>JAHLKG010000033.1:0-224330 GCA_025526995.1 Powellomyces hirtus | reverse complement strand
CACAAGGGGGTTCAACGACTTTGAACTTTGGTTGATTGTAACCTACAATAGTATCTTCACTTGTAAAAACTTAGCAGTTTTTGAATAAACTATATATAGTATGATAATCAAATAGACGTAACTCCTTCAAAGTCATGAAAAGATGCGCAACTCTGCGGCATTGTGTATTTTTGAGCCTCACAAAGTAGCAATGACATGGATGTGCTGGTTACAGAGTCTTACTAGAAAAAACCATGTTTTTTTCATGATTTTCAAGGTGTTGCCCATTTATCTCCATAATCAGACATTTTTGTCTAGTTATCTTTTGAGCCAAGCTGGATTCCTCCCCAGAGAACAACTTTAATTAGAGCACAAGGCAATTCAAGGACCTAGAACTTCTGTTGATCAAAGTTCATAGCTTATCATCAAACTTAGATCAAATATGACGTTCTACTGGATGTAGCTCCTTCAGTTTTTGGTCCAAAATTGTCAAACACTGCTCAACTATGCGGCACAGCATACTCTATAACCTCCGGAAGTAGCAAAAAAATCGACCTCCTTGTTACAAAGTTTTACTAGACAAAACATGGTTTTTTCAATGTTTTTCGAAGTTTTTTCTGTTTTTCTCCGAAACCAAGCGTTTCTGCGTGGTCTATTTTTGAGCAGGGCCTGGAAACACCCAATTGACGGTCCAAGTCAATCCAATCGATTAAAAATGCTTTTGATCAAACCCCACACCCCATGGGTCCACCTGGTAACCTCAACCCTAAGATCCCATGCAGCCAGAAAGTGTCTCTTGTCCTGCTCTCTGAACTTCTACGAGCTCTCGAAAAATGGGGTTTCCTCGTTTCAGAGATTTCCTATTCTCGAAAAACGGGGTTTCCTCGTTACGGAGATTTCCTATGAAAAACATGTTTTGGCACTTTTTCACAGTGTTTTGCGTTGTTTTCACAAACGAAGCATTTTTGCAAAAACCCCTTTTTGACCAGGCCTCTGCAAGGCACTTGCGAACAACTTTCATCAATGGCTCAAGTCAATCCGACGACTCAGAATTTCGGTTGATCATAACCCATAATCCAGGGCACCACCTTGTATCTCAACTCGCTGAATACCCAGGGTCTTCGGAAGCGTCAAGCTCTTCATCAAAAAGCAGGACCTCATGCTTACAAGCTCAACGCTTATTGAGCGTGTTGAGGAAGGCGTTGCCCGCATCACCTGCGACGCAGTCAGTGGATGGATGGATGCGCGAGATTATGCGTAATTTCCACCTTGCGCTTGAAGAACAGCCGCTGGGGAGGATGTATGACAACCGCAGCCACCGTAGCCTAGCACAGTCTGCATTGGACGAGGACGAGGACAAGGACCCTGAGGTGGAAGGGAATGGCGGTGGGAAGAATAAAGTCAAAACTGCTAGACGCGTTAAAGAGAGTTGGCTGAGCGAACGAAGTGAAACTGCCGCGACGAAGTGAAAATAGGCTGTTCGAACGAAAGTTTCTGCGAGCGCGCGAAGTGAATTGGCCACCAGGATATGTAGAGCCCGTTCAATGCTAGAGAACTCTGCCGAAACAGTCTATGTGTGCAAAACGTGAATGGAGTCTTACGATTCTATATTCGGTTACATTCCAGCCTCAGGATATACCCGCACTCTGATCTGCTTCACTGACACCGCTCGTGACGCTCTTTATTTCTCGCTTGATGAAATCACCCTTTGGGCCTGAGCCTGTGGCCCGGATGGCGCCCAGGCCTGGCACTTGTATTGAGAACCAAATAGCGCCAAGCCCTAATGTGCTGGGAACCTGATGACATAAACGCTCCCAATTGGGTGAAAATTCTTGAACAGGGCATTGGTTTCTCCAAAATGTTTGGCAGCTGAATATTCCGCAGGGAATTGTACATTGGTTTCTCCAAAATGTTTGGCAGCTGAATATTCCGCAGGGAATTGTAAATCGGGAAGGCCATTTCTATAAAAGAACGAAACTCGCCGCCCCTTCACCTCCCTTCCTCCAGACCGTTGGAAGCATTTGAGCAGTCACCACAGTATCAAAACAAGAAGACTTCTGAGCTAGCCATCGCATTTAAGCAGTCACCAAACTATCAAAACAATGTCCAGTGACGAGAAGTCCGCATTAAGGAGGGGGTCTGAAGGGGGCGAAGCGTTGGTGAAGAGAGAGTGGTCGTTCAAAATTCCTCTCGCCGTAGCGCTTCTTGGTAAGCCTCACATCTCCCGATAGAAATCTCACAAGCATCCTTAACCATTTATACTATGTGACATCTGTGTGTCTTTCGTTCTGGATCGTGCACAGCTGCCACGGTCCTCATCGCCGGTTCGATTTCGATACCTTTGGGAGTTCTTTCCTTCAAAGGAGCCGACAAATCAATTGCCGATGGTAAGCGGACGGCTTTCCACTCGCTTGTCAAAGGGAAGCCCTGAGTTTGACCAATGCGGCTTCCCATTACGGTAGTGCACACCATGCTTAACGAAAACTCTTTTTCACACGATGGTGTTTTCATGCAGTTACCGACATTTTGCGTTATCGTTTGAATACTGAATTCAAAGAATCAGGTGCGCGGGCGGCTTGAATTCCCATTTTTTTCGTACACAAACTGACTGGTTTTTGGCTCAAACTTTCTTTGCGGGTGAAATTTGCAGTTCTGAAGATGCTCGATTCCTGTTTTAAAGGCGCTGAAGGTGACTGGCTTCTTTGTTTTCTTTTGGCCGGTAGACATCACCACCCTTTTGCTTACTTGTCTCCGATGATAAAGATACGAGGGACAGCTACGTTATGCATCAATATTTGAAAGCTTTCACGCTGGATAAAACTACGCCTCTATCTGCGTTTGAACAAGAGTATGTTGATATGATGCCATCCCAGACTCAGTATGACCATTATCATGGCTGACCGTTCTTCTATGTCCTATTAGATTTGTCCAGTCCTTGCAGCAACGAGCAGCACGTTACGATGTCACTCAGGTATGTCAGCCAAACATAACATTTTTTCAATACTTTGTTAAACATCTCCAAACTGCTCCGACCAGGCTGTCTCTATCCAAAAAGACGGTTTGGGAATGGATAACTATTTCGGTAGGTTTCCTATTCGAATCATTCTTACCAAGATACCCAATCTTCGGTGGCCAAAAGACTTGATAAAAATTTCGTACGCCCTTCTCTCGTTTTGTAAGTTGGTAAACTTGAAGGCTTTGGGAAGAGCTGTACGCAGTTCAACGCTACGCACATGAGCTGTGCGGCCGGTAAATGGCGGAAGACTGGGTCTGAGATCAACAGCACCATGTCCCTGGCTGCATTCTTTCCCCCAAATACTCTGGCGGTTCCGTCAGTTGTCTCCGGAGAGCCCGCCAAAGTTGGAAACGTCAAGGGCATCTGGCAGGTGGGGCAATTTATCACCCTTCCGGGGTCCACGGTACCAATAGGCAGCAAGGCTTGCCAGCTTCATCAATGGTAACGTGTCATTGTCTATGGCATCGGCGGCGAAAGGATCCGAGCGCTCATCAATGCATTATTTATTACCAGGGTGACCAACCCCTTGCCGGCGAATGGTAGAGGTTCGGACTGGGATGCTGAGTACCTTGGTGTGTGATTATTCCTATCCAACGATGGAAAAGTACCAATAATGACAATCTTTCCCCAGGAGTTTTTCACTTCGAGAAGGTCACAGAATATCTTGTGGTTAGCACCGCATTGCATTACGGTCGCTCCTCAGGTTGTTGCTCATTCAATCTCGCGTTGCAACTCTTAGAGCTTGAAAGCCACGCCAAACACTCGAATGGCTTTGATGTATGTGCTTTCCTTCACTTGTTTTCCAGTGGTCAAGCTAACTCATCTAATTTGGCCTGTTCTAAGCGAGGCGAACGGCTACATGTGAGTCTGCTGATATTCAAATGGTCTTTTGTGGGATAGCACCAAACGTGATGTACCTCGTCCAGGATGGCCGCTAACCAGGCGAACCTACACCTTAACATCGCCGGGACCGGTGGAGAGCTGTTGTCTAAATGCAACAGCTCATTGCTTAGGGTGGGCATGAGGACTGTCAGCCATTTTCTTCGGCATTTCGGGTGGATGTTACCGCCGAATTTTACTGACATCACTTTTAGGCGGCCGGGCAACATGTTCTTGACACCTACGGAAGTTACACGAATGCTCCTGAATCAGGGTCCAAGCGAATCAAGACAGCGGATGGTGTTCACGCGTTCCTTGACTATGTGAGACTGTGGGACGACGACACCGGCTTGGACATGGTTGCATTTCTGGTAAGTTACATTCATTCGCCTGGGAATAAAATGAGTGGGCTAAAGGATGCATCTTTCAAGGTTATACCCGAGGACGACCTGTTGGCGACCATGAAAAGGAGCCGACGTTCAGCCGTGATTAGCGTATCAGTCGTCGCTGCTGTAATGTTGGCCGTGGCTGGCTTCATGAGCTACTTGTTTACTCTTCCTTTGAGTCGCTTGAGCAATATCATGCGCGCCGTGAGTTACCTTCTGTCTGACGACCTCCCAAATGGGCTTTCCTTTCTCTTTTTCCTAACTCATGCGACAATAGGCCACCAACTTTGACTTCTCTAGCGTACGTGACAAGAAAACCGCTTCTCAACGCTCGTTCTTGAGGGAAATTGCAATGATGGAGGATGGTACGTTTCTATTCACAGTCACGCGTGGGAACCGTCGTAATTATACAAAGAAGGTTTACTTGCAACCTGCTCTAATACTACAACGTCCAGTTTTCATGACTATGTTGATCAAGTTTGCCAAAGCCATTGAAGCAAACAAACAGCTGATGGGTCCCACGAAAGTCACCTCACAGGGCGGCAGCCAGCAATCGCAACCACGAAGCCCAACCACGGAACAGGGCGAACATTTTTGAATGGAAGGTGGAGATTTTTTGGCACAAGTCCATGGCGGAATAGGGTAGTTCTCAACAGCAAAGGGACTCACAAATGTTGTGGAACTTTTTGAAATGATTCTCGTATGTCGTTTATGCGCGAACATTGAACTGTAGCAAAAATTGTAATAGTACGCCGTACTTCATGCTGAAAGTTTTACAATGCTATAGACAGTATACTGAAAATGGGTGGAGGTTAGATACACCGGGACGGATATTGCAGATCAGCGAAGACGATCGGCTCGAAAACATTCCGGTCGAGAAGTTCTACGAGGAACTAGTCGGGTGTGCAGTCAAGATGGACAAAAAGAAATGGAAGTAAGGCAGAGAAAGTATTTTACCATTATACATAAAGAAACTGCGATCCAAGAAGGACTTCTCAGAAACGTGCCAAATTTAAACGAGTCAATCTTTGATGAGGCGCGAAGTGGATGGGACGAAGATTTTTTGCTACAAATGGGTGCTTATCAGTGCAGGAAAAACACTTTCAAGTGAAGCACCCTGGACAGAGACGTTCTATTTCCAAGCAGAAGATTACGGCGCTAAATAAGATGGATAGAATATCTATGGAAAGAGGCTGTCAACAGACGATGCGCCCTCGCCATATGTCCATTGCTGTCCACTCGAATATCTTAAGTATACATAATGATTTCCAACTGCTGAGGCTAATGCCGGATACTGATGCTACCCTAGTACTCGAAGGTGATCTTGCCCATAGCGGATCCGGAGTCGACGTGCTTGTGCGCGTTCTCCAGATTCTCTAAGGTGAACACCTTCACATCGGGACAGGGCCTTGAAGGCCCCGGCTTCAATGAGCTCGGAGACTTTGTCGAGGTTTTGACCCGGTTTCTGTTGCTCGCGGTAGCCTTTTCCTAGCATTCATGAAGTCCAATGGATGCCCTTCATGACATATTTAGTGCAACGACAGAGGGAACGAACGTTAATGATAATCAAGGCTGTGGGAGGACGATGAGATAACGAGTGAGTTTGTCACTATGGATGGTCGGTATACATGGTGTAAGAGTAAGGTAAAACTTACTGCCGAAGGGGGCGATGATGTCCACGCACGCATCCCAGTGAGCAGCAGTGCTTTAGGTGTTGAAGACAAAATTGACGCTCTTGAATCCAAGTTTCACCAACTAGGGTACAAGACGTTGGTGAAGGTTGATGTATGGTCGGCGCCGAGAGATTTCACGCATGCTATGGTTTCCGGGCGAGATGCGTAGCGATAACTGTGAAGCCGGCGTTCTTGGCAACTTGAATAACCATACTGCCAACGCCAGCAGCGCCCCCGGTCACCAAGAAGACCATTCCGGTTTGCTTCTCGGTGGATGAGACTGCAACGCGATAGTGGATACCCTCCTAGGCGTGAGGGAGACCAGAGGGAAGCCCGCGGCGACACCGGCTGACACGGTGGACGGGGCTTTGCCGACAATTCGGGGATTCGGCGTTGATTCCAGCCCGGGTGTAGAAGACTTTGTCGCCAACCTCAAAGCGCGCGACTCCAGCGCCGACTTCGGCAACGGTGCCAACCGCGTCGCAGCCGGTGACTTTTAGGGAATCTTCAGGGGTGGGCGGGGCAGAGAAGGCACCGTTCCTGACTTTGATGTCTACGAGATTGACGCTGAGAAATGAACAGCAACATCAATCCCGAATGGTTGCGTTCGCTGTCCACAAAAATACCTGACGGCATCGATCTTGACCAAAATGTCATGGAGAGTCTCGAGGGAAGGCTTGGGGATGACAAAGCTCTGGAGAACATGCTCATAGTCCATCGGGCTTGTTCCGACGAAGGCTTTCATTTCGATTTGGGCAACGATTCTGTTAGAAGACGGAGGTGGAGAGAGTGTTGTGCAAAGAAGGAGCGAGTGAAGAGCCGAGCGAAGAATGCGTTGCAGAAGGTTGAAGGTCGAGAGAGAGAGAGAAGAACGCAGTGTTGGGATGAGGAGACGGAAAGGGGCCGGACGTGGGCCCGCGTTTATGACGATCATGCGTTGGCGCGAGCGTAGAGCGGATGGAGGGTGGATTTCAAACATGGGCAAAGGAAGGCAGACCGCAGCCTCTTTAGCGCTCGAGCGTTAGTAGGAGGAGTGTTGTCGGCGACAAACGGCCCGCGCGGGAATCAACGCGGAGCTCTTGGCCATTATTTGTCACCATAGCTTTGTAACACAACTACTTCTCACACTATGCGCGCAAAGCGGCTGCGCGTGTTGGTTCCGTTCCTCCGCGCGGCCTCCGTTCGATCCTTCCCGCCTGCCAATTCGAATCTTCGATGACTATGACCGACTCACGTGATACAAGAAAGAGCGGCCAACTGAACGCTGCCGAGTTGCTGGTAGCGCGCGCCTGGCATCGACCCGCTTACCTGCGACCTGGGTGACGTTCGTGTATTGACGGGTGGTCAGCGCGTCGAGTCTCTCCAAACTGTTGACGCTGCGCTCATTTACCGTCGTCGCACATGCCGCTAGGTTTGCCGCTGTGGGTCCAACTCCCCGAGACGAGCACCATGGCGCTCCTCCTCGCTCTACACTCTCGTGATGCGGTCCTCGAATGGTTTTGACGGCCCCATCGCCGAACGACTCCGCAACATGATCGACAGCCGCGCCGGAAGGTATGCAGCGTGAAAAGACCGGCTGGCCGCCCAAGAATCCAACCCGTTCTGGTCCCAGAGGACGTCGTTGCCGCCGAATTAGCCCGCCGCCATGCCGCCAGCCGCGCCCGCCGTGCCACGTGGAATTGACAGTAACATCGAAGTCGCACGACGGCCCGCGCCAGCCCCCACCAGTGTGCGTCGCCGCCCCTCTACGCCCGGCGACACCCTTTGCCCAGGATTCGGCTAGGCCCTGACATGCCGTCAGCCGTGGAGAGGAGGCTGATGACGGGCGGTAAGGTTAACTTCATTGTGTCTGCTTGTACTATCAGACTCTCACAGATGGCTTCCTCGCACAAATTCCACAAGAACAGAATATGTCTCTTTCAACGCCCGCTACTCACACCACTGTCAAAAACATTCGCTTCCAGAACAACAGTCAAGAGTTTTTAACCGACCGCGGCTCGTTTATGGGTCGCGGCAACGGGAGGATCTGCGGAAATCGAGTCTTCTCGCGCTTGCTGACTGAAGGGACTGGAACCAACACCAACTACGCCATCGACCAGAATGCCATATGTTTGAAGGGGTAGGCGGCCTCATGAGCGCATTCTTGAGCGCCGCCCTCCCACCTGGCGTCAATTACACAGCCGGGGTCAATTCAAACCGCCGCACCGAACGGATCGTCCGGGCTGGCGGGCCCGAATACTTCCACTAGGCCCCCGGCGACTCGCGCGCGCGGCGGAACAGTCTTGTTCCAGCAGAACAAGGTTTTGCTTCTCACATGTTTTCCGAACTGGCCGTCGTGGCCGACTGTCTGATTCAAGAGAACAGTATCCTGATCACCTCCTATTCGTGCACCAACATGTTCTGGAACACCGAACCTTCTTTGGAAGGACTGCGCATTTACGTGGTCCTGCGAGAAATCAAATTGCTGAACTCATCAAATAGAATGGTGCTAATCGGAACCATGTCGGCTCGTGTCATTACCATTCAAACTGCTGGCATCATCGATGGTTACGAACGCAATGATAACCATCTCGGTCCCCAGTATGCTGATACCTTGACCAGTTCCGTCCCTCATCTCAATCCGGTTTACAACATCATCCCACCAATTCCAGAAGTTCTCGGCGTCAAGTTACTCACGGCGCAAATCCCGTTTACGCAAGAATCAACAGCACCTTCACCGTCGATGGAACCGACTACACCATTCCCGAAGGCAATTACAGCGTCACGGACTTGGTGCTGAAACTCAAATCCACGACCGTCACCACAAGTCAGTTTGTCGACTGGGAATACGATGGCACCACGTCCCGCTTGGTCATCAACTCGAGGGACAAGGACGTTCACCCGATTCACATTGGCAAACAAATCCCGCTCTTCCGCTACGTTCGCTCAACGTGTCCGCGCCCAACTACCTGTTGATCACGTCCCGCACGCTCGCTAGCCGTATTACCCGCAATGTACACATCAACGGCGGTTCGACCGCTCACCCTTTGACGCTGGCCATAATTCCCGAGCTCTGAACCCAGGCGCTGTCATTCTCTATCAAGACGCTTCGCCCGGCTACTGCTTCGACTTGACGCTGTTGGATGGCAATACCCTGCTCCCCATAAGCACCAACTTACCCAGGTGTGTGATCTTCATGTCGCAACGGGACACCCAGGTCCCGCGGAATGGAGGAAGGTCACGCAAACGTATATATGTCACGGAATAAAGTTGTGAATGAATGTATCACTCTAAACTTTACCGGGTTAGAGTTACGGTCAACTGATTCGCGAGCAGCTTGCGCGCTTGGAACACCAGGTTACCTATAGATATCTTTCGTCAAAACCATCGAACATTCCAGTGCCGGGCAATAGCCTCGACCGTTTGATGTCCTTTCATATTGGGTTGCTCTTCTTGCATTCACTCTTTAGCAGTAGGTCGTTTTCAGGCGCATGTGCATGTGGTTGCCACATACCCACGTGGTTGTAAGTGACAGGACCTTCCCATATCGCCAGCACATTGCCTAATGCCGGAAATATCGATAAAACACGGAAGACGGGCTCCACTCATAGTGAAAACTCCTTAGATCCAAAATCGACGCAACTTCAACAACGCAGATAGCATCCTGTCATCATAAAACGGTTGTGTATGTGGAGAAACGAGATCAGAAACGGGAAAATGACGATTCAGAAATTTGCCCCAATCCTTGGAATGTCGCGGAATGTGTGTTTCTGACCCATCTTTGAAGTTATCTTGGATCAGGTTCTGAATGATGTGATCAATCGTCTTGACGACTCTGTTGATACGGGTGCGGTTGCGCATGGATGCACTCTTCCTGCAAGCGAGATACGATCGCCAGTTGGGCTCGGGAACGCTTGGGCCGATCGCTCTCCATCGGCTACCGCCGGCAACCAAGCATGGCCTTCATAGCGGATAAACTAATGAGGCTGCAGGTCCTCATATGGTAGGAGATCATTGAATGCTTGAGTTTTGGCTTGCATGGCAGTGAGGGTTTCGTCATTGTAATCCAAAAAGATCATGCATTGCAAAATCAGGATGATCACCTCTAGTGGAAGTTTGTCAAACGCTCCGAGGGACGAAGACCGTATGGCTGTGGCAGGTGTTGGCGCCGTCGGTGTGACCAACACTGTCGATGGATGACATCCGATAATCAATGGTGGGAAGCGGTGATGCCGAATCATAGTCCACTGGTCACGCTGGTCCGGAATGGGAGTCTCTTCGTAAAAAAGTACCTTGCGAGCGTCGAACGTCATGCCGTTATGCACCGCCTCGAATTTCAACACAGTGTCGTAGTAAAACCAGGACTTTATTGCAGGTCTAGAGGACCAATTTGAATCTATACTGACACAGCTGACCTTCCCGTTTCCTTCCTCTCTAAAACCCTGGTAGTTGTGAGCACCGTAACCCTCGCTTAACCTCTGACACGAACAACTTGGGATAGACCCGTGGGGCGCTACAAAAAAGCTGAGAGGGTGAGGCTTGAAATCATTGTCTACATCGCCTTCCGAGTAGTCGATATCAACCCAGGCGTTGGCCACCGTCTTCCTGGCCCTCTTGACGAATCTGATATTCACCGCGTCCGGCGTCTTTCCGATCCGAAGCGGCGTCAGTGAGTTCCCTAGCATCCATAGTCCATTCTGGACGGATCCCGATCTTCCTCCTTGCCAGAAGGATGACGCGTGCCATCGTCACCCTCGCCAGCAAAGAAGTTACAAGAGCCGTCACCGCGGCGAACGGTGTGAAAGAACTGCTCCTCTTCCGGGCCAAAGGTATAGTGGGAGACATCGTAGAAGCACATGCCGCATAGCTAGCAAGTTTCCTTCGAGCCATTATGCCGCGTTGGCCGAGGAGAAGCGGACTTGTCGGGTGGGGCTGGGAGTACGTTTCTACTGTACCTTTTTGGAACTTCGTGCCTATCGCGTCCTGTTCTGCTCCTGTGTGTATGTCGCCCGTCATCGGCGAGAAGACTCTTCACCTGCTCGCATACAGTAGATGTAAATGTAGGGGTGAGAACGGCGTTGTGGTCCCTCGCTCGGTAGGGCAAGGGGGAAGGGACCTTGTAAAAGCAGCCTCTGTCGACGGCCAGCCTTTCTGGAGCATTCGCCATCTTCACTTTGAGGTTCACAACAGCACGTAAAAAAGGTCACCGCCGCGCCAAATGCGGCTTGTCATACTCGCATGCGAATGAGCTATTTAACAAGAAGTACTATGGGAGTTCGATTTGAAGGCCGCTATGGACCAACTCAGCTCTGCCCAGCGTTACATCCACCCTCTCCTATTTCCCATTGCCAAAGCCGACTCGGTCATCTGGCTGCTCTCTGTCCAGACGCCCCTATCAACTCGTGGGTAGCTGAACCAACTGGGCGGTGTGAGTCCCATGCGCTTCAGCTTACATCGCCGTTCTATAATCCTCAATTCTATGACGGATTTTATGTGGTTTGACACATGGAATATTGTCTTGTCAGATGCATTATTATCCGCACGCCCGAGTATCGAAATTGTTCAGCACAGTTGTCAGCGTAGACCTCCTAGAGCACCTAAACTTGATTAATTTCCCCATGTAGGAAGCCCAGAATTATGGCAGAGGTAATGACAAGGCATGATAATGCGGTCGCAATGTTTCACGAGTGCATCGTCAGGGATGATGACATAGAGAAATACACTACATCGCAACAACAGCGAGAGACATGATATTTTCTTCCTTATTTTTTAAAAAAAAAATGAAGCCGTCCTTTCTTTTGAAGAAAAGACGACAGGTCCAAAACAAATTGCACCACAATCGTCCCATGAACAACCAGTTGCCTGTATCCCCCAGTTGTCGCAATCTCCCCGATTGGATATTGACAACCAGTAAGGACTGCAATTAGCTAAACTCCCAGGTGCCCTTAGACCGCTGGCTAGACCGTGAACTCCCAGTTGCCTGTATCCCCCAGTTGTCGCAATCTCCCGGATGTCTTTGCAGACCGCCAGTTCGATATTGACAACCAGTAAGGACTGCAATTAGCTAAGCTCCCAGTTGCCCTTATAGCCTGCTAGCTGGACCGCGGACGTTGTGAAGAAGACCAGTTGACCTGCGGGTGTGCAGACCGCGCTTGAGGGAATGTTTGGGGGGACGGGTCCATCGACGCTCTTTTATAGGCCTGAAGAGTCGCGCTTACAAATCATTTTTGCCAAGAGTCACGCGCCTGCTGTGCCGCGCGCAGTACGGACTGTGCCACACAAACTGCCACACAAACTGCATGGCTGTGCCACGCGCAGTGCGGTTGGGCCACACAAACTACATGGCTGTGCCGCGCGCAGTCCCAGTGCACACGTCATCCGCTCAAGGGCTGCATTCCCACTGAATGATGGATGACCTTACACTGACACCATATGTCTCTCTGCTATACTACTGTACAAGTTTGTTACATTCATAAAAGTATTTATCTATACATATATTTATATACATGACATCAGATCCCTGGCGCGCTTACTTGTGCGCTGGGGCTGGTCTCGCTATGCACTTTGCCACTTGCCCAGCGACGCGGTCCACGAGCGCCCAATAACTCGCCGCATTGACGCTCCGTTCAAACATATTCATATGCGCATGGATCTCATCCTCCGCGTCCGAATGGATCGGGCGGAAGAAATGCGCGTGGTGCTGGGGGGGCATCGCAATGAACGTGCGTGGTTGTGGGGGTTGCGGTGGTCTGGTCTGTTGTTGAGACGGGCGTGATGGGAGGGGTGGCGGGGTGGGGGACGGGCTGGATGAGCGGGACGGCCGGGATGCGGCGAGCTGGGTTGCAAATGCGGCTGCGACGGGCGAATTGAATACTGCGGTTGTAGATGGGGTCGTTGTTTCGGAGACAGCAACAGTTGTGGTTGTGGTGGTCATGGTATCCTTGGCTTCCCCGTCAGCAACCGCAGTTGCAGAATCGGTGGGAGCGCTGGTCACGACCGTGGTGATTGTGGTTGTGGTGGTTGTGACAGTAGTGGTCGCCGGTGATGTGCGTACGATGGTAGCAAGACGCGTTTTGAGCCGGTCCGCGCTGCTCTTCGCCGCAGCTGTTTTGGTAATACTGCTATCATCCTCGACGCCGTTAGCGTTAGCGTTGAATGCGGTTGATGCCTCATCAGCAGTGGACGCTGTCGAAGCGGCAACAAGGGGGGGTAACTCTGCATAAAAGCACGTAAACCCAAGATGTCCATCCTCCACATCCTTCGACATATCCTGAACTCGTTTATCCAGCGTCTTAATGCCCGTTCCCCACAACGGATACAAAAACTGCAAATGCTTGCGAGCGTCCTCCGCATGCGAGAGCGCGTATGCAACCGCTACGCGTCGGACTACCGGCGCTGCGAATACCAGGCCACCTGAATAGTACGCACCGGCGGCAACAGCTGCACCCGCGAGACCCAGCCGCACCCACGGGGTCCAGTTGGACTCGGGCGGGATCGGGTGCAGGCCGACTGCGCTGGCTGCGGCTGTACGAGGATCCGCGCTTTCGTCGTCAGACGTTTCAGTGATTGGCGCGGGTGGGAGGAGCGCATCGGCATCTTCCTCGGGAGGTACTTCGGTCGTTGGTGTCGGCGCTTCAGAGGGTGTTCGGCTGTGCTCGACTGCGGCGGCGGCGGCAGCGACTGCGGCTGCAAAAACAACAGTTTCATCTTGCATTCCGTCTTGCAACCTGTCGTTGATCATCAATGCTGATGTTGTGCTTTCATTTCTGTCTTCTTCGGCGACACTTGGGGCAGATACAACTACGTCATTTCCATCCGCCTGGCTATGTCCCTCTACCGCTTCGATTGTAGTCATATGTGCTTCCGAGGCCGGCGCTGGCGCAGGGGCTTGATCTTCGGCGACAGCAGGACCAGGCGCATCCGTGGCAGCTGGCGCAGCGGGTTTGGCAGACCAATATGTCGGTAGCTGAGCTACAGACGACAGCGCCGAAGAGCCGTAGTGCAGAGTCGCACCGGGGAGTGCCGAAACTGCCTGCAGTCCCATCTGAAGCCCCTGTGTAGCCGCACCAGGCAGGGCCGCTACCGTTCCAGGCAAGGCAGTAACAATCCCAGTTGCGGCTTCGGGGATCGAGCCTACAGCACGGGTACCGTATCTCAATGCATCTGTCGCAGCACGCGTGCCAACGTGAACGCCTGCGCCCACGACGTGCGGGATGGTGCTTAGTGCGTCCCCGAACGGCATGTGCGGAGTAGGGACAGCGGGCATTGGTGGCAAAGGTGGAACGTATTGTGCGATCAAGCTCGCTGCTCGCGTGCCCGCTGCGGCCGTGTAGACGCGCGTATGAAGCCCAAAGAAAGGTGTGTCAAATGTGACAATCCCAATGATGCGGACCGGCGGCCGTTTCCGTTGGGATGTAGCGTTCGGTGCCGGCAGAACGGGCGCTACAGCCAGCGCATCGCTAACGATGGACTCTGATTCTAGCTTCTGCTTTGTCGGTGGCTCAGATGGCAATCGCTGATCGGAGGGTGCGGGTTCCATCTCGTCTACGGCTGCTTTAAGATCAAGCGGTGAGGCGGCGGGCGGTTCCATCATAGTTGCTGGCTCCGCAGGCGGATGGGCAGCCGCTTCGCCGGAGGTCCCTGGCTTTGCTTCTGTGATTCTAGCGGCATTTGCCGCATCCTTTTTCGCCCACCATGAGCCGACAGCACCGAACCATGAACCTGCAGCAGCTGTGACTGCGGGATCGGGCTTCGGTACTTGTTTGTCTAGGCTGTCCTTCGAATCTGTTTTGTCCGTGCCGTTTTCCATCCCGTTCTCCTTCTCCTTCTCCTTCTCCTTCTTCTCAGCCGTGGTATCAGCAGATGCCTTGTTGTCGGCCTTTTGCTTTGCCTCTTTCTCGTTTGCTTTTTTTTGTTCTTTCTCCTTGGCCTTTTCTGCTTTCTCCTTCGTCTTCCTTTCCTTCTCAGCAGCTTTGCGCTCTTTCTCTAATTTTTCTTCTACCTCCTCGTCCCACAAACCGTACATTTTGCGGTAGGCGTCGACGGCCATCAGCCCGCCCATGGAGTGAGCAAGTATGATGACACCACTATACTCGGGTTCGGTGGCGTTCAAGAGAAGCCAATTGCAGAGTTGGTTAACGGCCCGTGTTGGATCTCCTTTCTAGCAAACAGCAGTTGGAAAGCGGTCAGCTCATCCCCTCTTACGTCAAAGAGACTGTCAAAATCTGCCCATTATGTCATAGAAGAGATAAAATCAAATTCAGATTCCTTACCGTATCAAATCGTGGAAATATGCGGACCTCTACGTCCGGCACGCGCATCGTTGGACCACGCAAACAGGCCGCGAGGTCGAGCGGAAAGTTCTCAAATGAATGCTCGCTGCCCAGAAATCCATGCACAAAAAGCAGCATTGTCTTTGGCGCCGACAGCTGGGTCGCATAGGTCGCGTTGCCTGACGTCGGGACCAGCGCCCCTGTTTCTGCGGACATGGACTCGGTTGACATTATCGTGACTTAACAGCACACGATTCGCGTAAAACTTGCGAAGGGGGCTCTCTGAATAACTGATATGCAATTCAGCAATCAAAACAGTATGAAGACTTTCCTGTGCATATGAGTGACAACGTTAGCGAGGTATTATTCTGAGCGAAAAACAAACACAGTGCGGTACCTCGACCACTCCCAATTTGACTAGATGCAAAGAGTGCTGCGTGCCAAGGAAACGTACAGGAGAGGATGTTGAAAGACGAAGGATCCTAAGCTTTACTTTGGTTTATGTGTAATGGATGAGATGAGATGGGGAAGAATAGTAATGACAATGCTCTCTCAGTGTCTTCTTGGCATGAAAGTGTGAACTTTGTGCGGATGACAGGTTGCACCTAGACCTAGCATTGCTGTCAATGATGACATTCTTCTTATTCTTCTTATTCTTCAAGCCGTAGAATCACCAACAATTTCAAGGTTTGGCGGAAGTCAATGCCGCATCAACTTCCGGTATAAACTTCCGCCCATCGCACTGCCATCAGTTCCACCGCCAGCCCAGCGCTAGCGTACCCAGTAACGAATATACCGTGACAAGAACTAGGTCTATCACTTTTTCTTTGAGTTCAGACATGAGTCTACCACAGTTCGGTTGTTGTGTAGTGTCTCATAAACCTGGTAACACGCTCAGGGAGAGTCGCCATTGCAATATCTGTGCAGTTGGATGAGACTGGAGGATCCGCAACTGCTCCTGTGGCGCGCGCACTTTAGTTTCAACAGGCCAGCGCGAAGGCCTCCATCTTTACTCCCATGGCCATCAACCGGGGAGTATGTCCCCAAACCCTTCTGGAGACGACCGATACATCAGTTTATCTGTGCATTTCCGGAATTCCCCGCACTAACAACGTCATTGTTCTGACATAAAGAGTCAGGCCGTCACCTCCCTGTCTCCGTGACGCTCACCCAACTGCTGCTCCCCTCAGTTGGAAGCTTTGTTTCCTTGGTCTCGGCTTGTGGTGGCCCGCGGTTGGAGACGTCGCCCAGCAATCCAACCCCGAACCCCGTCGGGGTTGCATTGGAAGTCACTTCCCGCACCCCACCTCCCTATCATCAATGCCATGATGTTTCTCATCTCCATAACGCTGTTCATGCTCCGCAATCAATCTGCAGTCCCGCGTGCTGCTTCAACTGCTTCAATCACACTTTTAGCGTACCTTTCCCGTGGGACACGCCACGCGTCAAGTAGGCCAGTAAGGGAAAGTCCATGGAAGGTTCCACTTAAGAAGTTCACATCTGTGTCAAGAGCATCTCCTGATGAAGGAGCCTTGCCTATATACATGAGAATACGACTGGATCTGAGGTTTGTGTGATAGTGATTGACACTACCCCTTTTCTGAAGCGAAATGTAGGAGAGATCACCATACTATGCGCGACAATCACCCGGGCCAAGCAAAATGCCATGATACATCCCTCATCGTCAGTGTGTGGTGATAACCGTCCGCATCAAGCCCCCAATGATAGTACCCATGCAGGATCCGCCGTCCAAAAGTCGACCGTCCTCCGCATATACCTCGTTTCTAGATGATTAACACGACCAAGCTTCACACATCTTATGCTGTACCGTAAGTCAAGATGCCGTAACCACCTACATGGAAAAGCCGCAAAATGATGCGCTCCCGAATGAAGCTTTACTAGCTCCTCACCTTTATGGAATGGATTCTTGTTCGAAACTCGGCTGAGAAATACATTTCACAGTCGACTGGCGTATTTTGCAAACAGTGGTACGAAAAACGACAGCTTCTGCCTGCGCTCGATGAGGCGCGACTTCCTAAATTGAGTTTGCAATCGCATTCATGGCAACTGGCTTTCTCTTATTGAAAAAAATTAAAGGTCGAAACTAAATTGACATATCCAAGTGAAGTGGCTCTACATTAGCTAATCAAAAGAGCGTTTCTTTGTGCGCAATAGCAGCTACGCTATCTTCTGCTCCAGAGCCTTTGATGGTGTCAATCTTCGAATTCCCGAGAGAGGTGGTGGACCCGCCAGCTTTGGATCTGGTACTGAGCTTGTACGACTGTGTTGCGGGTTTTGTCGAGCCGCCGAGAGAGGTGGTGGACCCGAATTTGGAATTGGTGCTGGGCCGGAACGACGGGAAGGCTCGCAGCACGCGTTGAGACCGGTTTGTGTTTGCTGGTCGGTCTCGATAAGTGACGACGAGGCGAATGACATACATATTGTACAATATCCATGTGCAGAAGCATGACGCATCTGTGATCGAATAAAGAAAATAGAAAATACGAATGAGACAAACAATTGGCGATCCAAAGGGTATCCTGAGCCAAAGCGAGAGCGCAAACATACAAAGAGTAGAGATTGCGTCCACGATGACAGAGTACGGAAACAAAGTGGCACTCCCCACGAGTAAGGTTATAGGAATCGCAAAGCAGGTGGACAATACAGCTCTCCGCTGTATGGAGTGAAGCGCGGCTTGCACGCTGCTAGGAGCGGCGTTGGTGCTTAGTTCGGTGAGTGAAGTCCGAGCGCCAGCGAGAGTGTGTTTAACGGCGATCACCATTCGGATAACCAGGATGGAGATGACGGAGGCAATGAACGGTGCATAAGCAGCCCAAGCGGTGAAGAAGAGGGACCGCAGGGATACCAGGTCGTCGAGATCCTTTGCGTCCTCCATGTTCACCTGCTTGTGTCCGACCATACCGGTTGTGGTCAAAAATCCAACAATCGCAATTCCAAACATCCCAACAGTAGTTATCTTAATCGCTGTGTTCCATCGGGGGTTGTAGGACATACAGACTTGGACGGCGGGGAGGAAGGCAAGCAGCACAAACACCACCAGGAAGGAGCCGAGGATAAAGGTGCCGCCGGATAGGTGGTAAGATGCATTGTACGTCGGCATGTCCCCTTTACAATAGGCCAATCCGCCCAAAAGAGAGGAGACGTAGGAGACCAGCATGACTGCCTGCGAGCAAGCGGTCGTATAGCCACGCTTCCCGCGGTATTTGATCAGATCTTGCCGTCCGACATAGTAGCCGTTGGAAAGTCCAATGATCACGGCTAAGGTGAACGGTATCATGGAGAGAACAAACTCTGTCGTTGGCCGAGATTCAACCATTATGCTTTATTTGAATTTTGAATGCGCTGGTGATCGAGGCCAGAGTTCCCTTCTGCGTGGGTTTTGCCAAAACCGCGTTATTTACTCGAGGTCGAAAGATGGGTTTCCAACTGCAGAGACTCTAGCTGCGCGGCCAGACTGTGATCGTGTTGGCAATTGTCCCTGTAGGATACGAGAACCGCTTTGCGTGAATCGGCCTTCTGAATATCCACCCGGGTAAGGCTGACCTTAAACCACCGGAAGATGTTTATTAGTATGATCGAAAGGGGGCGCCAGGGGGGCATACTGTGTAACTGACGATAATCTAAGTTGAGGGGCGGCTTCTTTTCGGAGGCAAGCCTGCCGTCATCCTACTATTTTTGGGTAGACCCAACCAGCGCGGGATCAGAATCTTCTCATTTGACACAATGGCGGTGGAAAAAATGAAGGGGGATTTCGGCTGGAATCGATTACTGTAACGCGTCGGGGTCGCGTTGCTGACAGCCGTCATTCTGTTCATTGCGGAAAGCATGACATTGTTCATCGCCACACAGTGGCGGACACCACATGGACCTTTCCCGACCAAAAGCTGGCACGCCAGGCAGCCATTGCCGGACACATTCATCACCACCGCACGCAGTGCGCGCGCATGAGATATTTTGTGGACCCCGGCACATATGTGCAAACAAGAAACAAGAACACAGGCTGTTCGAAAATAAGGGATAGAAAACCAGCAATTTGATATGAAGGAATACAGGTTTGAATCAAATTTCTTTCGTCCTCGTCTTTCTCTCCCATGTAGGCCCAGAGATCCCAATAAAAAAAAGGGATCTAGTATCTTTGCTTTCCATGATGGCTTTACATTTCATTTCCTGCACACCATACCAATCATCCTGCGCCATTCCCTCATTGTAGAATCGACCATGGCGAGTAGGAGCTGTCGCTTTTCTGTTCGGAGAAACCTTGTTGCAATTCATCCACAGGCACTGTACAGACCCGTGTGCGCCATTTGTAGAAACGACCCTTGCGAGGTATTCGGTTGATATGTGACCGAGCTCTTTTTGAAGCTTTTGTCGACCATAGGCAACGTCTTGTTGAATTTCGTCCAGAGGCATTATGCGTCGTAGAGTCAACCCTTGTGATTTTTCAAAGAAAAGACATATCACTGCGCTATAAGGCAGGAAAAAAAGACCGCTTCATAGGTGGCATATCTATGACTAAGTTTACACCTTTTCATTAAGGATTATCACCGTCGCCACCATTCCCATGAGGTTTGGGCTGATTGTGTCGTCTTTTCTTTTTATTTTTTTTACATGTCTGCGACCTGCTGTACCTCCAGGGACGAGGTTTGCCTGATGTTTTCGGCTTGACATGTGCTGGGCTGTGACCTGCTGTACCTCCAGAGACAAGGTTTGGGGTGATTTTGTCGGCTTTGCCGTCTCTTTCGTAGGGAGTGTGACCTGCCAGACGAATAAACAGATCGGAACACAGGAACGACACATGAAAAAGTGTGAGTGATGTAACGTGGTCAATGGCTGAACGGAACTAACGCCCTGTGAGCCCAGCTGTCACTCGTCCAGCTTGAAGAACGTCGTCCGGGTGAAACAGCATCCAGTGCAGATGCTGGTGGTAGTAGCTTTGCGGCAGGTCGGTCACAGTCGCGTGCAGGAAAAGGAATGATGCCAAAGCTACATGGCTATGCTATACCTCTGAGTCAAGCTGTCAGTCGTCGCAATGAACAGCTCGCTCGCGTTTCCTCGTCTGCCTGTGTGAGCATTGTATCTGAGCGGAGACGCGAAGCCTCACGCGTCGCGTTGTGCCAGACCGCCTGCATCTGACCCACTGCCGCAGCTTTCTCCCGATCCATCATGCGAGAAGCCGAAAATCGGAGCTCGGTTCCTCTCCTTCTGCTGCATTCATCTCAAGTTTGGTCTGGAGGTTGGCCATTATCCGTTTAACTTTGAAGCGCCGGGCATAATCGCAGAGAAACCATCCTGTCGTGAGGCCCGCAGGGACACAGGCAACGAGAAACCCCAGTGCGATGTAAGTCGTGTTGGGATAGAGATCGCTTATGAGTGCACAAGAGCCGAAACAGGGACACCGTAAACAGAGAGACACGCATGTTGTTGACCGCTTAATCAAAATGAGGCATGTGCTACGCCGCGTTGAGGATAAGGTTGACGATTACTAGCACTACCAGGCGGGTGGAGATGCTGCAAAGGAGCGTGACGAGAACGATAATTACCTGTAAATCGAAGAATCAGGCAAATTAACGCACGGTAGATCAAATCAATGATGCTTTTAGATGGATTCTGCAGACCTTGAGGACAAAGTAGCGAACATCAAACATCTTGTGGGCCTTGCCTCGGGGTTCCTTTTGCGGAAAGGTGGCCCAAATCTCAGCTTTTTTGTGAATTGCAACGCCTCGACGAGATTCATCGCTACCCACGCGAAACTCACTTTGCTCTCCCGCCTCGATATCACATAAATGTAGCTGTTGAAGAGACCAAAAGGCAACGCGAAGCTCGGCCCTAAAATGGTCATTATCATTATTGCCAGATGCTGAGAATTAAAGAACGGCTGGTCCGGAAAATGCGTGAGAGGTTGTAGCCGGCCTCGGCGCTCGAGCAAATCGCCGTCAGGACAAAGATTTCCATGTAAGGCATGAAAAGCACATATGCGACAAGCGCACACAGGGTCCGAGTAGCTTCAAAAGCCAAATCCACTTTGATAGGGAATGCGGTCAGCATAAGTTGCTTATGTGGTGCGCCTTACATGCTGTTGGAATAACCTACCTTGAAGGAACCTCTCTAAAGAACAGCAGCAGTTGTGTGTAGAGTTGGCCAAAAATGTTCTTACGCATCGTTTCAGACTGTGTGCCGGTACACTCCGAGATTGAACCGAGCAACGGAGCAGCTTGACACGGTCTAGGGCATTCCTCCATGGAACCATAAACTCAGTGTTTCGGCGGAATCTTTATTGCATGAGAATCTCAAGCAATGTATCGCCAAGCTACATTTGCTGATGGTACTTCGACTTTTGCGCTGTTGCGATCTCTTGATATCCATCATCGCGACCTAACTACCGTAAGCCTAATATCATTACCGGCGGCCATTCGCATTGCTTTATGCACTTTGCGCGAGGTCGAAGTACCGTCAGGATGGCCAATGGGCAGAGAGATGCGATTCCGGAAGCAGGAGGCAGAGTTTCTCTGGCTAGAACTAACCCTTCACTGCTGGCATCATGTGCGAACATTTTCCCAGCATTGCCAGCAGAGACAAACGCAATATTCGATTCTAGTTTAGAAATGCCTCTAATGTTACCCGCCACGCATGACTCCACCACCTGCAGAGCTACATAGTTGCCATATATCTGGTATCTAGAACAGGTCGGCTTTCATGAGCGTGCTCCAGGCGTCCGCAAAGGCAGCTTTGAACTTTCGCTGATCCTTCGCGAACGATTGGGCAATCTTGCGAAACTCTGGGTCCCAGATCAAAGCCAAGTCCGCGTCGGTGACGAAGAGATCTCCGCCCTTTCCAGATGCCTTGTATTGCTTGGCACCTGACTTGGACTCGACGCCCGTGCGAATCCATTTGTTCTTCAGCAAGATCTGGAAGTATTCACTGCTGAGCCGAGATGCGTCCGAGGTATAGGTTTTGTCGCCAAGACCCAGCCGTGCCTGTTGGCTGGGACTGCGGAGGCGGGCAGAGAGAGCGACGTATTGAGTGGCTGTCAAACCCATGACCTTTGCGCTGTCGCGTGCGGCGACCGAGGCGTTGAGATAGTAAGTTCGAGGTTCAGGGTTGCTAAAAGAACGCCAGCGAGATTCAGAGATCGAATTAAAGTGTAGTGTAGACTGCTTCTCGCACAGAGTAATGATCATGCAACCATCAACGTACCTGCCGTCTTTCGCGTCTACACGTCCACCAACAAAAGATAAACGGTTGCTACCAGCTTTCTCGAGCGCGGTTTCACCGGCGAGAACAATCAGATCGGCCCATGAGAGGCCTGCCGGGTATTTGCTCTTTACTTTGCTCAGAACGTGCAGAACCTGAGAAAGAAACGACGGCGCAAATGTCATTCGTAGCGTAAACCGCAGAGCAAACCAAAATGTCCTGTACCTTATCCATGCCAGTGTTTTCGGGCCAGTTCTTCTCGGGATTCAAGCGGATTCTGGCGCCGTTGCATCCACCGAAAAAGTCCGTAGCCCGGAAAGTCGAAGCGCATCGCCACGCAAGCTCCACGAAGAGTGCTCCATAGTACCTACCGTTGGGTCCATCGCCAGGTATCTGCTCTGACAATGATGATTCGGTGGTCAGATACTGTTCAACGTCCTTTCGGACAGCTCTGAAATCGGCCAGCTTGGTCGGTGGAGCAGGCAACGGGTTTTGGAACGGCTGAGGAGGTGGAACGCGGGGCCCGCGGCACCTGGAAACCGGTCCCATATCGCGAGAAACAAGCTTGTACCAGGCCGCACCAAAATCGCGCTCGAGGCTGGGGAGGTCACGAGCGTACTCTTCCACCAGGGCTCGGTAGCTTGGGTCGTAAAGAAGAGCGACGTCAGCTGTGAGCATGCGGATCGCAGATTTGGAGGGTGGGAGAACGTCGGTATCAGCCGGCTTCCACTGGTTCTTGCCGCCGGGTCCAGTGAACTTTGTCCAGTTGTAGGCCAAAAGGTTGACGAAGTACTCATTGGTCCATTCGGTCGGGCGCGAGGTCCACGGACCTTCGAAACCGCTTGTGAAAGTGTTTGGTCCTTTGCCTTTGTCGGGGCCGCTACCGCATTGACCTGAATCAAATCGGAAATTGTGAATTCAGTGCTGTAAGATAACATAATCGTGACAGATCGATCAACGCACCTGCACCAGCGGGGCATGCACCGTGGGTTTTTCCAAAGGAATGCCCACCGCCAATGAGTGCAACGGTTTCGCGGTCGTTCATTCCCATGCGGCCAAAAGAGCTTCGGATGTCTGGAACACTCCCTGTGGGATCCGGAACTCCCATGGGGCCTTCGGGATTCACGTAGATCAGTCCGATGGTGGTTGGGCCCAATGGGGAGCTACAGTTTCTATTCACGGGACAGGGTGCGATAGCTATCTGTTCGGCACTGGGACCCAGGACGAGACTGTCGGTGCCGTCTACATCGTCCTTCCTACCGCCGCAGAAACCAATGCTGGGACCACCCATAGACGTGATCGCGACATCCCCAGAGAGAGTGATCAAATCGGACCAGGAGAGACTGCTGCCGTACTTTTTCTTGATTGGTTCGAGTAACTGACGGGCCTTGTCAAGGTTGGCATTGTCCTCCCATTCCAGCTCGGGGTTGAAGCGAATACGACCGCCATCGCATCCACCGCGTCCGTCGGAAGTTCTGTAAGAGCCTGCACAGTGCCAGGCCAGGCGGATCAAAAATGGTCCGTAGTTTCCAAAGTCGGCGGGCCAGAACGACTTTGAGTCGGTGAGGGCCTTTTCGATGTCGGCTTCAACGGCGGCCCAGTCGAGTGGCTTCTTGGTCAACGCATCGGCGAGTGGTTCGTCTCGGGTATGGAACGTGTAGTCTCTTGTTGGGTGGTTGGGTGGGAGCGCAGAGCTACGAACGTCACGTCGAGCGAGCATGGGGCAGCCAACAGCATCGACCGTTTGAAAGGCGTTGCCCACCAGAACAGCGACAGCGGCTACTCCCACGAGCATTTTCTTGGTGTTGGCAATCATGACTGGGTTGACTGACTCAAGCTGGGTGTGTTCTCACCAAAATGTGCCAGAGACGACAAACACAAACAGGAGGAATTGGATGAAAATGTTGAACCAACGAAGAAGGCTGGGGTAACCCCACACCGGATGTTATAAAGACGAATACTCCGCCAACCGTTCTTCCCTTCCCTGAATAAATCATGACATGGATTCATCCGCTATGCACCTCGGCTGCGGGGGTAGTACTATAGGTATGGATGGATTAGAAAGGCTTTGCTCCGGAGGGAGGGGATCCATGTTGGGGGTGGCAGGGTAGTACCACGCACTGCCCTGCGCACTGCCGACGTCCACGCCACGAACACCATCCATGTCACTACAGTACTCGTGGATAGCCAATTCTATAAAAGCGTGAAGTCAAAAAACAGTTAAACTTGAAGGTAAAGATGCCAACGCAAAGCCCCCCCGCAGCATCCAAGTCATCATCTTCACATCTCAGCGGTCACACACACAACAACAACGCCCACGCGCGCAGGCTGAGAGAAATGACGCGTCGGTGAGATCGAAGCCCCATCAACTCAGCATTGCTCCTAATTCATCAGGCAATTGCTCTCAGGCTCAGAATTTGCTATAAAGGTTATGCTGTCAAGGGTCCATCAGCCTTGCGTCCGCGTAGTTCTCGAGTGGTATGTGCAGACGTTCCTGTTCTCTATTGCTTGATGCTATTGCTCTCTGATAACTTGCACTATTGCCTCATCAGCTCAACTGAACTCTGTGGTATGTAAAACGGTCCTGACTTTGGACCGCTGGGGGGGGGTACTATTCTCGAATGGTATGCTCAGACGTTCCTGTTCTCTATTGCTTATTTCTCTGCCTGCTTGTCTAAGAATTTGCATATCTGTGTCATCAGCTCAACCGAATGTATAGGGAGGAGCATGTTTGCAAAAGCGAGAAGCGAGATGGGGGTGTGATCTAATTTTTTTCTTGGAATTCCTTTTGATCAAGTTTTATTGACCGAAGTGTGGAGCTACGAGCCCTGGCTGGAACTTAGCTCCCCCAGCGACCCAAAGTCCGAATCTTTTACACGCAAAGCGCTGCAAACTAGCGGAGGGAAGGGCTTGAAAGTGTTCCAGAGATTTCGGCGCCGTGTCCTTGGATGACAGTGCACCGAGAGCGGGCTTGATGAGAAGATCTTCTTCAGCAAAGGCGACCTGGGCCATTCCAGCAGCACCGGAACTCAGCCCAGGTACGGACACTCCCGCAAACCATTACGTAGAAGCCAAATTGGCCTACCCGGAGGAAGACGACTTGCAGGAGCAGCGATTCGAGGACGTTGACCCCAATCTCAAGCGCCTCAAGACCGTGGCACATACGGCAATGCCGACAGATTCAGCCCAGGTGGACGGAATGGCGGATAATAGAGAAAGGCGGAAATTGTCCAATTGGGCAATTGTGAATCTCATGTCGCAACGCAAATCTCGCTCTCAAGCTTCCTCGCTCAACTCGTCAAAAATCAATCGGCGACAGAGGCACCGTCACACCTGTCTAAACAATAATCTCATTTTCGAGATGACACGAGTCTCGCTTTAAGTCCGGATATTTTGTGCACTGCTCTTGGGGCTTCTGCTTGCCAACTACTTTGTTTCTTTTCCGTCGTTTAAAGCGTCCGAGGCATACTTGGCTTCGTTGGCGCTATGTCCATTAATGTTTTTTTTTCGGCTGGTCAATCTCTTCATGGCTGACCGGAACCTTGCCTTCTATGTCGTCTCTGCTATCAGACCTCAACACGCGCACGAAGGGCAGCAGCTCTCGTCGCGCAAAAGGGGTACGTCGTTTCTTGTCCTTTCCTCAAGACGAACTTTTTTTCTGAAAGGCCGCCCGATCACACAGATCCGACTGATGTCCTATCCTGATTTCCGTGACGAGCTCGTCGCACCCGCCTTCCTATCATCGATTTCATGATTTGTCTCATGTTCCAGTCGAGGAGTGTACAGTTGGTGTCAAGAGCACTCTCCTGATCAACCAGCGTTGCCTCATACATGAGAATACGACTTGATCTGAGATTTGTGTAAGAATTACAGGAGAGACCACCTACCATGACTTGCGTGACAATTTCGGAACCGTCTTTCAGTTGCTCGGAAATCTGATTTAAACCTGGCACGCGTAGACAACAATTGTAGGCAACACCCTGCTCGCAGTGTCGTTCTCAAACATCTTGAAAAAGCCTGTGCACCATTGCAGCATTGTAGAATCGACGCTAGCGAATAGGAATATCTTTTTTATCCGATTGCTCTGGCGATTGCTCTAGAAGTGGAAGCGTGATTGCAGTCCAACCCCCAAAGCCGTCCCACTGACGCTGACTTTACTTTGGTATCTAAAAGCCACGGTGGGGCCCAATCCGCAGCCTTCAACAATGCCGAACGCGGATGTTTGTCTGTCTGCTATGATGGCTTACCCATCTTTGACCGCGACATCAAACCGTCTCGAATCATCGTTACTTTCAGGGCGCCCAACCAGACTGGGAATCGTCGAGCACGTTCCCCTTGTCCGGTTATGACAATGATCTGCCCTCGACTACAGGAGGTTGCGCCTCAGCAAGTGTCGTCTGCGACTCATGTGCTTGCATGTTCAACGAGCGGGAGTTTCGCTCCCCATGGGCGCCCTGCTTCCCATCGTCCTTAGCCGTTTGCTGCATACGGTTGCGGGGAATACTCATGCGCAGGGGCAAGTATTGTGGAATAATTCCCACGAAAGGACATTTCCTATCCGTAATTTGACAAGTGCAATTTATCGCCGCGGATGAATGGATGAGTTCGCAGCCCTTACAAGAGCCTATACTATCACGCAAAAAATTCCTATTGGAGGAACTTGGTCGCATATGACTTCCACGCAGCCTAGATCATCTGGCCACTCGCCGCTGTGCATACACTCGTTTGTCGTAGTCTGGTAGGAGACACTAGTCCTCTGTTGCTTCCAGGCCTCCCGTCATGATGATTTTCTGAAGATGCCGTCGAGATATCTTGCGGTATCCAGAAGATGATCCCGGCCAGCAAATAGCGCTGCACGCGCGCCTTTCCAATGATCAGAGTGAATTGAGCATATAAAAGAGAGGAAAGTACGCCAGCGCAATAGTCAGAAGAACGTTTTGCCCGTTGATTGGTGGTTGGCTACGCTTTGAAGTGGTGGCCCTCAAAACCGTATCGACTTGGGCAATCTCATTCGCTAAATCGTCTTCAAGGTTCGCAATTACATATATAGATGGGTTGCTGTAGCTGTAGCTGCTCTCGCAGACGTGAAGAGCCTGGCCTGCAAATAACCGCTATGACATATGCGTGAGCATAAACGATACCGTCAACCAATCTTCCTTGAAGCTATGAATCTCAGGGTTCTTCTGTCTTACATGGTCCAAGTTGATGAGGTTGTCGAGGCCACTCTCTACCAGACTTCGAGTGAACGGAACGCCTCGCGTTGTACGGCCTATCCTCACATCCCGCGGAACGAAGGCAGACAGGCCCTGTGCGAGATACAAATGATCAGTCTTGCGCTGCCAGCATATCAGTATATCACGAGATGATTCAAGAGACGCACCTGTTCGGCATATTACCGAGAGTTCGGGGTAGTCACTCGTCGATGGAACCCCAGGAGTCTTTTGCATAAGCAGCTTGTGCTGCTCCTATCGTCCAACAGCACGGTGCAGGGCAATAACCGTTAGTTTTAGATGAAACAAAGATCTCTGGAGTCTCATACCTGTCGTTGCCATACACGATACACGAGCTCATCTTGGACCTGTGAGGTGTCCGTGTGATATTGTCGTAGGCTGGCAGCTCATGGCATCTCATGGCATAAGTAACGAATGACCTGGAGATATGCACTATTTAGTGACTGGGATCGCGGTAATATCGCGGTAAATATAGAAGGTGCAAAGAAGGGGCTAACCTTGCACGCATATCGGCGGTTGTTGGAGAGGACAATGAGCTCCGCAGTCTGAAATGGGACGGAAAGTTGCAATTGTGTAAGGAGCTCGTGAAGGCAAAGTACATGGTGCGTCACTTACGTGTTGAGAAACGTCGAGAAAGCGCAGGGATGGAATGAATACCGTGACGGCACACGCACCGAGTATCATCAGAGCCCCAACGAAAAGTATCTGTTTCAATGGCGCATTCTCAGTAGAAATATTTATGAGCGCAGTCTTCATGAAACCATTGTACCTGTTGTCTTAATGGGAAACTTAAATGGGTGTATTGATCCGTCTTTTCAAACAAGCCTCCTTGTTTCTGTTGCGGCTGGTGCTCAGACAGTTCCTCTAGCTCTTCATCAAGCGAGTCGGTGATTCTTCTTCTCTCATGCTATGAAATTCGTGACAATCATTTGTGTACAATGCTCTGTTTCTTTCCGGCCTGCCTAAGTGTCAGATGTATAAGCCCTGCAGTGATCAACACAAGTGCAATGATGATGGCCATGAGGATGTTGATCTGCAAGTGACGGTTGGTCAAGGTCTTGAGAAAGCTTGTCAGAGTTTCGCGGGTGGTGGTATCGAAAGCGTCTCTAATCTGATCCGATCCATGTCATCGAGAAAACCGTATTTGCTTACCTGCAGCGCTTTGTCCATCCACAGCCTGAGGTTCATGTCTTTCAATGATTTTGCATTCCGCCCACCATGACATCGGGAATGAACGCAACCTTGCGACAGTCTCCATCAATAGTGTTCCGAGAGTATACACGTTATGTTCGACTACTTGTTCTGACGGCGTGAAGCCAGAGCTCGTCGCACGGACGAAAGAATGGACAGGTGGGTCGTCCGCATGCTCAAATACGATCCGAATGTGCTCCTTGCGAAATCGATTCCATTGATCTTGTAGTTTTTTGAGATGATTCCCGAGTTGGAGATTTGAGTGTGACAACTTAACCGTGTGGGTCGCGGGGTCATCACAAGCCGAGATTGTATGAGGGACAAGGAACCAAAGCTTCGAACTGAGAGAAAGCAGCAGTTACTTGAGCGTCACCGATACGGTGACGGTGACCGTATGTCAGAACAGTGAGGTTGCCAGTCCGCGGAGTCCGGAAATGCACAGATAAACTCATGTATTGCATAATGAAGCTTCCGTCAAGTATTCGGTCGTCTACAGAAGGGTTTGGAACGCACAGGTTGATGGCCATGGCGCTGGCCATTGCACAAGAGCCGACGCGTGTACTCACAACGATCCGGACCGGAATCACCTTGCTGCGACTGTCCAAGACGGCAAGATACCCCAACACTCAGACGTGTGCATCCGCTCAGGGGCTGTGTTCCTGGCTAACCACTTCTCTAATGAATGATGACGAGGACAAGAACCAGGACGGTTTCGACCGCATATGCGCGACTGCCACACTAACTCACACCATACGAACAAACGTAAAATTAGCGCACCTACACAATGCAAGGGCCGATCGTGGACGAACGGAATCGTAGAAGACTGCGGTTGCGGCTCCCGATGCGATGCAGAGTGGAAATTCAGAATATTCGCAGAAGTAATGTCTACAGGGGGGACATAGAGAAATACACTACGTCGCAACAACAGCGAGAGACATCATAATTTCTTCCTTATTTTAAAAAAAAGAACCGTCCTTTCTTGTAAAGAAAAGACGACAGGTCCCAAAAAAGTTGCACCACAATCGTCCCATGGACCGCCAGTTGTCTGTATCCCCCAGTTGTCGTAATCTCCCCGGTTGTCTTTGCAAACAGCGAGTTCGATATAGACAACCAGTAGAAGGACTGCAATTAGACCGCCAGTTGACCTTATAGCCCGCTAGCTGGACCGCGGACGTTGTGTGGAGTGTGGACCGCCAGTTGTCTAAAGGACTGCAATTAGACCGCCAGTTGACCGTGCGGGTGTGCAGACCGCGCTTGGGAGGAAATGTTTAGGGGGAGGGGTTCACCAACGCTCTTTTATAGTCGCGCTTACACCAAGAGTCACGCGCCTGCTGTGCCGCGCGCAGTACGGACTGTGCCACACAAACTGCATGGCTGTGCCACGCGCAGTCCCAGTTGGCATTTCAAATCCAGCAGCCACGTGCCTACTTGATAAGACTGTGCCCTCGACACACCTGGGACCCTATAGAATCGAACCTTGGCTCCGCAACAGGACACGTGCATGGGGCGGTTATCAGTCACTGGACTAGCCTGCTGTTCGGTTCCACCCCGCTGACGTAAGTATTCACACTGTCTACCAAATCCTTGGGCGCGCGTCTCTGAGGCGCAAATCGCAGCCAATCAGACGCGTTACCTACATCTAACATTCAGCAACGCGCCACCCCCTGCGCAGTCTTTTCCTTCTGAAATGATCTCACTCCGCAATCTCTCTCTTACACGGTTACGACCCACGTTCGGCCATGATCTCCGCTTCCGTTGCATTACCTGGTGTCCGTTGTGTTCCATCGCCTGGCCTGTAAAGAAAAGCGTTTGTCATTCATCTCTGTGTTTTGCATATGACCCCGACCGCACTCCCGGCACCAGCCACGGAGGCCGCCCGACTCCTTTTTGCGCGATCTGTGGTCCACTCCCCGAGCAAAAAGGCTACAGATGTCGATATGGGATCTCTTTTGCAGTCAGCTCCGAGTTGAACACGCCGCCCTGAATTTGTTGTCCGGCTCCGCATTGTTGCGTTTCTGTGTTCATTTCACGACAGCGCAAAAAAAGGAACGGAACTTTTGTGCACAAAAATGTAACAACGATCATAAAAAAGTGACTCGCTGGGCCTGGCACTATCTATCAGCTGAGCGGGTTGCAGGCGACAAGCCGCTCCCTGCTTGGGACGGGCGATTATGTTGGGTGCGTTTGGATGGCCCGCTGAAAATCGGGTCCTTTTGTGCCGCTGCTCGCTTTCTGGCTTTTGTGTGTCGGGTCGGTTGTTCGGGAAATCGTATATAGATAGCGGCTCGCGGGGAAAACGGCGCCGGACGCTTTGTTAGAGAAAACTCCTTTTTTAGATTTGGGTAGATACCGTTTTTAACAACCCATCCCCCAACGTACCGATGCGCGCAACCCCAGTCTGGTTGTCGACCGCCGCGCTGTGCGTTCTAGCCGTCGACGCCTCGCCGCCCACGTACAACTTCATCAAGCCCGCGCAGCGGTACGCCGAGCGTGCCTGGGCGCAACTGCAGGACATTGATGTGAAGGGCATCGTTGAGGGCACGGTGCAGCTGGCGGGGCTGAAGCCGTTTGAGGGCGGGCGGATTGTCCCGGCGTGTCTGCAGAACGAGACGTATGCGTATTCGGTCAACAACACGGTGATGGTGACTGCGGGCGGGGACCAGATTTCGACGAGCGGGTTGACGGCGACGGTGTTTTTGTCGTGTTTGACGAGTAAGACGACGGGAGGAGCGACGGAGAAGGAGGAGGCGGCGCATGTGTTTGATTTGCAGGTGCGCGACGTGACGCTTCTGCCGTCGGATAAACAAGCGGATACGGATTTCTCGCTGCCGTTCCAAATGATCCGGAGTGTGTCGGGTTCCATTGTGGGTGTGCAAATCGACACGCGCGAGAAGCCCCAAATCGCGGCCATCAAGAAATCCATTGCCGAAAACTTCCAAACCCGGTTCGAGTACGGCTCCAACGGTGCGGCGGTCGTGTACGAGAAGGGCGCGATGGCGCTGCGCAACACCAGGTACATGGCCGTGACGGACTCTGCCAGCGACAAGGTGGCGATCCGCGCAAAGTACGAGAACAAGGATGTAGAGCGATTCATGGCGGCCAAGGGCAGCAACCCCGATGCCGAGGTGGCGTTTGTGGCCAACACGAATGCGATTCTGGACCGGTCTGGACTGATCCGTGAAACGCTGGACCGCACCCATGCGACGTTGACGGGCGCGGATGAGAAGAAGGCCGAGGTGGATGACGCGGATATCAATGTGCATGGTGGGTCCGATGTCGTGTTCCTCAAGACCATTGAGCGACTTGATACGGGTGTCCTGCAGCCCGTTTCCCCCGCCACGGGTCTCCAGCCGCGTTCCGAGGGCGAGTTTGACACGGTGCGAGTCAGCCAGGCTGTTGCGCTCGACGGCTCTCTCCTCACCGTCCCCGCGACGGCCGCGCCCGTGCGTCTTCGCCACCGAGCCGTGCCCGATTTGGCCGGCCCGCAGTTCCGCGAGGAAGAGCTTGGATCTGCAGACGTGCCGGCCATCAGCTACGACTTTAACGACATCATGAACGGGTTCCAGCAGGACACAGCCGCAGGTAGCACGCTTGCGACGCGCGCCGCCCGCGACGCCAAAGCTTCTGCGATTGCTCAATTTGTTTCCCACGCCCGTCAAGTCCTTATCGAGCGTCGGGAAGAAGGACCGCCGCGGGTGACGAACACGCTGGTCACGGCGTTGGCGGCTACGGGGGACGCGGAAGCGCACGCTGTTCTCGTCGACCTCGCGTTGGGAGCGGAACCGGAATTGCGCCAGTCGGCGCGTCACGCTCTCATCTTTGCCCGAGCCGCCAGCCCCGAGATTGTGCGCCGCGTTGCTGCCGCCCACGACGAAAGCGGGGACTTGGCCCTTGTGCTCGGCGCCTTGCTCGAACACCAGTCGGCTGATGTGGCACGACGCTACATGGCCCCGCTTGTCGCTCGCGCTGAAGGCAACGCAGCCGCCCAGATGTCAATCCTGCACGCTGTGGCCAACATGGGCGCCAACGCCGCGGTCGTCAAGCGCGACATTCTCGGCTGGATGCACGAGTCGACCGACAACCTCGAGGTCCGCGCCGCCGTCACGGACGCCCTCGCCGGTACGTTCTCTGTCCTCCCCGCCTCCTCATCAACCCACGCGCTCGCCCGCCGAGACGCCGAAACCACATCCACCCTCTCGACCGAATGGGAGGGTGACTCCCACGCCCACGACCTCATCGCCGCGCGAGCCGACCGTCAAGCCGACGTTGCACGCTACTCGTCCCGCCGCGGATTCATCGCGGGGAAGAGCATTGGATGGAAGCAGCTCAACCTCGACCTGGCCGCTGGTGCATTCGCCGGATCGGATAAAGCGCAGTGCGGGGGCGGCGCGCAGAAACTGATGGCGCGGGTGAGGGGCAATATCCGTGCGTTTGGCAAAACGGCTCAGGTGGCTGATATCGGTGCGCATGCAACGCGTGACGGAGTAGATGGGTTGAGTACCGGTGCGTTTGTGCGTCTCGCTGGTAAAACGATTGCCGAGATCAAGCTGGACATTCCCTGCGAACCCCAAACCATCCCCCTCGTGAAAGAAATCTCGACACCCGTGTTCCCGCTCAAAGTCGGGTTCCCCATCTACGTCGCCATGGTCGACATTGGCATCGAAGTCAGCGCCTCTGTCGCCGTCGACGTCGTGTACCGGATCTGCGGTCCCGAGGGTACAAGCTACTCTGCAGGTTCCATTGCCGTGATGCCCAAGGTGACTGGCACCGTTGCTGGATCGGCGGGTGTGTCGATTTTGGGTCTGCGTGGTGGGTTGGAGTTGGCGGGAACCGCGAGTGTGGCTATGGGTCCTGAAGCGAGGTTTGGTGATATGCCACCACCCAAGAACGAGCCGTTGAAGCTGGCGGCTCGTGGGGAGAGTCACAACACCAAGAAGAAGTGCTCGGCTGCGCGATCGCCAGAGACAATCACTCAACCAAGCGTTGAGATTTATCAAACTGCCGCTCCGGTCGAAACTCTGGCCCCCGTTGAGATCCCCGTTGAGGCCCCTGCGGAAAGCAAACCTGTTTACGGAACTGGAGACGAGGCGCCTGCAACCTCGGCCAATGACTCTGCGCCTGCCCCCACTGCTGCCCCGACTGCTACGGACTCTGAGGACGACAAGTCGGACATTGAGAGTGTCGAGCCGGTGACCACCCCTGAGGCCACCCAGCCCATCTACGGTCAGCCCCCGGTTGTTTCTACCATCGAGAGCCAATCTTCTTCTGCCGAGTCTATCATTGAGAACGCCGAGCCAACAACTGAGGCCACGCCCGAGCCCACCGCGACCTTGGAGTCTACTCCTACATCCGAGGCCACGATCGAGATCAGCCAGCCTGTCTACGGAGGAAAACAGGAAGCGTACACCACCCCCTCGAGCGAGCCGACCAGCGAGGCTGATGCTTCGAGCACCGTGGTCATGACCACCGAGTTGTCTGCTCACTCTTCTGACTTGACCGCCACTCCCTGCACCACTACGTCCTCGACCACTGCAAGCGAGGTGGTCAAGACATCCGCTGCCAGTGAAGTTGAGGAACCCACCACTACTGCGACGCCCGCCGAGAGTGCCACGACAGAAGTGACGTCGACTCCCTGCACCACTACGTCAACCACTGCTCCGACCATGACTGCAAGCGAGCCGGCGCAAACCTCATCTACCACTATAGTGGAGACGGCGGTCGAGACATCTACCTCATCGTCGGACATTGCTACCACGCCCACTGAAGAGCCCACCGCGACTACCACTTTGACCAACGAGCCAACGGCCACCAGCCCCAGCACGACCCGTTCGGAGGCCGAGGAAGAGCCCACCAGCAGTGCGCCCGTGCCAAGCAAAACCGCGACACCCGAACCGCCGGCTCCGTCTCCCGCTCCCAAGGTGTACAAATGCCAAGCGTGCGTCTCCCTCCAAGTTGCGACTGATGGCGCCAAGATCGAACTGGCAGGCACATTCCAAGTTCTCATTTTCAAAAAGAAGCGAAAAGTGTTCTGGTCCAAACAGATTGCGCCTGCGAAATCAACCACGGTGAAGGGCGCTGATGTCTGTCTGCCGTTGTTTGAGGCCAAGCCTGCGGCCCCGACCACCCCGGCTGTGAAGAAGAAGTTGACCGGTAACCGCGGGTGATTTGCAACCCCGAAGATGCCATTCGTTGATGGAGGTGTGACTTGAGAGAGCAGCAGAACACCTGTTTGCACCCATGATTCGATAACCCTATCTAAAACCAGCCCACGAACGCAGGGCGTTCCAAAGGAAGGGAATAGTAGAGAAAGCAAAATGACATGAAGCGACCCAAGTTTGTATTAGAATTTCGTCCCATAACACATAGATATATATCAGAAAAATAAAATGGAAGAGTCTCATCGTTGTGCCGTGATACGTTTGTTGTTCCATCCTCCTTGTGTATTTGTGAGAAGAAGACGTCCATGTCCATTCGCCATGCAAAGTGACAGTTGTGACATAACCCACTACTACAGTCGGTCACACAGTCTGCGCACAAGCCGCGGCAACGCACAACTCACACGGCTGCTTTCTCCCCCTCCCTCCCTTCCTCTTGCAAGATTCCCACTGCGCTGAAAACGCATCTTGCAATACCCACCCAGTTTTTTTTTTATTATTCCCACCCCCATAGCCAGTTGAACATACATACACTCCCCCATACATAGACACTAACTTATAGCGTTTAGTCTCAACCCCCAACAGGGGCAGCAACATCACACACATCACTCACGACATTCCCCCCGCGAGTGACAGGGCCATGTCCCCGCCAAACCACGATGCTCGCATGCTAAACGCCCTCGTCGCTAAAATAACCGAAAGAGTAAGCCACTCGCATGAATGCATTGGAACAAGCTCCCGCTGGCATGTCGCATCCCCGTCCTCAACTTGGGTCTTGCGTCTCTGGTGTTGTCCTCATGGTTGAGGCATTCCCATGGATTTTATTTTGCATTTTTCTCATGTATCTCTACTCTACTCTACTCTACTCGCACGCAGCTTCCGGTCAATTCTGGGCTTTCTCTCGCCGCACTCGATTCGGATCCCGTCTTCAACCATGCCGTCTCGTCCTTGGTGGAATGGTCCAGGTTCAAAATGAGAGACACGGTCGCCGCCCTCGCCAACGCCCTCGATGGCATATCTAGAGCTGGAGCCACACTGGCCGCGAGCAACAGTGGGGGAGGGGGTGGAGGTGGCGGCGGTAGTGGTGGGAGTGGTGTGGGTGGAGGGGCGAACGGCGCCAACGTCGACGATTCCAACATTCCAGTCGATGTACTGCAGTCGCAGTATTGTCTGCTGATCCTGACTGCCGATTGTATGGCTGGCGCGCGGAAGCAGTTTTCCCAGCGCGCGGGTGGACAGGAGGACAATCGATCGGCAGAGGCGGCCGGGACCACGCCGCCTGCAGTGCGAGCTCGACCCTCCACCGCTCACCCATTCCCCCAGCAACCGCCATCTCCACAGCACAAACTCGGTCTCCTCACTTCGGCCACTGATCATGCCTCGCAGAGCGCCGGCTCCATGAACTCGGTTCTGAGATCCGCCCTGGTCGATCCACCACCACTCGACGACAGCCTGGCCCGCTTCCTCCTCGGAGTCATTACCCGTTTCTTCTACACGTCGGCATCCACCATCAACACCGACACCATCAACCATGCCTGTGGACTTCCCTCCGACGACCATGGAGGACCGACGTCGGTTCCCAGCGCGTCGCTCTCCTCGCTTTCCACTCTCCACCTTCCGCAACACACCGCAGACCTTGTAACCGACATTCACAAGGCCGCAGGACGCGTCATGCAATACCTATCGGCGTCCAACTGGCCAGTGGTGTTTGCGAAAATAAAAACCCGCATTGCGAGTCTGGCCCAGTCGGCGCCAGGCTCCGCGGGCGGCGGTGGCGGCGGCGGCGGTGGAGGAACGCCGTCCAGCAGAGCCGATGGGGTGGAAAACGATCGGGAAGGGGGAGATTTGACCGAGTTGAGGTTTTTGGAATGGTGCAGCATCAACCGTTACCGATTGGGCATGATTCTGGCCGAAGTAACGCATCACTGCAAAACCTTTACCAAACGAGCGCTCTTTGCAACCGCAATCTCCCTCCGCATTGCGATATGGAGTTGGATAGAGAATTTCCCGGCTGAATTCCAGAACCTCTGTCAAACCCAGGGGCGCATGGAAGGACAACCGGATCAGCTTTTTGACATTTTCAATGCGTTTGCGGACTCAAACCGGCGCAAAGCGCTGTTTTGGCCGGTGCAAACGATGCTCATTGTTCTGTGCCCCGACATCATTTATGCCATTGGTCTGTCGGGGGGTGCCGTAGGCGATCGCCAGAGAATGCTGGCAGTGGCGGGCGGGTCCCACGCTGCTATCGCAAAAAAGGCCATCTTTTTGGAAGGCATCAGAAAAAGCATCAGGAGCAGCAAAGTGGGAGAAGTGTCAGCATTTTGTTGTGTGGATTTTGTCAAGGCGTCCACTTTTACCAGCAGAGCGGAAGGTGGCCCGCTCAAGCTCATAGGCGCTGCCTTTGAGGTAGAGCTGAAGGTATGTCATTCACAATGAAAAGCGGAGGAATGGTAGCTGTTTTTGGCCCGCTCTATACTAGCCGTCCAAGTACTTACTATGTTTTTTGTGATCTGCATCCGGGACGTTGAAATATAAAGGAGAAGTTGTTCGACGAGAAACGGCCACTCACATTGACGAATGCTTTCGGAGGATCGGAAGACCCCAGCGTGCTGGATCATCGACTACTAGCAGAATGCGTCGCATCGCTCTACAAGTCGAACCCGTGGACAACGTTGCGAAGCATGGTTCCCGTGATGGTGGAAGCTAACGGTCCGTTGTACAAGGTCGCCTTGGTCAAAGCATTCTGTTCATTGATGTCCGAGACGACCGAGACACTTCCCTGGAATCCCACTGTTGACGCCAGCCTGGCGGTCCATTTCAGAACGTTGTTTGGCGAGTGCGCAGTGCAAAACCGGCAAATCGTTGCTGATGCAAAGGCCAGGAAAGCGCCCACCTTTCGCTCTTCACATACGGACCGCAAGCTGAAAAAGGCGCAACAAGAGGAGGCCAATGACCGATTGCAGATTCTGATCAACGTCTTGACAATGTGGAACCTGTGTCCGTTGCTGGCCATTGTCAAGGATTCCGGCACACTGCATCCAGAAGAGCTGCGGCCTCTTTTCACCTCACTGACGACGTGTCTTCTTGACGCACATCCCCTCGTCCGTCATCTCTCTGCACAGGTGTTGTTAAAACTCATGTCGACCGAGATGGCGATCTTTTGGGATGGAAGTGCGGGCGACTGGCGGGCACCGATGCCTGCCGAGGGGTACACGGTGTCTGACAATGCCATGCGCACGTTCTGGCGTGGAAGCAGCTGGATTCTGCTTGGCGCCACGCGGTGCGTTCTCGACGATGTGCATGAGGCGCGGAAAGCCGTAGAGCTGGCCGCAACCATTGTCGCCCTGCGCAACCGCGTCTTGCACTCTCGGAAAGGCATTGCGGCCATTGGGGCCGATGCTCCAGAACGGTTTGCTGCCTGTGTTGCCATGGAAGTGGCCATTATTGTTTCTCTGTCGGGAAGTTGGGGTGATGGCGGAGTAGGGAAAACAGTGGCCGGATGGCTGGAGGCAGTTTTGGAAGAAGGAGAATTGGTCCGAGCAAGCGGAGGGGCCGTCACGGGCGCAGCGCCCCTTTTGGAAAACGCAGCCGTCTATGGAGATTTGGTGCGGATTGTCCTCACCGGAGGAGGAGGCGGTGGTGGCATGAAGGTGGTTCAAAAACGTGCGCGTGCCATGCTACGAGGTCTGAGCGTGCCCACGCCCGGCAACATGGGAGGCTGGGAAGAAGTGTACAAAATCTGGAAGAGCTCGGGCTCAGGCCCCTCGAGTTCGAATAGAAAACGCAGCGGCAGTCTCGGGAGCACCGATCCCAGCGGCAATGCAGAGTCTCCCAGTCAGACCGACAGCTGGAGCGGCGGCGTCACAACGTCGATTGGCGGACAGGAGGACGACATGGACAAGCCAAAACGAGTCAAACGCGCTGGCAGCGGGGTTGGCATAGCCATGTTCATGGGAGATGACCGAGGCGAATGGATCAATCAGATTGCTTTCCTGTGCGCGTTGGGGGGGATTTGTCTGAAGGCCAGTGCCATGGCGGTCGAACAGCAGGCACTGCAGGAAGTTGGAGGCGTCGGAATTTCTCGCACCTTGACGGGTTCCACCGACGGCGCTCGCCGCAAATCTACCGGGTCGGCACCTCAAACGTTGTCGCAGGACGGCACTGCTGCCTCTGAGGGGCCGGCGACGAACCAAGTGCCATGGACTGGCATGGTGGGCGCGCAGCTAATGAGCGCATACAGCGGGGCCAAAGCGGCCGTCGAGCGATTCATTGGCGAACTCGTCGAACTCGTTGTGTCGGACGCGGTCATCATCCGGGAAGCTGTCAAGGAGAGCTTGGGTCTAGAAATGGGCGCCGGGATGTACGGCATCCTGTTCCAGCAGTTTACCAACATCATCAACACGCAGATGTTTGACCCCAGCAACAATCAGCCTCGTCTTACGGCCCGCAACACGTTGTTTGCCGACTACATCTCTTCTGTCTTGCGGCTGGCTCTCGACCGGCCCGACACTGGGATCGTCATCAACAGCTCGGTACTGGGTGACGTGGATCTCGGCCACATGGTAGTGCAGCTGCTGCGCTACCTTGATTCCCTGGCCCACTTTGACTCGACCAGCCTGCGCATTCGCATGCGGCTCTGCACAGCGGTCGAGTTTTTGGTGGCGAAAAAGCACGTCATTCACTTGACTGGCGAGATGAGAATCAGACGCGAAGTCGCTGAAGCGCTCTTGGAACAATCAAGCTCGGCGGATTCCGCATTTGATCCCAGCGAACGATCGCCTGAAATGCGGAAGCTTCAGAAGGGTGCCGATATGGCATGTGTCAAAGCGCTTGTGAAGCTTCTGGAAGACCTACCACTGGGACCGGATTCGGACAGGTACTCTTTGTTCCTTGTCCGCGGATACGAACGATGGAGCCTCGAAGACGAAGAAGGCCGAGAATCATTGCAGAATCAGAACCTCTCTCTTGCGGCGTTCCGAGAGCACACGATACAGGCTCTCACGCACCTCGTTGCGGCCAACACGGACATGGAACTGGGAGGTGCCATGGACATGATCTATTCCGAGAATGAATTCCTCCGCGGCATTTTCGCGGTTGTCCTCACAAACTTGGTCAAGATGGGCGGCATGGAGCAGAAGGTCCGTGCGGCGTTGGGAAGCAAGGGAGATCTGGCCAGAATTCGACAAGGAAGCGTTTTGGAACTTCTCACGGCGACGCCTCAAGGGATCGACATTGCGGTTGCGTTGGGCGAGGTGGCTTCCGTCGGCGACGTGGACGAAGTCGCCGCTGTTTTGGTGGCCGTCTTTGAAGATCGGGGGAAATCGCTGGACCTGATCGAGCGGGTCGTGCAGCGCGAGGTGGAAAACACCGACACACCTGCCAACCTGTTCCGCCGAAACAGCATTGCCACACGGCTGCTGACCATCTATGCAAAACAGCAGGGACAAGAATATATCCGCAATACCCTGCGCCCCATCATCTTTGAGCTTGCGGAGCGGTGTCCGCCCATGAGTTTCGAAGTTGACCCCATCAAACTCCGCGACGGCGATAACGCCGAAGTCAACCTGCAAAATCTGCGCGTCGTCAGTCAAGGCATCCTCGACAGCATCATCGGGCCCGGCGCCGCCCGGTTCCCGACGCTCTTGCGACAGGCGTGTGGGATCGTGTGGCGATTGGTAGGGACCCGGTTCCCTGATGCCCGGGTCACGGCCGTCGGTGGGTTCTTGTTCCTCCGATTCATTTGCCCGGCCATCGTTTCACCCGAAACCCACGGTGTCATTGATGGGGGTGAGCTGCGCAAGGAACTGAGGCGAGGCTTGGTGCTCATCATCAAAGTGGTGCAGAACTTGGCCAACAATGTGTTGTTTGGCGTCAAAGAGGCGTTCATGAGCGGAGTCAATGATGTTTTGAGAGACAATGTGGCGCGAGTTCATGGGTTCTTGAGAGACGTCTCGGTAAATATAAACCTATCCGTCTGATTTGCCGTTGGGTCGCGGTGTGGTTTCTGGCGATAACTGACCTGAAATGTTGTATCGTCCTTGCAGGCTCCCATCGTCCCGCCTGTCCCTCCCCCCGCTGTCCGGCCCGAAAGCCTTCTGCCGAACGTGGACATGATGCGATTGCAGCGCCACTTGTCAGCCAATCTTGACCGCATCGAGCGTCTGCAGCGTACTCAAGGCATCAGCAGCAACAGCAGTGCACCACCGACTGTTATTCCGGCCGGTGGTTCCATGGGCGGCACAACTGGTCGGATGGCGCGGAGGTCCGTGTCTCACCTGTCCGGTGATGCCGCGTCACCCCGGTCTCCGCATACCACGTCGCCCCCTTCCCCTGCCTCGAAGAAAGCCATACACACCAAAAGTCGGAGCATAGCAGGCACCTCGGGACTTGCCGTTCAGACAGCCGCGACAACCGGCGAGCAGTCCAGCAGCGCCCTTCAAACACCGCCACCCCTCCCACCACCGCCAGGCAAATCCGAGTTTGCGGAATTATGTATCCTGTTGGCTCAGCTGGGGCCGGTAGCTGACCTGGGCGGCGCCGATGTGGCGGAGGACGGCGTGAAGAAGCGATCGATGGTTGGGGAAGGGTCAGCGCCGGCCGTTTTCCCGCAGGTTGCGTGGATCAAGGGGTACAGAACCCACCTGCCTGTGCTCCTTGCCATTGGCAACGAAAAATTGCAGATTTTGGTCAAGAAGCCGGACGGCAACGGCGAGACGGTTGAGGACTCCATCCATGCTTCCGACATTGAAGAGTTTGGCATTTCCCGCGATCAAGAGTTTGTCGTTCGAGTCCTGGAGCGAAACGGGCTGTCGCGTGGCGGGACCACGTCGATCCCGCTCACGTTTGCGTCGCCGAAAGCGGAAATCATTGTTCAGACGATCCGCACCATGCTCACCACTTACCGTCTGCACCGCGCCCATCGCCCGTCAATGATGTCTACGCACAACATTGGCGCGCGAGAATTGCGAAACCAGCGGCAAGCGCTGCTGCCGGCCGACGTCGCTGGTGCGTTGCTGAATGTGGCGTTCATCACGTTTGGCAGCACGGATGCGTATGTCCGACGCACGGGATACGATCTGTTGTGTGCCGTGTGCCGCGAGTTTGAGATTGGCGTTGGTGTGGGTAACGTTGGCGGAGAGCGCATTTTCAGCGGACGTGGAGTGTTTATCCCGTCGAGCAACCAGTCGTTTATCAAGGAGATCAGCAAGCGTATCGCGACGACCCGCCCCGAGCTTACCTTGGCTTTGATGGCGGAATGCGCGCTCGCTTTGAATCGCGTTACGCCCACGTTGAAATTGGCGTGCTTGCAGTACGTTGCCCCTTGGATTGCGAACCTCGGCATGTATGCCGACGAAGGCAGCGAGTGCGAAGCGCGACTCAAGAAGGTGCTCTTGTCGCTGGTCGAAGCCACCATCAAGGACTCGAGACTGGAAACTGCTTTCCGCGCGACCATCTGGGTTGGGCTGAGCCAAGTGCCGACGCTGGTACCGATGATTGTGGACATGTTGTTGCAGGCGGCCCTCGACAGCGCCTCGCGCCCGGCAGATGTGGACGTCATTGCCAACATTGCGCATTGCCTGACGTCCTCGAGCGAGTACCCCGTCTCTAGCAAGATCCTTTCCCACCTGCGCAAGGCCATTGTTTCCACGTCCTACCGATCGGTCCCCGCTCTGGTAGACCATCCGGCCTGGACCGAGATTGCGGTCCTGATTCGCCTTGCGCTGCACATCTCATTTGACGACTGGGAAAACATTGACAACATCATTCCAGACGTCTTTTACATTGTCTCGATGGTCGCGGGCATTGGGTCCCCTTTGGTGCGTACCAGCATCCACGGCATCATCATCAATGCCGTCCATGCGCTCGCGACGTCGGGCCGGCTGGACCCGAATGCGAGGGCGAGCCTGGAGCAGTTTATGGTGGAGCTGGCGGACCCGAAACTGTGTCTCCCGTTTGGAGTCGCGGCAGGAGATGCGTCGGGTGGGTCGGATGTGGCGCGCGAAGTGCCGCTTGGGGGATTGGAATTGGTGGTCAAGTGTTTGTTGGATATTGCAAATACGGGAGCAAGGGATGCGGGTAAGATTTGAAAATGCAGGCGCGCGGCTTAGAATCAGACTTCTCTTGTCTTTGCTCAACAGATTTGGATTTTTTATATTGATGTAGATCAATCTGCGTTATGGCGAGCGAGGTGGATGTCGTTCATTGCAAGTACGGCGTTTCAATACAACCCGGCGATCCAACCTCGAGCATTCATTGTTCTCGGATGCCTCGCGCGAGACGAAGTGGACGACGACCTGCTTTACCAGATTCTGGTGGCGATGCGTGGAGCGCTGACCCTGTTTGAGGAAAACGATTCGCAGCTCATCATCAGCATCACCATGTCGTTGTGCGATATCGTTGGAGGTCTGCCCCCGGACTCGCGGTACCTCCGCCCCATGTTCTGGTTGTCGCTCGCTCTCATCCAGATTGGCCATGTGCCGATCTTCCAATCGGCGTTGGTGCTCATGGTCGTTGTGCTCAAGACCCTTCATGGCAAGGGGTGTTTTGATCGCGACGGCGTTGCTCGGACGCTCCTGGTCGCCCGAGACGGGTTTGAAGATGTGGCTACTCGACTCGACGCCCTCGTCGGCATCCGCTTCAGCCTGGACGCGTTCCCGTTTGCGTTCTCTGCCAATCTGCTCAAGGGTCTTAAGCACCCAGTCACCAAGACCTCGACGACCGCGGCGTTTGAAGTCTGCATCAATATTGCCGCGGCTGACCGGGTGCGCGAACCGTTCTCTGCGCGACTGGGATACCTCGTCCCTCTCCTTCCCTCGGCCGAGAAACCCCTCGAGATGTGGAAACGCGCCGGGTTCCAGCCGTTGCTCCCCAAGCGCACCGACGACCGCTTCATGGAACATTCGGATCCGACGACACTTCGCATGAAAGCGTGCTCGATGATGTTCCAGCAGGCGATGGAGAATGACCCGCAGGCGACGGGAAACCTCGTTACCTATGCGGTCCTTTTTATGGCGAGCATGCTGGAGACGGCAGAGTATGATATGGAGTTGGTCATGATTTACTCGGCATTGGCGGAGGCGGCGGAAGTTGTCCCCGAGCTGGTTGCTGTCATGTATGTATATGTGAAATCCTGATCGTGTCACATCGCAAGGCTAACTGAAGTTTCTGACTCTGCGTGCAGCTCTGATTATCTCATGCCGCGATTGAATCAAACCCTTGCCACCAGCCAATCCGTTCCGATTTTGGAGGGCGTCAGTCGCATCATGCAGGCCATGATGCACTACCGCCACCACCTCTCGACGACTGCCCGCGGCGTCACCCCGCACCTTGGCCGGGGAGCCCTCGCCGGCTTGTCCGGCTCCAATCCAGGCAGCTTGTCCAACAGCCCCGCCCCGTCCCCGTCCATCCATCACCCGCATCCGCACTCGTTTGACGAAGGCGGACCGTTATCGACGTCGGCCGCATCTTCGCCCTCCACGGCGTCCATACCCTCCCTCTCGTCTACCGTGTCGGCCACTATGCCCACCCCATCGTCGGCTACGGGCCCCGCATCGTCTTTTTCATCTTCGTCCTCGTCCTCCATGGCGGCGAAACTGGCGGAACTGGGTTTCCAGGGCCTGATACCCGATGCGGGCAGCTTTGCGGGCGTGACGCGCGTAAGGAAAATGAAATGCGCGTCGTTGGTGTGCGAACTGGTGGATGCGATTGTTGCGCTGTGATGACGTGTGGACAAATGAGCGTTTGAGTGGAAGTGATGATTTACTCCCACCCATAGGCCCCCGGGCCATCTCCTACACCACCAGCCCGGTCACGGGAAAAGCAACCCTGAACCCCGCCCCGCGGACTTCTCCTGAACTCGGATTCCATGTGAACGAGGGAGGAAATCGGACAGTAATGGAAAAGAGACAGCGGTGGACATTTTCCTGCTGGGCCGGCTAAGAGCTTTGCCGGATTCATCGCGCTCGGCGTGATACCCTTGTTACTTACAACGCCACCCTTACCTCCGACTACCTCTATGTTACCCCCAATCCCAGCACCCCCACATAGACCACATACAACACCACTGCATTGCAGTATTTTGTTTTCGTCTTTTCTTTGTTCTTTGTTGTTGTTGTAGTCATATAACAATGTAACCCTAATGATGTGGCGGTGCGCGCTTTTTTAGCGTTTGATCACGACATTTCGGGTGAAGGGGTATCTGGTTTGCGTTTTACAAGATACAACATACATAGGATACATTGCAAAGAGTACGAAAGTATAGAAACGCGGCCGCGGGGAAAGAATAACCTAGTTCTTATACGCCACATGGGAAAAAAGGGAGGCCATAGAGATGACATATCACCCCAAACGAAGGCTACGTGTGTTGAGCGAACTGGGGGGAGAGACCGTTGCAAAAATCCATGTTGGCAAGCCCGCGCGTTTCGTTTTTCTTTTGTACGTTTTCGCCGCGTGTTTGTTTTCACTGGGCAAGTTCCTGCCAGTTACGTATCAACTCATGGAAGAAGGCGATGGAGGCGATGAATTCCGAGATGGCAATGTGTTCGTTGACGGTGTGGATGCCTGCAATTCGGTTTTCGCGGATGGGGTCGTAGCTGGGGGGGGGGGGGGGGGCAAAGGTAAAACGGTTATAGACACAGTAATGTGACTGTGAGCCGCGAGGGGGGGGGGGGGGGGCGGAGCGATGCATGAGAGCTTTTTTGGTTGTTGTTTTTGCTTACCGGTAGATATTGCGGGTCAGAGACCAGTAGTGACGGGTGTCTGTGTTGGCCGCCATGAGCACGGGGGTGACGAATACACTCTGCTCTCCCTCTCTGGTGTTTTCCGGCCGTGTTCCGAGCGTGACCCAATCGTCTTGTGCGACGCGTCTGACTGTTCCTGCGAGGGTGTCCCATACGGGACCCGTCGAGGGCGAGATGGGTGCGGGTTCGAGGGCGCCACGGTACGTTTCCACGACAAGGTGGGCGGTCGAGTCGGGGTGCTGGTGGTGCGAGTGCGTTGTGTTGGCGTGGTCAATGGTGGTAAAGTTGAGGTTGTAGGATTTCGCGATCGGGAAGAGGGTGACGACGAGGTGGGCTTCCACATCCGCGACTGTTTGGTGGGTCGCAACGCGGTGGTTGATGGCCGCCGAGGAGAATTCCGGCAGGGCATTTAATTTCACACCGCCACTCATCATATCCACCGCCTGAGAGGTTGTCATCATATACCTTGTCGCACTGTCCTTTGCCAAATATTTCACCAGCGGCGCGCGGACTTTTTTGTAGTTACGGATCGCCGCGCGGAGCCAGGGGTTGATGTCCTTGGCGTGCTCGGCGAGGCACTGGAGAGAGGCGAGGAAGGGGTTGGTGTCGACGAGTTCGGGGGTGTAGGGGTGGGCTTCGAGCTCGGTGATGAGTTTGGAGAGGATGCCAATGTTGGTGTGCGGTGGGGGGATGGAGGAATGACCGCCTGGGGTGGAGAGGGAGATGGTCACGTCCGTGTAGCCCTTTTCGGAGATGCCGATTTGGGCGAATGTGGAACTCATTTGGGATTGGATGCCGGGACCTTTGAGAAGACAGAATATGCGTGCTGTTAATAGATAATTCATGGCACGGATTAGGTGTGAGCATGGTATTTTGTAATCACCTTCGTCAACGAGAAGACCAACATTGTCTTTGAGTCCCTTGGCCAACAAGGCAGCGGCCAAGAATTTTGCGCCATTGTAACCACTAATCTCTTCATCATAGCCAAATGCCAGAATAACCGTGCGCTGGGGCACAAAGTCCGCCGCCAACAGCGCCTCAACCGCTTCCACAATTCCCACCAGCGTATTCTTCGTATCTACACTTCCACGACCCCACACGGCCTCGCCGTCCACATGGCCCGAGAACGGAGGGTAGGTCCATTGGTCGACCGAAGACTGGGACACGGGAACAACGTCGATATGGGAGCACAGCACAAGCGGCTTGGAAACGTGGTCGGATCCTTCCCATGTGTACAGCAGCGCATATCGGTTAACGACCTCGAGGGACAGTTTTTTGTGCACTAACGGGTAGGTCTCTTTCAGCCATTTCCGGAATTCCTCCAGGCCTTTACGTTCTTCTACGTCTTTGCCTTCTTTCGGAGGCGGCATATCGCGGAGATAATCGAACGTTTCCGTGTTGATGCGCACCGACTGGCCTAGTCGCTCAGCTGCCTGCGCCCGCCATTCGGGATTCCGGAACAAGCCATTGTAGTTCTTGTCGGTAATGTCCGTCCGGACAGCGGGGACGACGGGGTTGGGCTGCGCACAGGTGGGTGTGTCGTCGCGGAGAGACTCTGATGGGAAGGAGGGGATGCCGCCGTGGCATGCGAAGAAGACTAGCGCGGTCAGGAGGGCAGCAACCACGATTGGCGTGCGACCCGGACGGCGAGGGACGCGTGCAGGTTCGGTCTGCAGTGCGAGTGGATGACCCATTGCTTTTATGAGTCGGGCTGGGAAGCGTAAGCGTCGGAATGCAAATATACAATGCAAGCTATCGAGGGGAGATCTCACACTGAAATTGGCGACGGGAAGTACGAGGAAGAAGTATGGGACGCGGATGGGAGGTGTGAGGAGAAGGTGTGCAATTTGAGAGTGACGTGTAGTCCACAGCCACACTGCGCCACGCAACTCCGACGTCTCACAAGAAGAACAAAGTACAGGATAGGGAAGAGTTGTCTTTGTTGCGAATCAGCACGCATCTATTGTTTTACTATGGAAAGGTATATTATCGCTATTGCCTATCTCGTACTCCTATACCTCATCAGCATCTCCTAGATTCGTTTTCTGAGAAAATGCAGCACAGGGAGGATTTTCTAGATTTCCATCCTCGTCAGGATACGCTGCGGGATTTTTAGGAGACCTCTTTGGACCCCGCTTATCCGTGCTTTTCCGTAATATGTCATGATCCGGTTGTCGACTGTGGGCCTCGGGGCTCGAATCGATGGTCGGTAGAAGTAGAGAAGACCCTGTTTTTGGAAGCACTGCGAAGGCCAGCTTTTGCAGTGATGTCTGATGCGACTCGAGCTCTCGTGTTTCAGAACATGATGCCATGGTATATTGCAACTGGTCGGTATGATCTGTTGACGTTTTCACCGTCTCTCGCGTGTTGGGTGGCGCATTCGTGACGTCGACCTTGTTCAACGAGGTTGCGTTTGATGTCATCAGCGCTTTCGCATTATAAATAAACACCTACGGAAGGGAGGATGATGTTAGTACCAGACGTTGAGGCGAAACATCCTGCCTCGGTTGAGTACCAGAGCGCCCGACAGCTCCAATGGTGTGAACGAGTACGTGATTCTGAAAAAAGTTCGGATAAACGGGGCGTCTTTCCGACAGAAAATATTCACCATGGCAAGTGAGATGATGGAGAACCACGAGGCAATGCAGACCAGAACCAGGACTGTCACAACTTGCGTCCATCGTCTGCTGTCTCCACCCACTCGTCGTCGTAGCTTGTACAGCTGATAGATAAATGTGAATGACACGGCGTTGTCCACCACCAGGGCATACATTGTCCATATGGCTAAACCCATCGCCTGGGTCAAGTCCCTCGAAGCCATTGGAACTGGCGCAATTGTTCCAAAGGCAATCAGAGTTCCCCCATACACTGCGAATGTGACCACGATGAACACCCAGTCCTGAACATACAGACAATGGTTAATTTCGGAACGCCCCAGCTTCGCAGGATCCGTCCACGTCATACCCAGTAGTCCTTGTATTTAAGAATTGTCTTGACAACGCGGAATCGGTATTGCATGAGAATGATATACTGCAGACTACCAAGACCATAAAACGTTTTCCAGGTTATCAACATTTTGTCGACGTAAGCCCATGTTTCGTGGTTTGGGCTCGACGGATCTCGGCCGATGTTTGGCAGCTCTATCGCGGTCGGAATGCATACTTCGCGCGGGAATTAGGTGTCAGTGAGCGGAACCAGTGTGAAATGGCATGTCGCTGCGAAGGACTCACTCACTTATCAGTGGTATAAATGACACCACGTATGTCGACATGCACACCACAAGCAAAAAATTGTAGTAGGTGCGGCGCTTGTTGGCATGTCGAAGAGAGAACAAGAGATTGCACATTGCTGCCGTGACGCCTAAAACTGGGAGGATTCGAAATCTCCGCACATGAGGCTACAAATGTCTAAACTTCTCACAACGGTTTCCGCATCATACTTAGGAACCCAAGTGTCACGTTTTTGAGTCTATCGATTCGGAACCTGCCCCAAATAGGATCATGAGGATCCGCCGTCGCTGGATCGTGGACCTCCATCAGATTATATAACGAGTGGGACGGTATAAGGAATCAGATATATGGAGTGAACCGGCAGTGTTCTGTTGGCCTCCGGAGCGGCCGACACGTCACTCAACAGCCCTATATATTACCGCAACTTGCTTCTTCCAGACCACCTCAGGCTATCCGTAAATAGCTCGCAATCCTTATAGCTGATCTAAGGTGCCTCATCGCGGCGCCTGTTTACATGAAGCTTAACTTTCTCCTTGCACGTGCAGGACGCAGGCTTTGTAGGGAACGGGAAGTCATGTATTTATTGACCTAAGAGGATACGCTACGATGTACCGAGCAATAATTACGCGCTGTGGTCTCAATTGCCATCGACCATTTTGATGTGATCCGTTCAATGAAACCTTTCTCCTGATCGGGGGGCAGAATAACAGGAAAGCGATTCGACGTCAGCGTCGCTCTAATGATCGATTTCATCCAGTGTGTGTTTGCTAGACAAGATCACTTGTCATGATGAGTTCAATTGCACACTGTTGCACGCCACCAAGGTCACCGGCAGTTCTGTTCCGCCTTGGCCATCGATGGCGGTAAAGGGAATCAACCGCCATTCGGTTGAAACAGGGTGTTGTGTTCAAGGAAATAAAAGTAACACAAGCGCCGCTCGTGATCAAATCGTCCCGATCGAAGAGGTCCTTGTCATCTTCCGCGTCTCTACCCTACCGAGGTTCCGAGACATACTCTACATATTCTACTTCGTATATAGGGTTCTCAATCATCGCCGCCGGGCTGACGTACAACGGGTTGATCGTAGCCAAGCGAGTTCCGGGCTCCGACGGAAGGATGTTAACTGCCTTGGCCTTGCCGTAGCGGGAGAAAACAATGATACCTGCAACAGCGGCAACGGCGGTAGCGCCTCCGACTGCACCTCCGATGACGGCGACTTTGGGTATGCCTGGCTTGGCAATGATGGGTTCAGGGCTTTCTGTGGGAGTTTCTGTGGAGACTGTAGAAGACGGGTCAGTCGCTGTAGGGGCTGCGGCTGAGGAAGTCGAAGTTGTCTCTTGGAGTGACGAGATGTCGGATTTGGATGACTCTGGTGTAGGTTGTGCGTCCCGGGTAGGGTTAGGTTCTGCACTTGCCGCGCTGGGCTCGGTGGTCGGCTTGAGGGCAGCAGCACTGAGTTTTGTAGCGGGTGTGGGACTGCTGCTCATTGCTTTGGATGAATTGATGGTAGGTGAAGCAGCGGCAGCATTGGTTGATGCGGTGTCCGCGGCATCACTTTTAGCGCTAGAAGTGGGTGATGCAGCTACGCTACTTCTGCTTGCCGCGGCGGCAGCTGAACCGGTTGATGATACACGGGTAGAGCTGGCAGTGGGTTCAGCCGCGGGTTCAGCAAGGCTCGTAGAGGCTTCAGCAGCCGAGCTCGTCGAGGAATCCGCAGCCGAGCTACTGCTTGTGGAGGCTTCAGCCGAGGTAGTCGAGGACTCTGCAGCCGAGCTACTGGTTGTGGAGGGTTCCACCGAGCTCGTCGAGGACTCCGCAGCCGAGCTACTGCTTGTGGAGGCTTCAGCCGAGGTCGTCGAGGGCTTTGCAGCCGAGCTACTGGTTGTGGAGGGTTCAGCCCAGCTCGTCGAGGGCTTTGCAGCCGAGCTACTGGTTGTGGAGGGTTCAGCCCAGCTCGTCGAGGCCCTCGTAGCTGAGCTGCTGGTTCTAATGGGCTCAACCGAGCTCGTCGAGGACTCCGCAGCGGAGATACTAGTTGTGGAGGGTTCCAAGCTCGTCGAGGACTCCGCAGCCGAGCTGCTGGTTGTCATGGGTTCAGCCGAGCTCGTCGAGGACTCCGCCGCGGAGATACTAGTTGTGGAGGGTTGAGCCAAGCTCGTCGAGGACTCCGCAGCCGAGCTACTGCTTGTGGAGGCTTCAGCCGAGCTCGTCGAGGACTTTGTAGCTGAGCTGCTGGTTCTAATGGGCTCAACCGAGCTCGTCGAGGACTCCGCAGCAGAGATACTACTTGTGGAGGGTTCAGCCGAGCTGCTGGTTGTAATGGGTTCAGCCGAGCTCGTCGAGGACTCCGCAGCGGAGATACTAGTTGTGGAGGGTTCAGCCCAGCTCGTCGAGGACTCCACAGCCGAGCTACTGGTTCTAATAGGCTCAACCGAGCTCGTCGAGGACTCCGCAGCGGAGATACTAGTTATGGAGGGTTCAGCCAAGCTCGTCGAGGACTCCGCAGCCGAGCTGCTGGTTGTCATGGGTGGAGCCGAGCTCGTCGAGGACTCTGCGGCCGAGCTACTGGTTGTGAAGGCTTCAGCCAAGGTCCCTGCAGCTGAGCTACTGGTTGTGGAGGGTTCAACCGAGCTCGTCGAGGACTCCGCAGCAGAGATACTAGTTGTGGAGGGTTCAGCCGAGCTGCTGGTTGTAATGGGTTCAGGTGAGCTCGTCGAGGACTCCGAAGCCGAGCTACTGCTTGTGGAGGCTTCAGCCGAGGTCGTCGAGGACTCTGCAGCTGAGCTACTGGTTGTGGAGGGTTCAACCGAGCTCGTCAAGGACTCCGCAGCCGAGCTGCTGGTTGTAATTGGTTCAGCCGAGCTTGTCGAGGATTCAGCAGCCGAGCTACTGGTGCTGGTCGGTTCAACCAAACTGATAGGATCGGCCAAGCTCGTAGTAGACTCGGCAGCGGCGCTGGTGGTGGGTTTGGTTGAACTAGTGGGCTCAGTTGAGCTCGCAGTAGACTCGGCAGGGACACTACTGGTGAAAGTGGGCTCCGCCGAACTAGTAGAAAAATCGTTATCAGCTGTTGTAGAGCTAGCCTCGGCCACGAGCGCTGTAGTCGGTTCCGCCGCAGCGTCTGCCGCTGAGCTGGTTATGGTTGCTGACGGCGTGGCAGATGAAGATGTCATGGTCGGCCCATCATAGCCATTGCACACATTGCGGCGATCCATCCATTCCACCAATCCCAAGACTGTAGCTTCCTGTTGCACATGAAGCAAACCAGTAGAGCCATCATCAGTGGTGTTTCTCAAACAGGCCGCAGGACCACACGGAGCAATGTTCCATTTGATGGTCGCCGTGTCGTCAGCAAAGGAGTCGGTAGTGGTATCGATACCTCCTCCGCACCTTCCAGCCGTATTGTTTCGAATCACCGAGCTTTGAGTCAGATGAAAGTTGGCATTGGGTCCGCCCAAATAGATACCTCCGCCAAAGAGAACGGCGGTGGAGTGTTTGATTTCGGCGTTTCCGCTTAGAGTGGAATTCCCGCTGTTTTCGTTGTAAATGCCTCCGCCGGAAACGGCCTGACAGTTGGTCAATGTGCAGTTGTCGGTCAGCAAAACAGTGGAATTGTTCTGGAGAGACTGGCGTTATTAAGGGGGATTCTTACAACTTCACATACAACAATGCACTTACATTGTATATGCATCCACCAGCAGTTTTCGTGCTTCCCGTCATGACGGTCGAGCCCGTGCAGTGGAACTTAGAGATTCCAGCACTCGGGCTCCCGGTTTTCAGCGCCACCACGCCACCAATGGAACTCGTATTGTATGAGCTGGTGGTAATGACGGAGTCACTGACGGTCACGATGGCGCCCAAATCGACTGACGCAAACCCTCCAGACTTTGCGGCCCTGGTGTATCGCACGGTAGATTTGTGCATGGTAATGGACGCCAGCTCCTTGGCATAGATGATTCCGCCGGTAATGGCGTGGATGTTTTCCATGAGACAGTTTGTGAACGAGCATCGACCGCTGTGGCCGGTGTTTTTACCAGTGATCTGCGCGAATGAAGGAGTGAGCCTGATTATTTGTCAAGAGGATTTACGGCGACCAACCATACGAGACATACCGAGGCCACACCACCGTAATTGGCGGAGAGATTCTGGAATGTACTGTCCGCAAAGCTTGCGCTTCCATCTCCGACCTATAGGGCGTAACAGATGTGAGTCGAGACGAAATTTGTCTGCCCATCCAGCCAAGGCGCAACTCACAATGACTGCTCCCGATGAGATTGTCGTAATATTGCGAACGGTGACGTTGGTTGCAATAATCGACGAGTTATGGCCGGAAGTCTCCATAACACCAGCTCCGAGAACGCCATCGCGCATTACAACTGGGAGGAGGACTGGTTTACGATCTCCATCGCGCAACACTGTGAGAAGTAAGAACGCAAGCCTTACTGTTTTTCAGCGTCGCCGATGTCGTTCGAAAAACTACGGTTGAGTCAACGAATAAACAGCTTCCTTTCGTTGCGGCACCAACACCGATACAAGAGCCACCAGTCCACTTGAACAATGGGCCTTTGTTCTAATTGATGGGCTCAGCCACTGAAACACATAAGCAGATTCCAGGAGGCTTGTTACATACCACATAGATAGCGCCACCTACGGAACGACTGAGGGAAGTGACTCCATCACCGTAGAAGTTGCAGTCGCTACATTCGAATGTCGTGAAATCCTGGAGCTGGACAGCGCCTCCCTGGAAAGCCTTGTTCATCGCAAAGGTAAGGTTGCTGCCCGTGACGGTCGATGATAACAAGTAAAGAGCGCCTCCACCGTCATGGTAGACTGCATTGTCTGTAAAAGTCGAGTCGATCAAGCTGGCCGTAACGCCCCCATGCGTCATCAGTGCGCCACCCTTGTTAGAAGTAGTTGGGTCTCCGTTGCCAGTGAATGTGCATCCTTTGCAAAGAAAGATAGAGCTCGATCGCGCAAAAGCAGCACTGCCTTGATAAGCCTTGTTATGATTGAAAGCGACATTTGTTCCAGTAAACATGGCGCCGTTCACGTATAGAGCTCCTCCGTATGAGGAATTAGAGGTCCCCGAGGTGCTGATGTTTTGAAAGATCGAATCCGTGGCATTCAGGCGCGCAGAGTTGGACAGACGAATTAATGCATCCGTGGAAGGGGATGGACCACCCGAGCCATCGACTGTGACGCCGTTGAATGTGAGGACGATGTTCGATGAGGCGATTAAGATTGGGCAATTTTGAAAAATGCAGTTTGTGTAGGTCACGTTGGATGAGAGGGTAATCGGGGTGGTCTCGTCACAGGTATAAAGTTCACCGCTGGCGCATGTTCGAGAGGATGTCGGCCAGGTGACAGCCGCAACGCCGTCAAGGGTACACGACAGGGCAATAACTGCCGATGTGAGAAGTCGCAACAAACTGCGACTCACCATTCTGAAAATTGATAGTAATTTGCAATGACAAGGGATGGTAATGTAAATCTTTTCTTTAGTACGTATGATGTGCTCGGTCACCGAGAACAACCCGGGGGGAGGCTATCTAACGGCATTATTATGCACGGGACAATTCGTGGCAGTGTGCTTGATCCGGGGAAGGCTGTCATTAGTTTGTGTCTAATCTTAGCCTCAATCTTCGAATCAATTTAGTTCGCGCCACAGACACTGGTCTGCCTATTTATATAACCGTGATTCAGCCTATGTGGTTTTTCCCGAAAAATCTTGCAATATTTCCTTGGGTTATCGGCCATTAAAGTGAACCGTAGTATTGGTGATAGAACAAGGTGCTTCGTGCTTCCTCCTCACATAACATTATAGTTAGTCACCATGGGAGGAGGGAGCCTTGTCGTCGTGCAAGTAATAGCAGATGGCTCTTCAAACGTTATTCTAAATACACGGCGAAGACCTTAATGGCTTCGTCCTTCTTCTCTTGGCCTGTATTAATTTGCCTTCCTGTACTTTGACGCTAGATCAAAAAGATCATCAAAGGGGAGCGCCGAGAGGAGAAAAGCACAATCGAGATCGCAAGTCACGCTCTGGACCTCGAATACGAGGTCAATGAACGTGGCGCCTTTTTGCGATTCGCTTTGAATTAAAGCAGAGCGTAATGTCCCATTTGGAAGCTGGAAGCTCATTAACTTTCGCTGAGCGGAGTTGAGCTTAGCTCATCAGTCGCGCAAGCTGCGGTCTGGATGGTTGCAACCACAAAGTAAGCAGAAACTCCGTTCGGACACGTCCAGCCGGCAGTAGCCTGCTAAATCTATGGCACCTCACGAGTTTGGCGATGGTTCGGGAAGGACGATACAAAAACAAGGCGATTCCAACATTTTGCCATTCAGCAGAATCGCTTTAAGTTGCTGGTCTTAATTCGATCATCCAGCACCAGCGTCGCCCGTTCCTGAACGATTTGGGATGCTGTCGTGTCGTAAAAGCAATGCGCTGTTTGCCAAAGTTACGACAGTGGCATGAACACACCAATTCCGTGGAGCAATGAAGTTCAATTTGTGCAATGCCGCCAAGCCATGTGTCTCTTATGCTCCCCTTCATTCCGCTTCTCGAACCTTGTGCTGCACAAAGGCGGCCACAGTCGCAAGCTAATCTAGCATTGAGAATAGCAGGTGTCGTCGCTGATGCAACTACCATGCGAGCCGAACATGGCACTCAGAAAGCCGCGTTATGGATGCCTGCAAGCACACGCCGGAATGCATCTGCAGTCCTCTTGGCTGGTGACTGTTGCGTCTAGTTAATTAACGTGATTCGCCTCCACAAGAAAGAAACGGCCCAAATCCCGATCGCTACGTCGAAGGGAGCTCAAGCTATATGGATGAGATGTGACGGGAAAGCGGGGCGCCTGGAATGCTACATCCGAGAGCCAATTGCGCTTCGAGGTCAAAATCAAGCGCCGCTGCTAGAAAATCAATTCACGGGCGATTACCGTCTTTCGGGTTTGTGATCTATCCTTTCTCAACGGTTTTCATGTTGCCAATGAGGGATTCGCCTAGCTTATTGCTGCGAGTATGTATGCCAGCGAAATGTCAATCACCGAGGCGATCGATTTGTCGCAAACCACGCAGACTGGAGATTCAAAACGGGAAGGAGACTCGCTTTTCGCCACTCTGTTGTTGACGGATTGGAAGCGACATCCACTAAGCATATGGCCGCTAACATCAGAAGGTGCCAATAATTTCAAAGTCGCTCCAAAGCCAAATGCTCTCTGCTGGTATCGACTGATCAATCGAGATTTTCTGAGCTCAAGAACGAACACTTCATCGCTCGCTTTCTTTTTGGGAAGCTGACCCTGCGTGGTCTCAGTTTCTAGCAGTCAGGTTGCCATCCAAATCAAGTGGGATAGAGCGGGAAGGACGGTAGTTTTTTTGAAAGTTGATAAATCCCATTTTGGTTGTGTGGCCAACGGGTGCCAAACGTGCGCAAGTCTGCCAGTGTGTCCGACTGTCTTATCTGTCTCTCTTTTTTATTTTGATTCGCGCGTCTCACCTCTGCTTGGCCCTTCGCGCGGCGCAAAAAAGGAACACCTCTTGCGCACCCGCCCCCGCCCGCAACTTGGCTGCTCCGCTTCGTTTTTTCTTACTTTTCCCCTCCAACAACCTTCGCGGAGTCCCTCCAAACCTCTCAACTCAACACCCGAACTCTTACTTTCAACCTAGTATTAATACAATGAGTGACGGATCGCAGTCTCCCCAGGAACCCGACTCCCCGGTCGCCGCGCCGGCGGCAGAGAAGAAAGCGAGCAAATCGAGCATCCACCCTACTTACAAGGAGATGATCGCGCACGCCATCGCTGGCCTGGTACTGTCACCAACGCCCACCATCCATCCACCTGCGCTTTCCGGTTCTGGGGCTGAGAGATCTTGCATTCTAACGCGCTATCCTCTGTTCTTCGTATTCTTTTCGTTCCTGTGTTTTTCTTCCACCCGTTTTTTTGCTTTCTGTTGCCCGCATTATCCGGATATTTCATTGCCACGATGATCTTGTAACCTTTTTCTTGATCTCGAATTGAATCATGTAGAAAGAGAAAAACGGTTCGTCTCGCCAAAGCATCAAGAAATATATCGCTGAGAACCACAAGGCAAGCAAACCCTGGTTCCTTTGTCGACTTTCCAGTTGATGCGTCGTGAAATATTAATTGTACGATCTCTCCTCTCTCCAATTATCGTGTTCTTTGCTATCTTGCACTCTCGTTTCGAATCCTTCTATCTCGTGGGAATACTTTTCGCAACTGCAGGGATTGGCCGATGACTACGACAAGAGGATCAACAAAGCCATCACCAAAGGTGCTGAAGAAGGAGCTTTTGTTCAACCCAAAGGCGCATCGGGTCCCGTGAAGCTCAGCCCCGAGTACAAGGCGGAAGAAGCTAAGAAGGAGAAGAAGAAGGCTGCCGCCGCCAAGCCTAAAACCGCTGCCGTCGTTGCCGCTAAAAAAGCAAAGAACTCTGACTCCAAGAAGACCGAAACCAAAGAGAAGAAAGAGAAGAAGGAGACCAAAGAGAAGAAGGACAAGAAGGAAAAGAAGGAAAAGAAGATGGATGCTGCTCCCGAAAAGAAGGAGACCACAAAGAAGAAGGAGACTGCTGCTGCCCCGGCGAAGAAGGAATCTGCTGCTGCCAAGAAGGAGGTTACCGAGGCCAAGAAAGACAGTACGCCTTCAAAGTCCAGGAAGCCCAGATCCAAACGAGCACCCAAAGCCGGAACTCTTCCCTCCGCGTCTCCAGTCAAGAAGTCGGCAAAGAAGGTGACTACCGCCGAGAAGGTCGCAACAAAGAAGGCTGCCACTGCCAAGTCTCCCGCAAAGTCGCCCGCCAAATCACCAGCGAAGAAGGCCGCTGCCAAGGAGGCGGCTCCCAAGAAGGCCAAGTCCCCGAAGGCTGTTGCTGATGAGAAGCCCAAGAAGAGTCCCAAGGCCAAAGCCCCTAAGGAAGCCGCAGCACCCGCCCCGAAGGCCGATGCTGGAGCTGCCAAGAAGGCCCGAGCAGAGCGCGCTGCCAACCGGACATAGGGTGGGGCAGCCGCAACGTCGACGCTTTGTCGCCCGCCTTACGATCACGACCCGCACGACATCCGCCGTTTCTGGAGACCAGTGCTGGTTGCCTTTCTCCAATGTTTTTCTCTCTCTTTCGTATCTTTATAATCTCAACACACGACGTCCGGCCCCATGTACCTATGTAGTGCCAGCCTTTGACACTGAAATGGACTTGGGGTTCGGACATTGTGGTGCAGTGGTCGGGTGGATGGATGAAAGGGAAAAGAAAATTGTTTTGTTGCTTGAGATGTAGTCTTGGCTCTTCCCCCCCATCGTCCGTTGTGTTAAGGTCCTCTGCACGTGTGTTTTGTTTTGCTGTGCTCTACCCTTTAGTTGTTTTAGTTCCCCCGTCTTTTAACGTGTGCTCTTGGTAATTTTGAAAATCAAAGAGCCTCTACTTTTAATGAATGTGTGTGTGTGTGTGTTCATGAGATTTCGTTCTTGATCATACATCGCCTTCATGATGGGACCTCTACTTCCGATCTCAGGCTTTGCACAGAGCATTGCAGCCTGCAGACCTTTGGGAAGCTACGTTTGCAGTATGCCTTCTGGTTGCCTCTCTGTCACCTCGGATCGACTGAACAAGCGCTAAATCCCGATGTAGGCTGTCAATCCGTAATTCCTCTCAGTTCCCCGACACGTCCATAAAGATCTAAGCGGTGTGGAGCTGGACACCTGGCGACACATAGAACACATTCTACGCTGCTGTTTGTTCAATTGCAAAAGCTTCTACACTATCAACTTCGCGGCCTTCCATCAACTGAAGGGTCATTGCAGCATATCAGACGAAACACCGTGTCCATTAGGGTTTCGTCTTTGATAAATAGAAAAAAAAAAAAACGTTCAAACGCTTGGGCATTTTTATCCGCAATTGCGATGACTGTTTTATACACGCGACGCGTCCCTTAGTAGAAGTATGAGGCGTGACTTCCGACCTTATGGATGAGATTCTGTTTTAAGATCGACCACGTAGCACATATACACAAAGAAAGACACCCCCCTGCATTCAAAAATTCACGTTAGGGCGGACTACAAAAAGAGCAACGAAAAATGGCTGTCTCTCCCTTGCTCGCTTTCACTTCAGTGCTGCTGGCGTGGTTTCATTCCGAAATCAAAACCAACCGCCGACAGAAACAACCACCATCAGCACACCGACAACGACAGCAAGACCATTCGAAAATGTTTATCCCAACCGGCCACCGAAACGGTCTTCTGGAGCGGTCTGACGCGTTCATCCCGTCGTTCCCGACGTCGATGAACCGGATACGGGTGGTGGATCCCAAACTCGCGCACACGGCGGTTCACGCGTTGACGGCGTGCGTTGTGGTACACCCGCGGCTGCCGGGCCTGTTTGACGCGTACCTCAAACTGAAGCGGGAAGAAGGGAATGCGGTCGAGAAGGCCGTGTATGCGGATGTGCAGACATGGCAGCAGTTGGCGGTCCGGCTGATTACGAAACGACCCGTGGTGTTTTGCGGGAGTAATGAGAGCACGGTTTTGCGGGGTGTTCAACCTGATGATGCCGTGAATCGGGTCGGGCACAGGGAATGGGCCAAAGTCGGGACGGAGGAGGAAATCGCCGGTTTGCGGATGTGTCATTATCTGTCGTATGATGAGATGTCGCTGTCGGCGTTACTGGGTGCATCAACACGCACTCTCTTCATCAACAGCGGGACGCGGGACAATCGCGGGAAAGCGCAGGATGCCAGTCTTCATGAGTTCAGCGGCGTGTATGTCGGACTTGTGGGCGCGCGGTACGAAATTCCGGGGCAGATGGAATGGTCGTATACGGTCGGCGAACCCATACACCGGACGAGCCACATGCGGAAACTGTGGGATGAGTTTTTCGGCCCGTGCGAGCTGGATGGGAAGTCGGTCAATGAGAAGCGGTACAAGCAGCGGATCAAGATTACTCTCGAGAGTCTGTTTCTGGAGGCGGAGCGAAGAGCGAAAGATGCGAGGAAGAAGGCATATGTGCATGTTGTTGGGCTTGGTTTGGGTGTGTGGGCAGTCAGCGACAAACAGGCACCGTGGCTGGTTGAAGCCGCGATGGAAGCTTTGGACGAGCTCGAGTTGCCCAATATTGCTGTTGTTGATTTCAGCTATTTCTCATTAGAGTGCGCTTCCCTTAACATAGCAAGGACCAGCAACCAGCACATCCGGATAAAATTTTCAAACCGAAATCCGGCGGACAAACTGGTTGGAGAGGACGAAGGGTTGCTGCTGGTCGCGTCCTTTGCGTGGGATGCGAACAGTTATGTAGGGAACGAATACTTTGCGGGTAGATTGACTGCTAGTGGGGACCCTGCGGCTGCGTGCTGCTCAACTATCAGCGAACTCTTGAATCCGGAGATAAATCCTGACTTCCCTCAAAGAGTGGTGCTTCTATGAATCCCATCCTGTTTTTCTCGAGACGTTTTTGTTTTTGTCCTGCCATTGTTTTACTTCCGCCCACACATTATGGTCTCCCTTGCTCGTCAAATGCCCGCAGACCCCACAAGAACAACAGAGTAAACATGTGGAAAAGAAAGAAAAAATCCACAAGGAAAACGGGAAAAGCGTGGAGGATTGCCTTGTGGCTGTGACGAGCGGAGGCGCGTTCTGTGGCTTTGCGGAAAGTGTGAATAATAAGTGTGAAAAGTCAAATTTGTGAGGAAATCCCGTTTACCTCCTTCCTACTGCTACTTCTTTCCACTGCTTTTCTTTTTTTTCTCTGTCTTCTCTGATACATGTACATTCCTAATCATCATCAGACAATCCTCATCAATCGACATCGGCATCGCTCGCATATAATAGTAGTAATACCCACACCACAATGTCCCATCCCACCACTCCGCCACCGGGATCGCCACGACCGGCGGCGCCGCTCTCTGCCAATTCGTTCAGCCCCTCATTATCGATCCCCATCATTGTCCACGACACAATCACAGGAGCTTCTCCACCGTCATCACCGGGATCACCCACATCGAGTAAAAGCAAACGGGGCTCGTATTTGGCGCACCCGCTATCACAGGTTGCCGAAAAGTTGAAACGGAACGGTGCGGTCCATTTGGGCGAGTCAGCGAGTGTTGTGGTGCTGCCTAGTAGACACACACACAGCAGCAACAACACACAGGGCTACAACGCCACCAGCAATAATGGCCGACGAGGGCTTGAAGAACTCGCAGAACGACTTATGGCCGGAGTCAGCAGCGCACGCGACCAAGCCGTTGTGTTCCGTGGCGAAAAGGGCAGCGGAAAGAGTCTCGCGCGAGGAGCATTCCTCACCCACCTAATCGAGTTGTCCAAAACGCCTAAAAAGAAATCGCGGGTGCTGTCGGGTGCTATGAAAGCCGAGACGGTGTTCGAGTCTTTCGCACACGCCTACAGCGGAGACGGCAGCAGCAGCAACGCATCCCGGGTCGTGCGGTATACAGAGTACCAATACGACGCTGGGGGGAAGATGGTTGGAATGAAACTGCTTGACTGCTTGTTTGATCGACATCGCGTCGCGGCGGGCGCTGTGCCGGGCGAACGGAACTTCAATGTTTTCTATCAGCTGCTAGCCGGTTTGTCCGGAGAGGACCGGACTCGGCTCTCGCTTGACGAGACTAAGCGCTACCGATACCTGGGCGGAGCAACTGCGTCCGGATCGCTGCTCGGACGAGCAAAGTCCATTTCTCGGAGCAATTCAACAAAGGCTACTGATGGTGCGCCCTTGTCACGAACCCGTTCGCTGAAACGAGCTCTATCTCTACGCCGATCCAACACACTAGACTCATATGCAGCAGCCCCTCTTGACCCTATCCACATCCCTAGCGCTGCCGACGCTGACTCGTACGCTGTTCTCTGCGACCATCTCAAATCGCTAGGGATCGGGAGACGAGCGCAGTCGCACATAAAAGTCATCTTGGCCGCGATCCTACATCTCGGTGAGATCACATTTGCGGCACACGCGTCGGACACCAACGAAGCGTGCGTCGTGCGCAACACTGCCGCGCTCGAGACCACAGCGGACCTGCTCGGCGTGCTGCCGGAGAATCTCGAGAACACGCTCGTGTACAGAACACGGATGTCGGTCTCGTCGTCAAAGAAAGGCAAGAAAAGCGGTGGGGCGCTGTTCTCGGAAATGCTGGACGTGCCCGGGGCCGAGTCCCAGCGAGATGAAATGGCACGATGTCTGTATGAAGGATTGTTTGGATGGCTTGTCGGGCATTTGAACGCCCGATTATGCAAAGATGACCAGGACGTGACATGCGTGGTGGCTGTGCTGGACGTCCCCGGGTGCGTCACCCATACCACGTTTACTAACAACGGAGAGGAAGATGGGGCCACGCCGCTGGGTCTTGCGGATTTGATGATCAATTGGGCCAACGAACGGTTAGAGCGCTTGGCTCAGCATGCATACTATGAGGTCATGCAGAAGAGTCTCACAGCTGATGGTGTGCCATGGCCCGACATTCAATTGCCGCAGCCGGATAATCACGGCATCACTGTACTGCTGGAAGGGAAGAGCAAGAAGACCGATAGGGCAGGTGCACTAGACGGCGTGTTCCCCATCCTTGAAGAAGAGTCCCTGAAGAAACCTACAGCCGGGAAACCCGCATCCGAGAACCTTGCATCCGTTTTTACGACGTACTTGTCCGCCTCTCCTCACTACACACCCTCACGCAGCAGCACTCCCGGGACTACCACCAACCCGCTCTTCACAATTGAGCAACACACAGGCCACCGCGCAACCTACTCCACAGCCGATTTCGTCCGCGACAACACCCACTCGATTCCCAGCGAATTCATCGCACTGTTCTGCGGCGTGCGTTCCGAAGCTGCGGGCGGGACCGTTGTTCCGCCCTCCACGCTTGCGTTTGCGGCGCATCTGTTTTCAGCAAAATCGGGGGTGGAGACCGAAGGAACTAGCGAGCAGGTCGTTAGTGCGCATAGAGGACACAAACTGGATCGGAAACCTAGCATGGCTAAATTGGCCTCAGGTGCATTTGTGGGGGATGACAGCGGGGAGGAGAAGCAGAATAAGACGGTTGTGGCGCGGGCTTTGGCGAAATTGGGAGAAGTGTTTGATTGTGTAGCGACCATGCAAACGATCAATGTGTACTGCATCAAACCCAACGACCAGATTACCGACAGCAACGGCGCCTTTGAATCTGTGATCGTCACCCGCCAATTAAACGAATTCGGCATCCCGTACCTCTCCCGCCTGCGGTCCCTCTTCAACGTTGTTCCTTCAGGCATGCCCTACAAAGAATTCGCCGAAAAATATTCAGGAATTCTTGCTAAACGCAACTCCACCATCCTGCCTCCGTCCCCCTCCTCCACACCGCGAAGTGCAACCGAACGTGTATTACGCTCACTCGGGTGGGTCCTTGAAGGCTCACCGGACGTTGTCCTCGGGCGGACCAAAGTGTTCCTCACGTGGGAAAAATGGCGCGCCCTGGACCGCAAAACCGAGGACGCGCCCCTGGCGGCCGTGTACAGCGCCACCAATCATCGGGCCAGCATGCATTCCCTCGCGGGGGGTGGTTCGTCACGAGAGAGTGTGCAGAGTTACGGGAGTGAAACGCAATTGGCGGGCGCGAGGAGACGCTCGAGGCGGTACTCGGTGGCGGGAGAGACGGACGATGGGTATAGTGATGCCGAGTCTTGCTACGGGTCAGAGTTCTCGTATGCCCCGCATGCAACGATGGGTAGCGCCCATAAACGCATGTCGCGCGCTAGTGGGCGGCGCTCCCGCGCGCTTGGTGATGTGGAGCTGGGGAGTATAAGGATGGATGAGGTGCCGCCTGTGCCCTTGCACCCGCTGAACCCGCCGACTGCCGCATCACCTCCGCAACAACCGACAACGACCACGCGTAAAGTCTGGCTGGCCATGACGTACTGTCTCACGTTCTACATCCCGACCTTGTGTCTCACCTACGTTGGCAAGATGCGCACGCCGGAGATTCGGACAGCGTGGCGCGAGAAAGTTGCGCTGTGTACCCTTATTTTCCTGGTGTCGGCCTCCATCCTCTTTTTCATTGTCGGCTTATCCTGGATCGTCTGCCCGCCCGCCAAAATTAAATCTCAGTCCGAGATCCGCAACCTGGCGTCATCGCGCTACGTGTCGGCCTATGGCAAATACTACGACGTTTCCGAACTTACGACGTGGCATACTCGGAACTTCCCGCAGGGGTCCGTGGGCCAGATCAAAGAGTACGACCTGGCACAGTACTATGGCACCGATGTGTCGAATTTGTTCCTGAGGGCAGCGGATTGGGAACGTTATTGTCCCACTGCGGGCGTGCCGCCACCCGGGTGGGATAATGTCGGGTTCAATGGCCCGTGGGAGAAACGGCCCACTGTGCGGACGGCGCTGCATCAGGGGAAAGAGGTCCGGGGTGGCAGACGGCCGTATGTGGAGTATATGAATCAATATGCGAGGGGACGCGTGGGGTGGAGTGAGGAGTGGTTGAGGAGGAATAGGAGGGATGGAAAGGTAAGGGTGTGATTGAGTTGGGGAGGCTGATAGGGTGGGACTTTGTCTAAAAGCGTAATCTCTGGCTCGTTTGTTGTTGTTGTAGATCTACACCACCATCTTCTCCAACGTCTATTACCTCAATTCCTACTTTGACATCTCCCCACCGCCCTTCCCCGCACGAGCCACCGAGATCCTGTCCGCCTCCTCCTCCGGCACCCTCTCTCTCACCCCGCAATGGGCCGCGTACCGTCTCACGAACCCCACGGAAGCTGATGCGGTGCTTCGATGCCTTAACGCCATGTTTTATATCGGGACGATCGACACGCGGGCGACGGCGGCGTGCAAATTCACAAACTACATTCTCGTGACAGCGTCGGTCGTCCTGTGTGCCGTCATTGCCGTCAAATTCCTCGCGGCGCTCCAGTTTGCGAGCAAGGGGGAACTGAGTGAACTGCAGGACCGGTTTGTCATGTGTCTTGTCACGGCGTACACGGAATCCGAGGCCGAGCTGCGCAAAACGATCGATTCGGTGGCGGCCACCACATACGACGATCGCCGCAAATTGCTGGTCGTGGTCTGTGACGGCATGGTCATGGGGGCCGGCAACGCGCTCCCGACGCCGGAAATCGTGCTCGATATTCTCGGGGTGGATCCGTATGTGGACCCGCCCCCGGTCGCGTACCATGCGTTGGGGGACGATGGGGCGCGGCGGTATAACCGGGCTAAAGTGTACACGGGTTTGTATTATACCCGCGGCCGGGCGGTGCCGTTTGTGGTGGTGGTCAAGGTGGGGGCCGAGTGGGAACGCGTGCGGCCCGGGAACAGGGGCAAGAGGGATAGTCAGTTGGTGGTGATGGGGTTTTTGAATCGGGTGTTGAAGAGCGAGGGAAGGAGTGAGGTGGGACAGCATGAGGTTGTGGATGGCGATGCGAATTCAGCGACGACGGCAACGGTGGTGGAGGATGTCGTCGGGGATGCGAGGCAGAAGACCAGCGGCAGTCTGAATCGCCCCACCACCACCAGCGACGGCGGCGTCCTCATGGACCCGCTCCAAATCGAGCTGCAATGGAGCATCGAGCGGATCATTGGGGTTCCGGCGTCCATGTACGAGTTTGTGCTGATGGTGGACGCGGACACGGAGGTCTCGGCGGGCAGTCTCAACTCGCTGGTGCGCAGCATGGTTGACGACGCGTACCTGATGGGCGTTTGTGGCGAGACGCGCCTGGCGAATGAGAAGCAGAGCTGGACGACCATGATTCAGGTGTACGAGTACTTTATCTCGCATTATCTGAGTAAGGCGTTTGAGAGCTTGTTTGGGACCGTCACGTGTTTGCCGGGCTGTTTTTGCATGTGGAGAGTGAAGAGGTGTGTGAGGGTGCCCGTGCCAACGACGGCAACAACAACGACAACAAGATTGCCCGCCGCCGCGTATGCGACCACAACGATCCCGCTCCTGGCCCACGACAACATTATTGCCTTGTACGCCGACACCAACGTGTCGACGCTGCACATGAAGAATCTCCTCACGTTGGGGGAAGACCGGTACCTGACGACCATCATGCTCAAGACGTTCCCGAGCTACCGCACGGGGTTTACGGGATCCGCGACGTGCCACACGGCTGCGCCCGCGACTTTTTCCGTGCTGCTGTCGCAGCGCCGGCGGTGGATCAACTCGACGGTGCACAATCTGGCCGAGTTGCTGCGGCTGCGGGATCTGTGCGGGTACGGGTGCTGCGGGATGCGCTTTGTGGTCGGCGTGGACTTGGTCGCGACGTGTGCGATGCCCGCGAGTGTGCTGTATGTCGCGTACCTTGTCTTTGCGACCCTGTATGGGGCAACGGGAACGGGAACGGGCGACGGCGTCAGTTTCCCCCTCCTGAGTCTGGTTATTGTGGCGGCCATCTATGGAGTCCAGGTTGTGGTGTTTGTGGTGCGCATGCGGTGGGCGCATGTCGTGTGGATGGTTTTGGTATGTGTTTGTGTGTGTGTGTGTGAATTTTCACCATTGTGCATTTGTGTGCTGATTTTTATTTTGCTTTTTCTTTTTTTTTTTTTTTTTTTTTTTTTTTTTTTTTTTTTTTGGGTTTCTAGTACCTCCTCTCACTCCCCCTTTTTGCCTTTGTGATCCCGCTCTACTCGTTTTGGCATTTTGATGATTTTACGTGGGGGAGTACGCGGGTTGTTCGCGGGGGTGGTGGTGGTGGTGGTACAGCTGGAGCACACCCGCATGTCCAGTCGTCATCCTCGTCGTCCAAAACCCCGTCGCTCACCACGGCGGCGGCGCCGGCCTTCCGCACACCGCACATCCCGATGCAGCGGTACACGGAGCTGGAGTACGAGCGCGATGTGGGGGGCGCCGCGGGCGGCGGGCAGAGCGCGGGTAGTCGGCATGGGCACGGGGGGAGTGCGCGCGGCAGTGGCAGTGCGAGTCCGGATGACGATGGCGCGTCGGAATTTTCCCGCTACCCCCCCTCGCGCACGGACCTGGACGCGTTTATCCGGCACTACCTCGAAACGCACGACCTGATGCGCACGACGCGCAAGGGCACGCGCGAGGCGGTCAAGGCGGAATTTGGCGTGTGGAATGTGAATGGAAAGGCAGATACGACTCACACCACATCCACAACAACAACACCGCCGCCGACGCCCCACGCACGCTGGAAACACCACGTCGATACCGCCATCGACGCAGTCTTGAGCGAGTTGGCCCCGCCGCCGCCGCCGCCGCCGCCCGAGACTCGTCGACTGGAATCAAGCTCGGACGCCTCGTCGTCGTCGTCGGCGGCGCGGTCGGAGCGGACGAGGGTCTGAGGGCGTTTCGTTTGGCGAGGCAGGCGGAGGGAGACGTTTTGGGGGGGTGCACGATCGTTTTTGGAGGGTTAGAGCTTTTTTATAGATTTTTTTGTGCTTTGCTTTTCTTTTAATGTGTGTGTCTGTGTCTGTGTGTGTGTGTGTGTGCTTTTTTATTTTGTCCTTTTGTTTTTTTTTAAATTCTGATGCGAAGGTTTTTTTTTTCTTTTTTGGGGTTGGGGTGGGGCCAATCAATGCCCGTGAATCCAATTGGATAAGGGCGAAAATGGCTCCCAATTGCATATCGATATCTATATGCTCCAGATTCATTTTTTTTTTTTTTTTTGTTTTTGTTTTATATTTTTGTACGACGGAGGGAAAAAAACCATGTATTTACACAAAAGGAGGTGCAAAAGAAAAGAAAAGAAAAATATCAAACAAACAAACAAACAGAAAGGGGAAAGATGAGGGGGGAAACCAACTCCGGTGTTCTCATCACCCAGCACACACCCACGACCCGTTCGTTTCACCGCAACAACCCCCTCACTCACAAACATACACACCCAGCCACAGCACAGCAGAAAGGGACGCGCATATCCAGAGAGAAGCAAGCAAAGGGGCTGCCGGTTACAACGGGGGGTATATTTTTGTGGTTTTGTCGAGTTTCAAGGAAAAGGGTGGGAAAGGGGGGTTGGGGAAAAGGGGCGGGAAGGGGCTTCGGGACGGGGGGGGCGGTGAGCGAGTGGGTACGGATGATGGGTGAGGGGAAAGCGACACGCGACGTTTTACAAACAAAAACGAGAGCAGCTAAACGAATACACGCACAGAGAGAGAGAGAGAGAGGCAACACCATTCGCGGTCATGGGATGGGGAGAGATACGGTACGGACGGCGGATACACATGCGCACATACAACAGGCGTGTACACACTCTTACAAAAGACTGACGGCGATGACTACCAACGGGACACGACCGGCAAGGGAAATGTCCAGCGTGCGATTTCCCATCCAGTACAAGAGACAAGGGAGCACAGCACTAGGCTACCCCAACGACAGGGTCAACACCCTAGTCCGAGTCCGAGGACGATGCATCGTCCGACTCGTCAGCCTCGTCGTCACTGGCAAGACCGCGGGGCCCAGAGCTGGCGCTGGTAGTCGCCGCTTTGAGAGAAGGTTTGCGTCCGCTGCTGGCCTTCTTGACATAGTCGTAGAGTGCGCACAGGGTCGAGCTGTCAATGGTCTCAATGTCCAATTCGATCTCTTCCTGCGTATCGCGAAGATGGGGAAGGCCGGAACGAATGATTTCTACCACGCCGCCCATATGTTCCTCCGAAAGCTGGCTGATGAGGGTGGATAGCTCGTTCTTTTGTTCGTAAGTGATGGCCTTTGCCGTCTTCTTTGGTCGTCCCGCGGTTCCACGAGCTTTGACTGTCTTGAGACCAGCTTCCTTTTTTGGCGTCTTGCGCTTGGCCCCAAAGGGCGATTTCGGGCCAGAGAGAAAAGCATCGGGAAGCTTGCCATCGCCCAGAATTTTTCCGTGCCTCCATTTGACGCCACACTTGTTGCAAAGAGTTCCGCACCCGGAAGGGCCTCGGCGCCACATGGGAGTCTCGCTGGTGGCACAGTACTCGCATTGCTTTTCTCCCGTGACAGAGATGGCACCGCTCTCGGCCAGGTCCATCGGTGAGGGAGAGTTGGAAGCGGAACGTGTGATTTGAGCCTTTGATTTGCGGCGTTTGACTGCTGGTGCGATAGGAGTGGGAACGGCAGTGATGGAAGTGCGCTTGCGCTTCACCTTTTTCTTTTCGGTGAGCATCGCGAGTTGCTGATTGATGGTTTGGAGACACGAAGCCAGCGTGCTGATCCGCTGCCCCATCTCGTCCTCGCTGGTTTCCGGGTCTTCCTCTTGCGCAAGGTGACTGCTGGTCGAGTTGCGTCGGTTGGATCCGGCTGCTGTTGATGTCTTGGGCTTTTTCAAGACGATAGTTTCGGGCTCAAAGATTTTGGGTGCCTTGATGTTGCGCTTAGAAGCACGACGGGGCCCGGGGCCAGGGGTGGCGGCGGATGTGGCGATGGATGTGGTGGGCTTGGCAGCAGCATCGGCCGAGATGGCAAGTGAAACTGTGGTGATGGTAGGGAAGTTTTTGTTGAGCTGCAACGAAAAGTAGCTTTCCAAAGACTTTCCCAGCTGGTGAACGCCGTTGGTGGGTGGATTGTAGGTGAAGCAATTGTTGAGCATGAGCTGAATGTCATTGGCAAACTCCTGAACCTCGGAATATTGAAAGTTGGCCAGTTTCCTCTCCACTGTGGACAGATCCATCGGTCGCTGGATAATGTCGAAATAATCGGGAGCACCGGCAAGCACAGGATCCACAGGCGTTTTAAAGGGCCACGCCGACGCATGCTTGCTGAGCTCTGCCAGCATCTGTGAGCAAGCCTTCGTGTCGCTCGGCGACAAGGAAGGAGGCGATGGAGCCGGCGGTGAACGAGACATCATGGATGCGTCTGAAAATGTGGTCAGCTCTTCCATCTTCATATCCAGTGTTGTGGTGGTGCATGGACCCTCGGCGGAAAGCGCAAGTTCGGCATCGTCGGGGAGGGCAGGGGAAGTGCGGTGCTCAGATGGTGGGGAAAGGGGGAGCGACGATGGCGAGCGGGAGATGGTGAGGCCCTCTATCTGCATCAAGCCGGGCTTGCCTTCGAGAGGGCTCAACGGAGCCGAGAGTAATTTCATGTCGTCAGCCGGAGGCGGTGATGGATGACTAGATGTCCGGGTTCCCGACAATGCCGATGTGTCGAGCGTTGCGAGAGCCATCCTCATGATCGTCCAACCTGAGGCCTGGGCGACGGACGAATCAACAAGGATTAGTGATTCGAGTCGACAATGGCCGTGGGAATTTGATTGGTTTCGTCCATTCCATTCACAGCAGCAAACTACGCACCTTGCAAAAGAAACAGTTGCTGAGAAAGGTCCGAGAGTGAGAGACGTTCTCCAAGAAGGTTCAAAGATCAGTGACGATAATCGTGTGCAGACAAAAGATTCAACCAGAGAGGAAGGGCTAGACTAGAGGGTCGAATTGGGGATGAATTGGCGATGGAGAGAAGAAGAAGAAAAAAAAGGGAGAATACAGTGTCAGCGATGGCGGTTCTTTCACAAACGTGACAAGTCTCTTCACCACCGCATCCTTCACGCATGCAGACTCGAGAGGGAACAGTCACATCCGCATCCACATCCAGTAGCCGATCCCACCTCCATTCCCACGGCGGCGAACCCAGAGGCGACTGACACAACCGGGAGAGGGGCGGCAGGGAGGAGGGGAGAGAGTTGATCCAAAGTTCCCGATTCACAGAACTTGATATTCACGTGAACAAGCGAGAAATCGGCGTCCGCACATGCATGTGGGAAAGCGAGCCACGACGATCGAGTGACTAGCCTCCTTGAGTCTCTCCCTCGCCCTCGCCGCACCTCGTCTGCGCCTCTGTCCGTAAGCGAACGCTCACCAAAGCAGGTAGGAAGGCCGTCGGGTATGCAATGACGACGACGAGGAGGAGGCGATGGGCAGGCAGGCAAGGGTGCTGATGATAATAACGTGGGAGTCTGTCTGTCTGCCTTGTCCGAAATGGAACCGCACGGAACGTTTTCGACTGTTCAAATCCATCCCACTCCAATGCCATTCCAATGTCTGCCATGGCACAGTCACGGCCCATGCCAGGGGGAATTTAATGAATTACCTTATGCGTTGTCCAATTGAAAGAGAGAGAGAGATGACGTGAGTGTGGATGTCACGTGGGGATGATGCGTTTGGTTGTCAGGGAGGGGAGGGAGAGTGGTTGTCAAGTGGCAAGTGCAAGTGGGAGGGAAAGGAAGAGGAGTCGAGTGAGTCGAGTGAGTCGAGGGCGGGGGGGGGGGCGCGCGAGGCCTGTCTGTCCTTTTATTTGGGATTGTCCGCTTCACAACATCGACTCCCCGGGCCAAGCCAAACAAGGTCTCTCTCTCTCTCTCTCTCTCTCTCATCCGTTTGTCTTTTCTTTTGCCTTGGTCGCCTCTCATTGGCTGGACATCTAAACACGCGTCGCTTGGCCCCCCCCTCATCCTTAATTAAGTCATTCCCCCTTTTGCGCAGTCAATCTCTTCATTCACTTGCGCGCACAGCCACCACCCCTCTCTCTCTGTGAGTCACTCTCTCTCTCTCTCTCACTGACTCATCACTCTCCACACTGGAACCTCACTCACTCGCTCACTCCAACCACCCACCGATTCGAATGACACACGCATAAAAGTCACAAAAGTCACAAGGGCTCCCCCCCCCCCCCGCTCGCTCGCGTAAACTCCTCAAACAGGAAATACACGCGCGCAACAACGACAGAGGCCACACTAGTCCCCCTAGTCTATCGATATTCTATGATACTCTACGCCTTTCGCTGCTCCATTCTCTCTCCGTTCTTCGGCAGCTACATAAATAAAATACAGAGAAAACCATATGTTAGCAAAAATTTATGAACAAGACTTCTAAATTCTGTCCAGGTTAAGCGAACAACTTTCAAATCTTACCTCAAACTTTCCGAGTCGGAATCTCAACCCACCGGCAGCAGGGGCACATGCACTTCATGTTCTCGCAGCACGGCGCCTCTATTTTCCATGTGATGGGGTGCCGGCTTGTGAAGCGGGTATCGTTTCCAAGTAGTCTTTTGAGATTCCACAAGATTGCCACTTCATTCTGTTTTTGAATTGACATTTCCCCCCTTCAGAACTCTGTCGGACGCTAAGATAATGCGGTGGCTGTTGCGGCGGTGGACATCCTATGGGGGGGAAACCTAGGTCAGACCAGCTTGCCTGTGAGTCGGGCAGGGCATTCCGGAACTCTTACCTCTGACAATACCCAAACTACCATGCGTCGTCGAGTATACTATACATCAGCGGAGGGCAAAATGGAAAGCGAATGAAAAGTAAAGCGCACCTTTAAGAAAGAAGGAAGTTATGATCGAAAGAATGCCGCCACCCCGTTTCACTGTCGCGAGTCTTTCGCAATTCGACAAACTCACCCACCCACCTGGCTGTTGACATGGTCGTGGGCGAATGGAGTCAACAACCCATTAGTGCCAAGTTACGAAGGAGTGACGAGAGTGTGCTATTCCGCGCAAGGAAGGAATTTGAGCCATGTTGCTTGAGCGGGGCGGTGAACACAGTGTGATAATAACAAGAAAACAAAAGAAAAGAAAGCAGCAATAGGAATTCGCAACGAAACAGTCCGTTCCTTTTGCCTGTGTTTGCACAACCAATCCTACTTCTAACCCCTCCCTCCCTCCACGTGACCTAGTTGCCACACGTGATTGCGGCTGACATAAGTCCAACACGGCGAGTTGAAATGTCCGAAAACGCGTCCGTCTGAGAGTGTTCTATTCTTCACACACCAAACCCCCTGCAGGAGGAACAAGACGAACACACGCGCGCGCAACAGAGATTGCTCCCGCCTACTACATCCCTCCCCTGCCTCGCTCATTGAACAGACGGCAAACCAACACTTATCAGTTTTCCCATCGTCTACCTCCTCCTACCTCGCACTGTCATCTATCCATCAATCACCCTCGTTTTCATTTTCTTTCTTTTTTTTTCCCGCCCTTTTTTACGTCGAGTCCCTCCTCCGCGCCTCCTTCCCTCCATCCCTCCATTTTTTTTTGTCTTGCTCCGTTCGTTTTCTCCTGCCCGCAGATGCACTCTTATTTCCCTCCGCCGCGGTCCATCCTCGTCTTGCCACTCCTCGCCGTCCTCTTTGGCACAACAGCCGCCGTCCCGCCACCAAACAACTCGGCAAACACTATTCCTTCCACGACGACGCCATCACCCATTTCCAGCAACAGCACCACAACTAGCAATGATACCATTGACAGAAGCATCAGTAGTAACGGCAGCAGCAACAGCAGTACGAACAGCACAGCGTCCATCAACCTCCCGGCATTTCCGTATGCGCGCCTCATGGCCTCGTCCGTTCTCGTGCGCGGATCCATGTTGTGGATCGTTGGAGGGGCATTAACCACTGATATGAGCGAACCTGCTGGTGAGTAAAAGGAACTACAAACTTTGAAAAAAAAAGAAACCAAGCCAGGGACTTTTTCCCCACACCTTACCAATCATGCCCAAAGAAACCCTTCCTCACCCTTCCATTTGTTTTCCCTCAGATCCAACCCTGCGCGCCATCCTCCCCTCCCTCAGCACCTCCGTCACCGCCCTCAACTTCCTCCCCTCGAACACGGACAGCGACACCACCCGCCTCGCAACCGGGGAAACCGCTCTCCCGCCCAACCCGATGCTCACCGCCGCGGGCCTGACCTGCCACTACCACCTCTCCAGCGACACCGTCATCTGCATCGGCGGTATCGCCCGCAACCAGCCACCGCAGACCCCGCAACCCCTCACGGCCCTCGACCTCACTTCCCTTTCGTTCGACGATGCCTTCACCAACCTCCCGCCGCGATACCACCACGCCTCGACCCTGGTGGACGACACAATCTATGTCTTTGGCGGGCTATCGGCTTCGACTGAGAATCCATTAAACGATCTCCACATGATACCGCTGTCCGCACCCTCCGCGTCCCACGCGTTGGGCTTCACTTCCCTCTTTGGTCCCAAGCCCGCCGCCCGCCACAACACCTGCCTCACATCTCCCACACCCACCACCCTCCTCCTCTTTGCGGGCTCCACCACCACCGCTGGCCCCACCAACGACATCTGGCTGTACGACATCACCGCCGATAAATACACCGACGCAACACCCTGGTTCGCAGCCCGCAGACCGACCCCGAGAAAAGGACACACCTGCGTCGCTGACCCGCGCGGAAACGTCTACGTCTTTGGCGGCGAAACCGCGACCGGCACATTCCTCAACGACCTGTGGGTCCTGGACACCCACAAATGGACGTGGACACAGAGACCCAACCCATCCGCATTCACCATCCCGCCCCGCGCATACCACCAAAGCGTCCTCATCGGTCCGTACCTCGTCGTAACGGGTGGCGCAACCACGACGGTTGCGGTGACAAACACTACAGTGCAACAGATCCCGACGGACCGCACAGTCTACCTCTATGATACAGAGTCGGGGACGTGGATCACGGATACCCGCCAACTTGACCCGTTGTTGTTGCGACTGGCGGCTACGGCACAAACGCCCGCACCACCTGCGGGCTCGCCGGTCCTGAAATATGCGTTGATTGCTACAGCTGCGTTTATCGGTGTGGCGGGCCTGCTCCTCCTTGCCGCGTTCGTGTATTCGTTCACACAGCGTCAACACCAACGAAAAGACCACCGACAACACGCCCACAACCATCACCCCCACAATAACGACCCACCCAAACGGCACAGCATTCCCGTATCAAACCACCACGACCTCCTCCCCCTCCCATCCAAACAACACACCCTCCCATCGCCCTCCCACCCCCCTCCGCCGCCATCCCCACCCCAGAGCCCCCCCAAACGCACCAGCGCCGTCTTCCCCGTCATCCGCCTCTCGACGCTCTCCCCCTTCCACCCAACCCACATCAACGACTCGCAGGACTCGCTCCGGCTATCAGCGTCCTCGGAAGATGACCTGCTCCACCTCCCCCCCGTACCGCCCTTGCGCTCATCGAGCACCACGCGCAGCACGGTAAAGCCAGCAAACCCCGTATCCGAGCTGAAATAAATCCAAGTGAAAATCCTTTGCGGAAACCCTGGATTTTATTTTTTTTTGCTGCTCCTCTCTCTCTCTTCTCTCGTATCCGCGATTGGAGAAAATGCGGCGGAGGCTTTAGAGTGCGGCGTTGCCCAATCACTGGGGAGGTGGTGTTATAGACACAATCCCCCCATTCTTCGTGTGTAGAAAAATTGTATATTGTATTTTGTGCAGGGTCATAAGCGTGAAAATAATGAAAACCCCAAAAAAAAAATTGTATATACAATCACCACCCCCCTCACTCCTCCTCCAATTTAGCTGTGACAGTTCCCACCGTTCACGAGGGCCCTGCCGCCGGGGGCCGGTACGGATCCGCATAGCCGCGTTTCGCTCTCATGTCGCTCTCCCAGTCGCGTTCCCCGGGGGTAGTACTCGCCACCTCACTGGAGGTCGCACTCGCGTTCGCAAAACTCGCAGGCCGACTGGTCGTGCTGGTGGTGGTGGTGGTGGTGGTGTTGATCCTCTGCGGGTCATTCTCTGTCTCCGCATTCTCATCATCACCACCCACGACGAATTTCACAGGCACCATCCCAACGAGTGCGCCGCGGGTCTCGTTCCTGACGCGCGCCCAGCCGTCCGAGTACGTCTGCAGCAGCACGACGCGATCGCCGTTCCGCAGGGGGATCTCGTCTGCTTGCGAGGGGGTGAAGATGCCTTTGACAGCCGGCGGGATGCCGTGCGCTGTATAGGTTGCGTTCGCGGCTGCTGCTGCTGCTGCTGAGGATGCGGTGCGGGCGGGTGCCGTCGTGGTTGTGGATGTGGACGCGAGGGAGGGCGTGCGTGCTGCGGAAGAGGAGAGGGGGGGTGCGAGGGCTTCTTCGTACGCGGGGGGAGGGCGGTCGAGCGTGGAGTTTCCGGGGTCGGAGTCGGGATGTGGGGTGAGGGTGATGGTGGGTGTAGGGGTGGATGCGTGGCGAGTGACGTCGTGCGGGTGGGTGATGTGGGGTTCGGATTCGGGTTCGGTGCGGGCGGGAACTAGGACTGCGGGGAGGGATGTGGGACGGGATTGTTGCTGTTGTTGTTGTTGCGGGACGGATTGAGGGCGGCTGGGAGAATGCGGGATAGACGGGGGCGCGACGGGCGGAACGGGCGTCATCGCATCCCCATCGGGCATTCCGCGTGCACTTTCAGTGGGTGTGGGGTCGCGTCCAGCCGCATTCGCACTACCCGCCCCAATCTGCTCCCATGCTCCCGCGCCACGGGGCTGGACCGGCAGCTGCATCCGCGCCTGCTGCTGCATCTCCCCCGCACCCACTCTCATCTCCTCCTGCTCATCCTCGTCGTCGTCGTCCAGCCTTACGTCCACGACCGTGGTCGACGCGCCTTCGAGCGCATTCCCGGGATTCCCACTCGGGGGGTTCACCAACAACTTCCTGCTCCCCCTTCTCGCACCACCGCCACCGAGGTTCCTCCGCCTCGTCTTGCGCATCCGCAGCACCACTACCACCACCACCACCAGCAGCAGCACCGCGGCGGCCGTTCCTCCCACGACAGGGCCAACGGGGAACGCCGTCGATGATGTCGCTTGGGGTCGGGGTAGCGGCACCAATGGTGGCAGTGCGGTGGTTGTGGCTGCCGCTGTGGGGGGTGCGACAACCACGGGGTCAGCGTCCGGGCCCACTGTCTGTGCTTGCGGATCGGGTGCGGGTGTGGGCGGGGGGTAGATTGGTGGTGGGGGGGCGTCGGGCGTTGGGGAAGACGGGTTGGCAGCGGGCGGTGGGGCAGTGATGGGGGGTGGAATATCGGGGTGGTGTGTGGATGGTGGGGCGACGACGCTTTGGAATGTGGTGGGTTCGGGTTGTGGAGCGAAGTTTTGAGTCGAAGTCGGGTCGGGTTGTGGAGCAATGTTTTGAGTCGTAGTCGGCTCGGGTTGTGGAGCAATATTTTGAGTCGTACTCGCTTCGGGTTGTGGAGCGATGCTTTGGGTTGTGGTGGGTTCCGGTTGTGGAGCGATATTCTGCGGGGTTGTCGCTTGTCCCGGCACGACTTCCTCCGTCGCCGCCGGTGGGGCGACATTTTGGGTTTGTGTCGGGGTTGGTTCTTGTTCCGTTTGTGATGTGGCAGGGCCAGGCACGAACGGTGGTGCGGGCGTCGAGTCCACGATCTCCGTGGTCAAGGGTGGGGGAGCGGCGGGCTCCGCTGTATTTGAAAAGTGCGGCGTTCCAGCTTGCTCCGCTGATGACGATGGAGGGACGGAGGGGGGTTTTGATGCCGGGTCAGGCTCCGTCGGGGGTTCTGCACTGCCCGTCCCCTTGGGCGTGGTTTGGCTCGGTCGGTCTTGGTCTTGTTCCGCGGCGGATTCGGGCCGGGTCGTGCTGGGCGGCGTCTCCCCACTTGCGTTACCACTACCACTCCCTGTCGCATCAGGAGAGGTCTGGCTGGGCTGTTCCTGTTCCGGGGACGTGGGCGAGTCCGTGGTGGTGGTCGTGTCCAAAGGCGGGGTCGTGCCTCCTCCCACCACCGTCGGCTCGCCTTGCTCCTGGGTCGATCTGGGCGTGAGATTTTGCCGCGGCGTTACCAAGTCAGTGGTAGTGGTCGCAGACGCATCCGCACCTCTGACGGCGGTAGGAGTAGGAGGCGGAATAGAAGTACCAACTAAGGTGGTAGTGATAACGGGGGTGATACCCGTCCTCCCACTCGCATTCGTACTAGACACCTCACGCCATGGATCGGAGCGTGTACTTGTATTGATGTGTGTGTCGTCCACGACGCGGGTACTGAATCCCACGGGTGAGAGACTAAGACTATCACTCACACTCCCTCTTGTGCGGCTCCCCGGTGGTGGTGGTGTTGCGGCGACATTTTCGGGCAGAGTTGGGATGGGCCGTGCTGTTGTCGTTATTGATGTGCGGCCAGTGGTCGGGATGCTACTAGTACGAGTAGTAGTAGTGGTAGTAGGAGTAATCGTACTACTACTACTGGTCTCCGTCGAAAGAACACTATTGGTAGGGTTTATGGGCACAGCGGCGTTTTGGGGTGGTGTAGGGATGAGCCGTGTGGTTCCCTTACTGCCACTCTGCCTCTCGGTTCCGGTTACGGTTCCGGGTACGGTTGGCGTCGCTAACTTTGTTGTGGGTGCGTGAGGAAGCGTATCAGATCCCAAACCCCCCTTCGAACTCGTTTGCATCGTGGACGTGGAAGTTCGAGCACTACCGTCCTCGCCAACACCTCCCTCTGTCTCACGCGTGCTGGTCCGCGCCATGGTCGTGAACCATTGTTCGGTGGTACGAGTTGGGATGATGGTTGAAGTGAATGACGTACGGGGTGGATCTGGCTGTGATGAGCGTGGTGGTGGGATGATGCGGGGGGGCGTGGGTGTTGATGTTGTTGTTGTTGCGGCGACTGGGTTGGAAGGCGTGATAGTGTTTGTTGTCGTTCCCCTCGTCACTTGCCACGTCGTGAATTCTCCCTCACTATTCCGTGTCGCAAAAAAACTCATCCTCGAGCGTGCTGTAGGTTCGTTTCCTACCAGCGATAGATCTACAGCTGTTAATGTTACTGTTACTGGTACTGTTCCAACAACTCCTTCTGTTGTTGCGGCGGTCGTTATCGACCGCGCTATCGACCGCGCGCTGGTCTTTGCGCCGCCCACCCCAGCGCCAGGGTCCGTGCTCGACGCCCCTGCTGCTGTCCCTTCCTCATCCACCCCAGGGATGAAGGTGGCTGTCGCGCTCCAGGTCTATGTGTGGGGGTGTGAATCAGAGCATGGTCAGGGATGCAATGCGATTACGACCAATGACGGGGCTATGACTAGCTCTATTCGCGCGTACGTTTACTTACCGGTGTAGGGTTAGGCGGACTACCGCTCCCACTATCACTAACCACCAGAGTCGCTATATCGACAATATCGGTTGCGACGATCTGGGAAGTGAGTGTTGCGGGGATGACTGGCCACGGCGGACCGAGCTAGAACCAACATCCCAAAAATGGGGTTGTGACGTTAGCGATGCAAGGGAAAAAGACGGGATTGGTGCAAACAGGGACCCTTACGACTGTCGTCGCAGCTTGGATCCACGGATCCATTCCATTTAATCTTAATCAGACACGATTTCCGCAAAGGAGGGGTTTAATCTGTGCGTTATCGTTATCGTTATGTTCTCTGACGGCCGCCAAGGTGTTACTGTTGGGCGGAAACGAATGGGTGATGTTGGAATTTGAAGGGACGGTGGGTAGTTTTCCCGGGTAGGTAGGAAGGAGCCCGAATGCAATGAGGTTCTTATTCGAACTCTTATCAAGCTATCTATCCACCATGACTACATGAGCCTATTCTACGTAGGCCGAGAAAAATTGACAGAGTTGTTTCAAACCGCAGCGGGCCAAGAAGCCCCAGCCCGAGTGTGCAAATATCAGCCCTCTTCAGCCTATGGGAAAAGTATTTCCGTTGCAGGTATGTATGTGGGTTAGTTAAACCTATGCTTGTTGTTTCTTGGCTCGCCTGGGCCCTCCCGCACCCCCCTGCAATCGCCGATATTTTGACGAGGGAAAGGCGCGGTTAACTAGTGATTACGTGATCCAAAACTCCGCCCTATGTGGGCCCTCCGCTTGGCTCGGCTGGCGATGAGGTTGAAACCTGCTGAGACTTTGAATATGAATCCGGTTAGTTGCCTCTTACCGGGGCGCGAAACCGTCAGCCCATGCAAACTCAAGTTACTTTACCCGGGCCTTACGGTTTCCGGTTAATTAAGACCAATTTCCGGACGGACCTACAACCCCCCTCCCCACTCCAGCCATACATGACGACATGGAGGGGCCGAAGAAAAGCCAAGCGCTTGGCCCCTCTGACACTAACAAAGAATGATGGAAAAATGAATGCGCACGCATGGGGCCAGAAAAGTAACAGTAATCAAAGGCCAAAAGTTATCTCGATCGCCAGTGATGACGTGTGCCTGCTAACTAACTAGCTATAGAGAAGCTAGGTAGCCAGCTCTTACTGGTTCTCCTGGAGGTGTTCCTCGGCGCACGGGATAATAGTTGGCTACTGTGTTGCTCAGTCGCACGTGAAGGATACGATACGTTGTGCTGAGTGAGAATATAAAGTTGGCTGTTCTGTTCCCTCATCCCCCCCCCCCCCCACGGCATCCTCCCACGCCTGTGTTCTTTGCCATCTCGCAGAAGATCTAACACAAAGTGGTTTCTTGCCACAACACACAACACTTCCACAAACCCACATCGCTCAACTCTGTCCGGCATCCCCACTCCCGCATGATGGTCCACCTTCATTTCCACCCCACCATCCTGCTGCTTTCAGCCGCAGCAGTGGTATCCGCCCAATCCACTTCTTCCTCTTCCTCTTCCTCGTCATCTCCGTCGCTGCCAACGACCCAGTACGCGCGGACCCGAGCAGCGAGCGTTGTTGCGGGCTCGAAATGGTTGTTGATTGGGGGTGTGCCTGCGTTGGCTAGGAATGGTGAGTAAAAACGAAATCGAAAAAAAAAACTATATCTCTCTCCTTCCCACTCACTAACAACCTGCTCTCGTGATATTTTCTCTTCCTCTTTTTTTTTTTTTTTTGACACTTCCAGACCGCAACTACAATCGCGCCCTCTCCGCCCTCGGATCCGGCATTGAATCCTTTGACCTACGCTCCAAAATCGTTTCTAAAGTGTCCACATCTCAACAAACCAAGAACAACACCACCACCACCACCAATAACGCTAACGCTAACGTTGATCGCGCCAAACTCATGGGCCAGACGTGCGAATACGATGCGGGGAGTGAGCGCGTGTATTGTTTTGGTAAGTGAAAAAAAGAGCCAGAGTATGATGAGTTTGAATTGCGGCGGGAATATTAAGGTTTTGATGTTTTTTTTGCAGGTGGTAAAACATCCGATAATAAGTATGCGCCTGGCATTGGCGTCTTTGATCCTGTTACCAACACGTGGGCGGCGGATGTTGATGTGGATGTGCCCTTGAGGGAGGGTCATACGTCGGTGGTGCTTGGGGATTCGATGTACATTTTCGGAGGTGAATGACCAGAAAGAAGAGAGAAATATGTTCCCGCACCTAACACTAAACACCTATTCTCTCCATTCTGAACTCCTTTTTGTTGTTTTTCTCAGGCCTCGGCACCAACTCCGATGTCGCCTGGGACCTGCACCGCATCCCCTTCCGCACCCTCCAAAGCACGCGACTCTTCACCACCGCCTTCCCCTACGGCCGCACGGGTGCCTGTGCCGCGGCGCTCAGCCCGACCACATTCCTCCTCATCGGCGGCTCAGACAGCACCGGTTCCATCATTGCTGATGCATGGATCTTTGATGCTGAGAAGAGCGATTGGGAGGAAGTCACGGGCCGGGTGAGAGTGCCTGTGGGACGAACAGGGTTGGCGTGCACGAATGTGGGGGAGGAGGTGGTGGTGTTTGGGGGTGAGGATGGGGAGGGGAGGAGTTATGGTGGTAAGTTGGAAAAAAAGGAAATCGGAAACACATAGACTAGTGTAGTCCCTAACGTCTCACTTCCTCCATCACATTTAGACATCTACCAAATCCGCAACTCTACTCTCCGCCCGCCTCAGACCCGCTCCCTGCGTCGTCGGCAATCCTCTTCCTCATCAGCGGGCGCACCCGGCGCTCGCGTGAACGCCCAAATCGCCTCTCTAAACGGCTACGTTGCCATTGCAGGCGGGTCCGGATCCGGGTCGAATGGTGCCTTGCATTTCTTTGATGCTCAAAGCAGTAGTGCTGAGTGGGTGCCGTCGGTGGATGCGCTTACGAGGGCGTTGGTGCCTGGTGAGCAAATAGCTGCGGAGCCGAGTAGCACGAGAGCGGCGGTTTCGACGACTAGGCCACCGGCTGTGGTGGCTACAACAGCCCCGGTACGGTCTGCAAAGACATCTACGACCGAACAAGAGGTGGGAACACCAGCAGCAACGACTGCGGCCGTAACAAGGTCCGCTAGTACTTCGACGCAACGAGTGATCCCTACTGCTCCCGTAGGCGCGGGAGAAGCTCCTGGGTTTTCTGCTACAGCTTCCCCGTCAACAACCATTCCCGTCTTGGTGGTCCCGACCAGTACCCTTGAACCCACGTCGACCATCATTCCCGTTCTGGTCGCTCCTTCCACCACGTCAGAGACCATACCATCTTCCACCATCGTTCCCGTCCTGGTCGTTCCGTCCACTACAGCTGCACCTACGGGGTCCTCGACCATCTCCTCCGTCCTGGCCGTTCCCACCACTTCCGAGGTAACACCATCCTCCACCTTCATCCCCAGCAACACCCGCCCATTCCCCACCCCGGCCGAAAACGCCGGCGAGAGCCCCATCCCCGCTCCCGTCATTATCCCCGCTCCCGTCGTCATCCCCCCGGCCATCATCACCACCGCCACGCCCTCCCCCACCCGCAACACCGACCCCCTTTGCGGGGACGCCTGCAAAGACAATGCCCTCCTCGCTTTCCTACTCGTGATCCCGCTGGGATTGTGTGCGTTAATGGGACTGTGTGCGGCGTGTGTGGCGGCGAGGAAGGTGCATAAGAAGGATAAGCGGAGTGGGTATACCGCCGCGAGGACGTATTATGACAACCCAGCACCAGTGGTGAACCGGACGGCGGGTTTCGAGCACGTTGGACTACACGCTGCACCAACCACCACACCACAACCACAAATGACGTCCACACCAGCAACAACCGCCGCCGGTGCACCCCACATCGCTCCCCTCACGACGCGCTCCACAGCGGCACCGGGCACACCCAAGCGATCCGACTCGCGACGCCGGGTTCACTCTCCCATGTCTCAAAACATGACTCCCGCCGCCGCCGCCACCACCTCCGCACCATTGACCGACCCGCATTCTCACTCTCATTCCCACGTGAAGCGCTACAAGGTCCTCTGGGCGTCCGCGCCCGCGCAGCTGGATGAAGTGGACGCGGCCGCGGGCGATATTGTGGAGGAGAAACGCATTTTTGCGGATGGGTGGGCGTTGGTGCATAATGTGACGAGAGGGGCTACGGGGATGATTCCAGTGTATGTATTTGGTTTATTTTGAGTCGGGGGCGGTTATTTCGGTTTAACATTTTGCTCATGGGTATCTTCTCTTCTTCTTTTTTCCGTTTTGTTTAGCAATATCCTGGAAGAAATCAAACCTGAATCCACCACCACCACCTCCACCGCCGTCAAGCCCAATAGCGCTCCAGCGGCGACTGGCAGCAATTAAAGCAAACAAAGCGTCCAACACACTTCACGAAAGCAAAAGCGCCGTCCGACCCGCACCACGGAACACCAACCCAAAATCAAAATCACTCACGTCACCGCCTCTTCTCTGCGGAGGGTGACTGGGAGATGTTGTGGGAGGTGGAGGAATGAATCGTGCATCCTATGTATCAGTCTCGAAAACGCCCACATACTTTATTGTTTCTCTGTCAAAATGTAAAAATAACAGTCTTCAAAGCATGCCCACGATTGTGATCAAACGTTTGTGAAATTAGCGGGCTGCGAGGACGAGACCAGGGCGGGAGTAGTACTGTTATCCACCCGGTCCCATGATAAATCATCCTGAATTGTGAACAACAGCAGATATGGAATGAATTCTCGCCGGTCGCGGATAATCAATTTCCAATCAACTACAGAGTAGAAACGAAGTCATACTCTCACAAATCTATATCGAAAACACCCTCAACTGGATGAGTCTCACGCATAATACGACGGACTAATGAGTAAATCCGCCAACACATCTCTCTGCGTTTCATCAAATCGCTGGAGGTCATGCTGCCAGTTATCGTGGTGGGTGCGTCTGAATTCCGCAAACGTCTTGTTGACCGACGCCTATAAGAGGAAAAATCAATTACTCATCTTCTTGGTATTTCTTCTGGGTTTTATTCACATTACTCACCCCAATCGGCATCCCGTCCCCTACACACTTCGCCAACGCCACCAGCACATCCGGCATCCATTCAGGCACATCATACGGAAACGCCTGCACGAGGGCCGCAAGTCCCAGTACTGCTGCATGCTTTCTAACCATATCTGCCGGTTCTTGTTTCACTCCCTTCCTCTTGGGCGTGAACGCTTGAAGCGTGGTCAAAAACTGTGTTTTCAAATCACTGATGGCGTCTCTGTTGGAACAGCGCACAAGTCCCGATAGAGTGGTTGAAGCTAGATTTCTAACTTCCAAGTTGGGGTCAGCCAACAACTGCGTCGCGATTTGGTTCACCACAAGTGTTGAGGTCGCGGGTTGCATCGTAAAAATGCTTCTAAAATAGAATATTTGCAATAATGGCAGCGTTCGGTGTCTCAACTGCCACCGCTGAGTCGTATTCTTGGTTTGCGTCGCATTCAGGAGCATGGTGGTGACCGCATGGGTTTCCGCCGGCGGGTGCGGGCTAGCCGCATAAGACCGTGCACACATTTGGGCGGCTTGTTGGAGTTCCATGTCGCCCCAGACCTGCATGGCGAGGACTTCAGGGAAGATGTGGGGCAGGTAGGCGTGTTGGGCGGGGACGGGTTGGTGGAAGAGAGAGTTGGCGAGCCAAGCGAGGACGGTGCCTGAGGCGTTTTTGTAGTCAAGTTGGAGACGGGCGGTGGTGGTGGACGTGGTTTCTTTGTCGGTTGGTTGCGATCCGGTGACAGCGGTGTTGTTGCGGTCAGCGTCAGCTTCGAGGTTTTCGCGGTGGGTCTTGACGACCGCGACCATTTTATCGATGACAGCTTTGTCCTCGGCGTTGAGTTCCAAAATACCCCGATGCACGCCCTCCGTCTCATTGGCATTTCGCATCAAAACCTCACCGACTGTTTTCGCGCCAACGGTCCATTTCGCGGCTAGTAGGACACTGAGGTTCGTGCCCATGTTCTGGCGGACAAGGAGGTAGGGATGTCCAAGGTCCGCGATGTACGTATTTAGTAGATGCTCCGTCAACGGGAACAGGCGCCATCCGTAGGTAGACAGGAGCACGCGTGTGACCATCAATTTCTTGCTTTCTGCAAAGAAGCTCTGGTTGGTGTTGATAGAAGAAGCGTTGCTGTTTGAGCCGAGCTCGGGTGATGACGACGCCGTGAGGATCAGCAACTGCTTCATGAGGGGCAGATGTCGGCGGGGGTCGCGGTGGGAGAATCCGTATCGGAGGGCCGGCGGCCACAGGTTGAACGTCTCCGTATCTGCGTACCCAATAGCTCTTGTAACAACTTTCCCCGTCCACTCCCACACAACATTCATCTCATTCCAAGTCCAATACTTGCATCCGGCCAGCAGGCCCGCGACAACTTCCACAACGGCGCGCTGTTCGGCCTTTTCCGGCACATGACCCTCCGACCCCATCAGTCGTTCCACCATGTCTTTAACGGGAGGCAATGTTTTACATCCGAGGACGAGGAAAACGAGAGCGTAGAATTCTGCCGCCCCGTAATCAAAATGTTCGGTGGGTGCAATCCCCGCCGCCGCTTCAACTGGGTTGATGGTGTGCCCGGGAGCTTCTTGCGTTCGGTACTTGCAAAACTTGGTCCAAAACTGCTCCCTTGTCAGCTCATTGACCAGGAGGTCGATTGTCTCCCTGCTTTCCGGATCGTTGTACGGAATGCCCTCTGCGGTGCTTGCATCATTTCCGTGTCTGATTTTATGAGTCTTGGGCCAGCAATACCACCCCACACTGCCCACATCCACAAATTCCGCCTTCTTCCACTCTTCCTCACTCGCGACTTGTCTCACACAGCGATCAATGTATTCCTGCTGCGAGTTCTGAGGTCGCCACTCGCTGCGGGCCGTACAAGTCGTGCTAGGGTTTTTTGTTTTGGTATCTTTGGCGCGACGTTTAACGACGTGCAACACTTTACGGAGCAGTTTAAGGGAGATTTGGCGGATAGCGAGTTCTTCAGAATTGACATTATCGAGGGCGTAGCGGGTGACGGTAATTGGGACGGGCGCGTCGTCGCGGAGACAGGTTTCGAGAAATTTGATGAGGATGGAGCGGTAAGACATTGGGATGTCGGGCCGGTTGAGGATGGCCATGAGGTCCACGATCATCCCATTATATTCCTCCCGATTCCTCAGGCTCTTGTTCTTGACCAACTCACTGGTTTTCTGCACCTCAGCTTGCTGCGCGTTGCCCCCGGTCAATTTGCGTGCGGCTTGTACGCTCCCATCCGAAACCTTGGTGGAGATGGCAATTTCCTGGTAGCGGCCCAAAATCTCTTTGGCCAGCACTGTCCACCGGGTCCTGATGCTCTTTTTATCGCTGTTGTACGCTTTGGCAAGTCCGACCAGGACCGCGCGGGCTTTTCGGTAATCGACCATGCCGACTCTGAGCAGAACCGAGCCTTTGAGCATGTAGAGCGCACCCTTGAGCCGATCAGATTCCGCTTCGGTCGGTTTTGCTGCAGACGTTGCAGTTACGGACATGTTGTCTTCTTTTCCTTCGCTTTGCAACACTTTAACCGCGCGCCAGAAGACAGCCTTCTTGATATCGTCAGGTGAGCACTTGAGGACTGTACTCAGACCTCGCTGGGCTTCCTTTCTCAGCACCGCATAGCCGCCGACGGACCACTGTTCCAATTCCGCCATCAGCTCTATCTGTCCTTCCGGTTTGCGGCCATCAGTGGTCGCGTTGTATTCAAGGCGAGTGAGGTGTACAATGGATGCTTTAACGACATGAACAAAACGTGGAACATGTTTGTTATTGATGCGTTTTCCCTCCGAGACGACCGAGCGGATGCCCGCGTAGGTGCGGGTAAGCTGGTCGAGGTGCGATCGGGCGCAGCCTCGGTCCGAGAGGAGGGCGGTGGCGGCGCGGAGGAGAGTGGTGATGGATTCGGTGTCGTCTTCCGTGTGCTGGCGGAGAGCCTGGGAGGTGGTGACGAGGAAGAGGGTGATGTGGGTGCGGAGGTTGCGGATGTGGGTGTGCTCGGGGGTACCGGGCTCGAAGCAGTAGTTGGCTGCGAGCGGGGTCTTGTGGAGAGCGGGTTGCAGGACCTCGCCGAAATCGTTCGTGGTGAGGCTATTGCGGCTGTCGGTGCTGTTTTCCGCGTCTGGTGGGATGAGGGTCGTCATTCCCCTGATACAGTTTCGGAGCACCTCGAGCCATTTTTGGAACTCTCTCGAGACTTCCCTCCTGTCTCTGGTGGTTCCGTTGCGGACTTCCTCTACGCGTCTGGTCAGCTCGTCGATGGATAAAGTCGTAAACTCATTGACCAGTTCCAGAGCAAACTGTTTTTCGTCATTGGAGGGTGAATGCCATTCGATGTCTAGTTTGGCGCGGTCAGTGGGTTCGCCCCAGTAGAGGTGGCTGATTTCAATCCAAGCGTCGTTGCCCCAGTAGTCCCTGCCGACACTTCGTGCTTCGATGGGATAAGTGGCGGTGAGATTGCACAATAAGATGCGGAGCAGTTTCGCCGCCCATTTCCATCCGGTCCGGCTTTCACAGTTCCTGACACTCGTTCTAACAATATCCAACAGTTCCGTCTTCCACTTGAGAACCTCTGCGCCGCTTTGGCGGCACACGTTGAGCAGGATGTACTGAAACCAATGCAGGCGCGCGTCGGACATGGCCGCAAATCCGAAGGGGAACGAGGAACTCGTGGTGGGGTTAGTGGCGGCACCATGTTCCAGCTCTGTCATAATCTGTTCGTGGCACAACGGGACAAAGGTCTCGAGTCGGAGTTTGGGAGTTCCCGCCACGGCGCAAATCATGGCGACCGCTTTGGTCGCATTGGGTATGACATTCTCGGCGACAAAGTTTTTGATTTTGCGAAGAGCAATGAGTTGCAGATCGGGCTGCATCTGCATAAAGATCAGTTCGCATGTATACTGTATCATGCGAATAACCGATCCTTCCACAGAGCGTTTGGTCTTCATGTGGCCGTGTTCCTGAGGCAGGTTTTCGATAACCACAAACACGCGTTCCAGAAAACGTTCGATCCACGTTGCAAAGATGCCTGTGCCTTGTCGACATACTTCGTCGTCCGCTTTCCGCTGTTCCGTTTCTTCCGTTTCCATGACACTGCAGTCACCAACAACATAGGCGCCGTCGCCGTTTGTCAAGTCCGCCAGCGGAACACACGAGATGGCATGTCGAATGAACAACAATGTGTTGAGTGTCTTGGTGGGATCGTTGACGTCAATGCCCGGTATGACGAGGTCCAAGAGAGCCGCAAGATGGGTTCCGCCGGGGGAGTAGTGTTCGCGGTTGAAGAGCGGGAGGGCGACGTGGTAGAGGGCTCCGATACAGGAGATGGTGCGGTGATTCTCGGTGAGGGATTCGAGTGCGGGGTAGATGCGTTCGAGGAGCCCAGGGAGGATGAGGGTGGGTTCAATCCAAGCGAGGTACTTTAGGGTGTTGTGTATGCAGTTGACGGAGGCAGCGTCTTTTCCAAAAAGGGAGAGGTAAACAACGGGGCGGATGGTGGTGACAAATTCGACGCGCATGGCGGGGGTGATGCGGTACTGGGGTGGGGTTTTGCAATCCTTGGCGTCCTCTGAAAAACGTAAAAAACTAAGATCAGAACTTGTTTTCTCCTTGAAGCGATCAGACAACAGTGCTTACAAACCTTGTCTAATCCTTCTCAAAAAGTGATAGCTTAGCATCTGCAAGAACCTGGCAAGCATGTAACTCCATCGTCCCGCATTGCTCGGATGAAAGTACGTTTCAACGGCCTGGATCAGGTCACCGAGGTGCTTGAGAATGCGAGTATTTGCTTCATCCACTTCTTCCGGAACCATAGCCCAGACGACAAAAGCAGCAAAGGGGTCGACCGCAGCCTTCCCGCCAAAGTCCGCACCACCCCCACCCATTGGTGCGTTTCCACTGCTGCTCGATCCAACGGGGAGGTTAAGGCAGAGCAGCCCAGCGGAGAACACGTGGCGGATCTGTTCCTCAGTCCAGTTAGGGTTGGCATGGGCCTGATCTTCGGCTAGGCGGGCGATCAGGTCGAGGAAAAGAGCCGTATCGGCAAGTGACGTGCGGGAGAGGGACCAAAGGGCAAAGATAGTCGGAATCCAGTAGAAAGGGGTGGTGCCGGAGGGGAGCGAGGGATGCGGTGGCGGGATCGTGGTCGTAGGAAGGAACATGCCGAGCAGACCTTTGGAGAGAGAGAACCACCCTGGATCGTGCACGTTTATGAGCGGAAGCAGTTCCTCCAGAATCTCGGCAGTGCTTTCGGGAGCGAAATATCGTTGAGCCTGGGAAACGAGACTCCCCATGGCGCCGGTCATTGCAGTGGAGCTGAGCGATATCTTGCTGGCGTCCTTGGGGGTGGACAACTCGAGGATCGCCTCGTACAGAGGCCGCCAATTGAGAACGAGGGTGTCGTCGGTTGGCAGAAGTTTCTTTTTCCTGTAACCATGCGATCGCAATCAAAATGGAACTTAGTACGGTGATGAATGAAGGTTTCGATAAAGCGCATCCGCTTGGCAGAAGAAGTTTCCACTTGTATTAAAAGGAGCGAGCGGAAACCATTCGTTATTGCAATGCTCGGGTGGTGAGCCGCAAAGCATTGACCCTTCTTTAAATTTTCTTCCAACCGTCTCATGCTTCCCTTCTTCCTTGAGTCTCATATCTTACCTCAACAAATCTGTGCACACAACGGCAAAGAAACCCATGACGTGCGGGTCAATGTCGGGGGCGCAGACGAGATCATAGAGGATGAAAGCAAAGTGGGCGCGATCGTTTGGTGAGAGCGTATACTTAAGATCAACGTAGCTATATCAGAAAACGAGGAAGATGTTAAACCGGGAGCTCGAGGGGGGTATCAGAATGGTGAGTGCCGCTGCCGGCGGTGCCCCAATAGTCGATCATTGAAGACGGCGCATCGCATCCCGGCATACAATTAGTCACACGTCGGCTCGGCAAACAGATACAGCCATAATCTTCTCTCCTGCTCCCCACCAGATTGCAGGATCCGCCTTTCCCTTTCCCTCTTTCTCTCCCTGCATCCTTTTCTTCTCCTTCTCATAACATTCTCCCGCCCCTCATCACAGTCCACAGGGCGCGAGCACGCTTTGGAATTTCCAAGTCTAGGTCACGTGACCGCGTTCCTGGTGACGGCTCCATATCCCTAGACACGTACTATTTCAAGCGCTTAATCCACATGACGGCGCCAGGCTGGTAGTTTCCTGCAGCGACGGCGGCTGCGAGTCCCTCTTTGATTTCGGTGATCCATTTGTCGCCGTCCTTATCTGTGGCGTACGGGAGGGTTGCCCGCCACAGTGAGGCGCGGTCCTCGACGGGGGGATCCGAAGATGCGGACATTGAGAGAGTGGTGGTGTTTTGAATCAATGCAGTGAATGAAGGATTAGGTGCGGATGTTTCGTTTGGGTTAGATCGGTAGGGTGTTGTGCGTAGTGGGAAAAAGGTAAAAAAAAAATAATATATTGAACTAGCAGGACGGAAGTGTGCTTTCCCGAGTGTAAGTAAGACATGATGATGAATGACGTGTCAATTCGCGGGCAGTCTGGATGGGTTTGGATGGACCCACTAAACCAAGCCACATATTCACGTGATGAGTGCGCAGTGCCAGTCACGTGTGCGGATGCCTTTTTTGGGGCGTGTGACACTTCACACTTCACCCATAGACGTATATACCTGTACTGTTGCTGCTGTTGCTGCTGTGAATTTCCTGTAGATGTTGGTGGAATGTTGCTATTAATAGATCTTAGGATGATGATCGAATAAGCTATTAGAGAGAGAGAGAGAGCTAGAGGGCCCGCCACATGAAAACATGCCACATTCAAAAAAATAACAAAGAAACAACCAACGCTCCACAACCCCCAATCACAATCTCTTTCATGCGCTTGCCTACCGTTCTTATTTTGTAATTCCTACTCTGCCTCGGTACCACTCTTTAATTCATATAATAATACGCAAAGATGATGCCGTCGCTGCTGCAGCGATCACGGTCCGAACAAGCTCTCGCGGCAAGAAACGGCAACAGTAACACCAGCGACCGCCACAACAACGACGACACATCGGAAGGCACTTCCACCATCTCGACTGGTCTGCGCGGAAGCGTGACACGCAGCACCGGCAACCTCTCAACACCGCGGAATGCAGATTCAGAACGCTCGCTGGTCGAAACCGACCCGATCGCCGCCATCCGCGCGTTGCGGTCGCGGCTCAAACACGAGTCCAGCAACCACTCGCTCGAGATGACGGCGCTTGAGTCGCAGCTGGCAATTGAACGCGAACGCAAGCGCCTGGAACGAGAGAGTGCGCGGAAATCAATCACGTCCCTGCATAGTCCCAGCCAGATGCTGCTGCTACGGCGTGCCAACACTGGGATCTCCACCGGCTTAATCACTGGCGTTCCATCCAAGCGAAGAACATTGGACTCGGCAACGTTCCGAGACATGACGGCGGCAGCGTTGTCGACGACAATGATGTACGATGAGCAACTGAGGAAGCTCAAGCAATGGCAGCAGGACAGCAAGGAGCGGGTACGGCAGCGCGAGACGGAACGAGAGGCTGAGCGAGAAAAGTTCCGAATGCTCCTGCGACGAGGCAGCAGTGGCTTGAGCGGAGACAGTTTGCGTTTAAAGAGAAGCATGGTAAGTGGATGTGATCCGGAGTGTGATTGGGGGAGTGTGATGAGTGGATTGGAGAAGAGCGGAAGAGCGGAGTTCAACCGGGGAGAAGGAAGAAAGCGCGTTGGTTGTTGTTGATGAAGAAATTTGACGGCGTGTTCCACCAAAACATGCATTGGACACGACGATTTCACACTTGCCACCACCTTCCTTTTCCATCGAAAAAATTAACGGCAATCCCCAAAAACTGTCAGTCGGCAAAAAGACAAAAACACATACACGTCCATACACACACATACGACGACGACTCGCTCCTCAATCTCCACAACGGTTTAGTTGGCGATCGACAGTACACCCTATCTGCACTCGACTCGGCGTCCGTCCGTGTCTCACACCTTCCCGCCTCCAACACGTTGTCCCGCCCTAGGGCATTTGTCATTTACCCCGCGCTTTGTGGAGAGACCCCATTGAACTCGCGCGCAGAGCTTTGGTCACGAAAACTCGCTCGGTGGACAACATATCCACTTCAACCAAAGCGCAGAAAAGAGTAGACGGAACAAAAAAGCACACCTTTCCTTTCACACTGGTCTCTTGCGCGACGCCGTCAAACCACATTCCCTACTCGCAACTTTCACACCACGCATTTGCATGCCGAATCACACTAAATAAACGCACATTGGGGACGGGAAGGAAGGAATAGAATGGCGCCCGTAGACTCTACCCTGTGCTACCGCCATATCATGTGGGAGCGAGAAGTCGTCGATAATGACCTCGATCCTCCGAAAGTGGTCGACATTCAGCCGGGGCCGATAAAAGGGGACCACCTGCAGGAGGACGAGAAACGGGAATCTCGGCCGTCGAGCAAGCGCTGGGAATTGGGTGGTGGCATGGGCAGGGGAGAGGCTGTTGGGGGAATGGCTGGAATGAGCAACTCTGCCGCGGGCGGCAGCGGTGCTATGAATGTGGGACGGAGGGTATCTGATTATCTGAAACTGATGATTCCTTCTTCCATGACCTCGTTTCTCTCATATACTTTCACTTCCACCTCGGCCGTATCGCGATTTGCACGAAAACCCTCACAGACCACCAAACGAACCACCGCCCACAGGTTTGTGTTGCAGACGGCCGAGTTTTATGGCGCCGATTTTAGCGCACCGCCAGCCGAGGATCCGGAGATTGCTGCATTAACTACCAACGCGCTCGATGACGTACAGCTGCAGGAACAGGAACAGACCCGTGTTGCCCAAGGATCCGTTTTCATATCGGCTCTGACACGGCTCGCCAACAGTCGGTCACGTCTGGACGGAGATCACGACGAGGATGATGAGGAAGCGCCGGTCGATGGAGAAGCATCCACACAGGAGCAAGCTCCGCCACAACCAACCATCGCATCCCTTGGCGGACTCGCATCACTGTCAATGCCACCAGCGCCGCCGACCCCAGCAAAGAAATGGACCGACGCCATCCGCGAAGCTGTTCCGGCGATCGATTACTCCGATGTTTTCCCGGCGGACATTGGGCACCGTGCCGGCGTCACCGTCTTTCGCATCGAAGCTCTCAAACCAGTCCTTCTCCCACCATCACGCACCGGGCAATTCTGTATCGCCGACTGCTATATTGTCTTGCATTCGACTACCCGCCACGATGCACCTTCCGCCAACAATCACAAATCCTCCTATACCCATTCTGACGAGTACGACGATGATGACACAATGATGACGCATCGCATTTACGTCTACATTGGAACGAAAGCGGAGATAGATAAACGTTTCTGCGCCGCCATGTTCAGTACCGGGCTGCGAAACTGGATTTACGCGACCCGCAATGTAGAAAGAGAAACAACTGGCGACGAATCGGCTGAGTTTCTGGCCCTTTTTGGCGGAAAATTCATTGTGGACGAGAACCTGGAAGCGGCAACGGACAGCTCGCTTTTTGTGGCCGAGGAAAAGAGGTGGCCATTGAGGTTGTACATGCTGTGTGGCAACAAGGAGATCAAACTGCGACTGGTAATTATGCGAGTTGGAGATGGTTTGATTCCCAATCCTCTTTGCAATCAAGCATACTAAATTGTAACACGTTTTACGATTGGTTAGGTCAACCCGAATGCCCGCTCTCTCAAATCCACAAACGTCTTCCTGTTGGACTGGGGTCGCGAGCTGTACCAATGGAACGGTAGTTTGTCAACCCTGCAGCAAAAGGTTAAATGCCGCATTCTAACAGCTCGGATCAACCGCCACGAACGAGTCGGCAAAGCCGACGTTGTCGAGCTGGACGAAGGCGACGAGACGGCTCGCTTTTGGGCCATTCTGGGGGCAGAACGTGGGTTGCGTCACCATCCTCGTCCTCGCGACGACGATCACGACAGCCATCATGACGATGAGGATGGCGATGAGTCGGATGATTTGGAGCAGGAGGACATCTTGGCCGAAAAGGCTGCTGCTGAAGCACAGCAAGCCGAGGATGAGCTGTTTGCGGCTATTGGCGACGCCCCTGTCACACTGTACCGGGCCTTCGAAGACCTGTCCGAGGATGTGGGCACTCACGTTGTGAAAGTCGGAAAGCTGGCGCGGGCGATGCTAGTGTCCGATGCGGCGTACGTGGTCGATGCGGGCGTAGAACTGTTTCTGTGGATTGGCAAAAACGCGTCCCTGGAGCTGCGCGGAATGGCCACGGAGCTGCTCGCCCGGATAGCGCCTTTGCAAAAGCGGCCCAAGTGGGTCGGTCTCCACAAGCTCATGGACGAGCACGAATCTGAGGTCTTCAAGCTCCGCTTCCCGGACTGGGACACGACTGCCCATGAAGTTAATTGGGAGGAAGTCAAGTCACCCAATCAAATGGACGGCCTTTCGCCCCGCACCGCTGCGGTCGCGGCCAGCACGGGGATCCGAGTTGATGTTCGTGCGCTGTACGCTGCTGCTGCGCCGCACGATGTGACCACGTCTGCGGGCGTAGAAGGCACCTTGCAGCACGCTAATGGACTCCTGCAACAGTTTTCGGCGTTTGTGTATACCAAAGGACGGTTTGTCCAGCTGCCGGAAGTGGAACGCGGCCATTTTTTCACCGACGATGCATACGTGTTTTTGTGCGTGTACCGTCTCGAGGAGGAACGCGAGCGCGCGCGGCGAGTCGAGAAGGAGTTGAAACGACGCAGGACCCGCGGTGGTAGTAGCAGCGTTACCAGTCAACAGCAACAACACCAGCAGGACGATCATCCTAGTTCGGCAAGCTCATCCGAACGCGGCGACAATGATGATGGGGGAGACGACAATGGAGGCGAGGACGAGCGCGGACTAGAGTGCGTCGTGTATTTCTGGCAAGGCCGCCTCGCGAGTCGTCTCGCGTACTCGACGTTCAAGTTCAAGACCCAGGGCGAGATGGAACAGTTGGTACGACACATGTACGGCTGCGACGTCCGCGTCGCATTTCTTGAGCAGGGCAAAGAACCTGTTGCCCTCCTGGCTCATATGGGAAACGCCGTGGTCATGCATCGCGGCAAACGCGCTGATTGGCTTGTTGCTCGTGCAAAGAAGGATAAACAGCAGCACGGCCCGCCGCGCATGTACCATATTCGAACGGATGTTCGTTACAAGACTACCCGTGCGGTGCAAGTCCCCTTGCAACACAGCAGTTTGGTCTCGCGGGATTGCTTCTATATTCATGTTCCTGACAGCCACAACAACGACTCCACGGTCATCAGTGCCGAAAATGGCGCAACACCTACGACCAGCAGCTACCTATGGCGCGGCAAAGGTGCCAGCAAAGATGAGTACCGCAAAGCTGAAAGCATGGTTGGCAAGATCCTCGTTGTCGCCGGCACGGGCGCCGAAGTCACGTTGCCTAACACCCCCTCCGCCGATGACCATCTCACCCTCACCACCCACGTACCGGCAATCCAGGGCGCTGAACCCCCCGGTTTGCTTGCCCTCTTATTACCTGACCATTACCCACCCGCATCAACACCACAAACATCACAACCCCCTTCGACACAACAACAGTTGCGCCGCCACCGCCGCGCCGCTCTCGCCCGCCCCCGCATCCACACGGGAACCGAGTACTATTACGTACCGCCCCCGCGCTTCCTCCGCTGTTCGTGCGCGTCGGGGTATTTTGCCGTCGAGGAAGTAGTCCATTGGGCGCAAGTCGACCTCCATACTGACTCATGTGTGATCCTCGACCCGGGCGCACCCCGTGCACTGTGGGTGTGGGTGGGCCAGGGCGCGTCGGATGTGGTGCGGAAATTGTGTCGGAAGAGCGTGGAAGTGTGGTTGCAGCGGTTGGATGATGGACGCGGGGTTGGGGAATCCGTGCCGAGTGTGTTTGGAGGTGGGGCAGGAGGAGCAACATCTGGAGGTGCGAGTGGAGGGTGGGGAAAGACGGCGGGTTCGTTGCAGGGCAGTGCGAGCGTTGCAGCGAGTGAAGAGAATTTGGTGAGTGTGGGCTCCGGGCCTGGGGGAATCACCCATCAGCCGAGAGCCAGAGCAGAGACCGCGGCGCGACGGGCGGTCATGGCGGGGTTCAAGGCGAGGAAACGGTTGAGTGGCTTACCCGCGGAAGCGCAATCCCAAGACCCCTCTTTACCAACATCACCCCACCACGACGACACAAGCACCACCACCACCCACTTCACCACAACCCACGACGACGGCGACCACCCCAACGACCATCACACGGACCACCACGACCCAGCCTATCCAAAGGGGGAACAACCAACCGACACCCAGGAGAACGATAATGAGGACGTGCTCTGGATCCTCCAGGGCCGTGAACCGCCGGCTTTCACGGCGTATTTCACGGGCTGGGATGAACGGCCCGGCCGCGGGTGTGTGGACGTGGGCAATGCGTTCACGGCTAAAGTTGCGGATGGCAAGCGCATAAAGAAGGCGGCGGCGGCGGCGGCAGTTGCCCATGGTGGGCAGTAGCTGGTTCCGATCCCGGGGGGTGTTTTTTTGCGTTTTTGGGACATTACTTTCATTTTTTCTTTCCATCTTTCATTTTTTTTTTGTCGTTACCCACTTCATTCACCACCAACCCCCCCAATCCCCTCTTCCCACACAAACATTTCCCGCTCCAGTCACTCACTCACGCACTCAACCGTCACCCACACATTCACATCATGTGACATCACTCACTTACACACAGTCACTTCCACCCCCCACACATCTGTCGCACTATGTTTTTCTTGTTTTACTGTTTCCCATTTTCTTCTTTACCTCATATAAATAATATCCATATCGAATTCAAATATTCCAGCTTTTGCGCGTGCGACGTGACAATCGAGACATGAAATAGGATGAATAGGACTCGGCAAAGGGAATAAAGATTGTTTTTCTTCACCGCTCTTCTCTTTTAATTTAGTGGGGAACTAACCAAAACACTCGTATTTACAAATACAGATGACTGACCGCTCATCTTCCCCTTACAACCTAAAAAACCACAATGTACTGAATTACATACCCAATGATCAAAAAACTCTAAATTCGAAACAAACTCATCGCACTTCCGGCACACTGGTCCCTACCCCTTCACCTTGCCTCACCCCTCACGACAGGCATAGCCTGCTCCAACCACTCCACAAACGGTTGTTTCGCCCACGCCGGGATCGCATACGTGAACGCCTGGTTATCCTGCGTGAACAGCATACACTCTCGAAGTCGGTGCGGGGGCACATTGTTCTGGATCCATAGCCGGACGCGTTCTTTAGTGTGGGCACGCTGGGTTTTGGAGAAGTGGCGGTAGGGCGGGTAGATTCCGCGCAGGATGACCGTGTAGCGCTCCGGGTTCACGTCGAATGGGTAGAGGGTGGTGTTGGAGTACTGGGTGTGGGCCGGTGTCATGTTGGTGCTGTTGGTGCTGTTTGCGCTGGCGTTGATGGGGGTGGTGTTTTCGTTGGCGGTGGCGGTGGGTCCCGGGTTGGGATTGGTTGATGACAGGCTGTTATTGTAATCGTTAAGGCTGTTGTTTTCAGTCACCGTGCTCGACGACTGCGAATTGCGTCGTCTTGTCCGGCCCGAAGAAGAAGTCTGTGCTGGAGGCGGCTTGGATGTGTGAGGCTGTTCAACAGCAGGCGGATTGGGTGTGTAGGGCTGTTCGTTCAATAGTCGCTCATCATCAGGTAAGCTGACCGGTGCCGAGGACGTGTTCCCACTAGACGTAACTCCATTTTTGGGGAGACTGCTAGCACTGCTGCTCCGGCGGTTGTTGGAGCCATCACCTTCCTCGTCGTCGCCGTTTTCTTCCATCATATCGTCGTTATCCGAAGTGTCGGAGGAGACGTCGACAATGTCACGTGGCGGGATGAGGGAAGGCCTGCGGTCGAGAGCTGTAGGAGTGGAGGCGGACGAGGAGCCTTTATTGCGGTGAAGCTGGGAGGAGCGTCTGCCGCCGTGGCGATGCTGGTGGTGGTGATAGTCGCCGCCGACAGCCTGAATGTCCTCTTGTTCGCTGGCGTAGCCCTTGAACTCGGCAATATCGTCGAGGTCTGGCAAGATTCCTCTCACCACTCTGCGGTGGCCGCTTCCAGGATTCTGTTGATTGCCACTCCTGCTGCTGCTACCGCCATGGTGACCGTGTCCATGACGATGCGAGCTTTTGCGCTCCCTTTCTTTGGTTTCTTTGAGGAGCTCCGTAAGGAAGGAACGGGTAAGCATAACGCTTTCGGGCCATTTGGGCCCAAAGTCGTCCCAAATGGCCTGGAGGGCCTCTTCGCGAGTACCGTAAAAGCGCGTCGGTGCACGGTGCGGGTTCTCATAGGATAGGTGGAAGGCAACCGAGCCATCGTCCGTGGAAGGCCACTGAATGCCCCGGATCATGCGGGCGCGATGGTCGTCCGGAAGAGGGGACCGTGGGGCCGCTGGTCCAATCTGAGAGTTCACGTCGTTCATGATGCTGCGATACACGGGGAGCGCAGTAGTAGTTGGATTCGAGCCCGAGCCAGGACTGCCCACTGGTTCAAGGAGAGCGATGTGGGCGGACGCAAAGTCGGTTTTGATATCTTCATTGAACCATCGCCCAAACTCTTCGTCGACGATCTCGGGCACGCCATACGTTCTGCGTCCTTTTCCCGAACTCGCCATGCAGTCGTCGACGCCGAGGCCGTACCGCGGCAGGACGCGTTCAAGGAACATACGAACAGCGCGGCGGACGCGGTTCCAGGAGCATTTGGAGAGCGAGTCGATGTAGTGCGGGTGGTGTTTGCGAATCTGATCAGTCCAAACAACCAGATTGGCTTCTTTGCGGGTGGAGGTAACCGGATCCGCGTATATGACCGTGTTGCCGGCTTGTCCGGGTTCGCTCCCCCGTCCGGCACCTCCACCACCTACGGATGAAACGCCGCTAGACGCACGATCCACGACCATGGGATCTGAGTGGAACGACGTGGGCTCTGATTGCTTGTCAGCAGAAGGCTCCTCCTCTTCCTCTTGGACATACGGTTCCTGGTGCCTCTGCTGTACCAAGGACTGCTGGGCTTGTTGAGCTTCCTGGGCTTCACGCGCTCGCTGCGCTTCTTGGGCTTCTTGCGCTTCCTGAGCTTGTTGGGCTTCCTGCGCTTGCTGCGCAGCCTTTCTTTTGGATTCAATCGCAGCCAGAGAATTTTGCAAGGGAAGTGTCTCCGTATTCGAGATCAACCTCGGCCGATCTCGTTCCCGTTCATCTCCCGCCTCCGCAACCCGCATCGCCAGGGGCTTGTCGTCATCCGATTGCGGTTGTATCTGCTGCTGCACCAGCGGTCCTCCATCACCATCGGCCATGGTGCGCTCATGAGCGACATACGGAAAGTTTCGGTCAAAAAGAGCCAAATACTCGTCCCAGAAGATGCGCGGGATAGCCCACGCCATTTTGTTGGTGTTGAGGGCCGGGTAGCGTTGGTCGGCGACATTACGTTGACGCAAAAAGGCTTTGGTGAACTGGGACATTTGCGGCACATTGGCGTTGAAAGCAGGGTACCGTGTGCGGACCAAGTCGGTCCACGCCATCATGTCCTTTGAGTACACGGGGCCACCAGTCGCTGAGCTATCGATCCTCCTGCTTTCACGGTTAGTCGCGGGGCTATCGGTCCTTCTGCTCTCTCGAGCAGACGCAGATCTATCGGTCCTCCTGCTTTCGCGACCAGTCGCAGGGCTATCCGTCCTCTTGCTCTCAGCAGGTACGGGCGCAGGTGCAGCAGGTAGCACCGCGGGAGGCTCCGGAAATGGGGGGATCGGCTGTGAGGTTTTATTTCTTTTGGGCTGGGGACTCACGACCGGGGTTAGAGCTGGCGATGAAGAAGCGGAGGAGGTATCTTCCCGTTGTTCCAGCGATGGCGGGATGGGATGATTTTGGTGTTCACCAGAGCCCGGGGTATCCGGGAACGAACTTCTTTTACGTTTCCCACCCGGGGGGTCGAGCAAACCTTTCTCGATCTGGCGGATGAGCCACGCGGAAAAATCAGGGGCCAGCTCATGCGGGATGGCGTCAACCATGTGGATGGAGCGGCCGAGTCCGCGCACTTTGGATTCAGCTGCCTGCTCAGGGCCAAGTTTGTCGATCAGGTACACCTTGACGGCATGCTCGATCTGCGTACGCTGACCGGGGCGCAGCTGTGAGAGGGACCCCGGGTAAATTTTTTTCAGCACCGATGTCCAAGCAATTCCGGGGGCTCCTTGTGCGGGTCCGATCGGGGTATGGTTCCCACTGCCATTGCTGGTCATCTCGTTGCTATCGACGTTGGGGTTGACGTTGGGAATGACGTTGCTCCCTAACAAAATGTCAGGATCGGCTGGCGAGTTTATGTCCGCCTCCATGAGAGCCATCCGCTGGGTATGAGATAGCGGAGTGATCGGCTTCGCCGGGGACTGCAAGTTTGGGAGCGGGGCCGGCTCAGAATTAATGACGGGAGGAGAGGCTGGGTTTGTGGATGTTAGGTTCTGCGTAACAAGAGGAGCTTTGGCGACTGCAGTAGACGCATCCGCAGGTGCATCCACGACAGGTGCAGGCGCCGGGATGATCGGTGATTCAATGATGGTAATCTCGGGCTCAGGAGAGCTTTCGTAAGTCGCCTCGTCCATCATCGGCATGAACTCATCCTGCTGTTGAGGGCTTGGCGGGGCCATATGTTGCACTGGCGCAGGAGGCGGCGGCGGCCTCATTATCATCGTTCTCATCTCTTCGTTTCGTCTTTGAGTGTCTTCGAACCCGTCCTGCTGCTGGGGAACTGGTGGCGACGTTTGTCGCACTGGCGAAGGAGGAGGAGGCGGCGGCTTCAACATCATCTTCCTCATTTTCTCGTTCTGAATCTGAGCGTCCTCCTTCATAATGGCGACCTGATCAGTAAGATCCAGCAGACGAGCTTCCAGTCGCCTAATCTCGTAGTCCATGCTCTTGATGGTTGCATCTTTCTGCATCAAAAGGACATCCCGCTCCATGATTTCTCGCTGTTGCGCAAGACGATCTTCCAGAGCGAGAATGTACTTGTGCTCCAGCGTTTCAGGGATGGGCGTCGACTGCATCGAGGGCTGTGATGGCAAGTGTTGCAGGTGTTGTGGCTGGTGATGTGACTGATGCTGTGACTGACGCTGCCGTGGCGGCGTTGGCATCGGCAGAGGCTGCACATGCATTTGTTGCTGATGCGAAGGTAGCTCTCTTTGCGACATCACCATCGGCTGTGGAGGGGGCGGTGGCTGTTGCTGCTGTTTCTGTGAATGTTGAGAATGAAGCGGCGGCGGCTGTTGTTGCATTGACTGTTGTGGGATATACGGTGCTTGCGAGTGCTGGGACGGTACCGAGACTGATAGCACAACAGACGGATTCGCGTGCGGCGAGTGATGGTGCTGCTGGTGCTGCTGCATAGGTGGCGGCTGCGGCTGAGGATGACTTTGTGGTTGCGCCGAACTCAATGATAACGGAGCACGGTATTTGCTGTACACGGGAACCTTTGCAGACGCGGAGGACACAGAAAGGGCCGGCGGCGGCAAAGATGGGTCTGGCTCCAGTCGCTGCATCGGCGGGACTGGCGACGGGTTAGGATTCACATAAGGGTGCGAGCGGGAAGAGTAGGGCGGAATAGGAGGAGGTTGTTGGTCCTGTATTTGCGAGTGCTGAGCTTGAGATGACGGATAATATGATATCCGTTCATGGCTCGGATTGCGGTGATGCGACTGGTAGGTTGGCCGACGCCCATCTCGGTCCTGCTGCGGAGGCGGAGGTGCTGGTTGCTGTTGTTGCTGGTATGTTAAGGTGCTGCTTGTCTGACTGCCATCTCTGTCCCGCTGCGAATATGGAATGGCGCTTATTCGTTGCCCGCTATGTCTGTCGTAGAGGCTGCCTGGCTGGCCGACGTCTCTGTCTTGCGACTGGTAGGGTAGTGTGCTGCTCCGTTGACTAGAGTCTCTGTCATGGGACTGATATGACAGTGTGCTGCTCCTCTGACCACCATCCCTGTCCAGCTGTTGTGGGGGCAGGTGGTGGTGGTGGGAATAGTTATGCATACGCTTGCGTGTGTATTTCAAGCAAGCAATTTGAAAGCCCGTTGGAACACTGTAGATCTCGGGGGTAATGGCTAGGTAAAAAGGGAGCACCGCAAGCACAAATCCTCTTTCTTTCTTGTCCGCGCTTTAGTCTTTGACTTTCCAAATCAAAGATAACTGTAGTACGTTGTAATGCAAATCGTACTGTATGTCTCAGGGGATCAATGGAAGCCGTTGCCGCTACTGCTACAGGCTATTTTGTAGATTCAGATTCCACGGACAAGGTCAAAAATTTGTGCGCCGTCAGAACCCGCCGCTGGGACGTCCTTTCTTTTTCTCAAATGTGATGTGGCTCTACAGATCGAGTCTTGGAGCCAAAACTGGACGAAAAAACTTGCTCTTCCCAAGGAACGAACAAGAAGAAGTTACGAGAATATCGATATAGCATCCGCCTTCGATAGTTAGGAAGAACGCTTACAATAAAAGCGACTCACGAGATATAATATCTATTCGTAACATATTTTTCCTTCAAGCTATCCATCTCACACTCCGTTTTTTTTTGGAAGTTTGTGTGAATTTTAGCGCTAAAAGTATCCATCCCTTCTGCTCTTTCACTTCCCAGTCTTTCGGCTCTGTCCGTGTGACTTTGTGTGATATTTCCGAGAACCTGGTAGTTATTGGAGTGGGAAAAGCACTTCTCGTCCGTCGCAGGCAGTAATGGTCTTTACATGCACGCAACGAACAATGAGGGATTCACACAACAATAATGTCGCTTGACACTCTCCCCGATAGTCCCCGTGCTATCATACAGCTCGACATAGACTACTGTAAGTAAATCTCTATCTCTACGGGCATGAGCGTCCCGCTTTCAAATTGAGATCCGGGTGCTGATGTTGTGTTGTGGGGCCCTACAGTCTATGCACAAACGGAAGAAGTCCGTGATCCGGCGCTCAAGGACAAACCAGTGGCCATCCAGCAAAAACACATTGTGGTCACGTCGAACTATGTCGCGCGGTCGTTTGGCGTCGGGAAGTTGGAGTTGTTGACGGAGGCGATAAAGCGGTGGTAGGTGGATTGGGAAGGTGGATTTGGAAGGATGGAGAGAGAGGAGGGGAGTGGTTGGCGTATTGCGGCCGGTTTCCGATTTTCGGTGCTTGCTTTTTACTGTCCTTTCTGCTCACTATTATTACTTGTGTACAGCCCAAATTTGGTGATCATCGACGGTTCTGGTGGGTAGCCCAAACATCCCACATCAGATCATCCGCTTTCCTCGAACTCGAGAATCCCAATCATTGAAACCCCGCTTCCCCTTTCATTTCGCAGACATCACGCGCTACCGCCGTGCATCCCGCCTAATATTTGACCTCGTTCGCAAAGTCCTCAACGGCGGGCGAGGCGGAATCGACGATGACATGGATAGTGACAAGGCAGGATGGACGGTCCCAGTCGAGAAGCTTGGGATGGACGAGCTGTTTATTGACTGCACTGAGCTGATACGGAGACATCTGGCCACACTTTCTGATAATGACGACGTCAACAACAACAAAATCGTGGTCGCGTTAGGCAACGGTGCATCTTTCACATACCTACGTGACCAATGCGCGGCCGGGAGTCACCAAATTGGCTCTTTCGACTCCGAAACACCATCTCAACAATCAAAATACCTCCGCATAAGCACGCACCTCGCCTCATTCCTCCGCTCCCACATCTGCGCCGCGTTGGGCTACACGACCTCAGCCGGGATCGCACACAACAAACTCTTTGCCAAGCTCGCCGCCAGTGTCCGCAAACCCAACGCGCAAACACTGTTGATCGCGGGTGTGGACGCGGCCAAGTTTTTTGATAATGCGGCATTGAGAGCGTTGCCCGGGGTCGGGAGTATGGTCCGGAAGACACTACAGGCTGAGGTTGAGCGTGTCGAGAGGGAACAGAGGGAAGCGACTGAGGAGGAGGAGATCAAGAGGTTTGGGTCATTGGGTGGTGGCGTGGCCGTTTCTGCTGATGCCTCAGACGGGCCTTACAAACCATCACCCCTCACCGTCGCCCACGCCCGCACCCTCATCCCTCTCTCCCGTCTCACCACCCTCTTCCCGCCCAAACTCGGCACCCACCTGTCCGCTCTACTTAATGGGCACGACACCTCAGCCGTGCTCGCCTCAACCGCGCCCCAACAAATCAGCGTCGAAGACTCGTTCCCGCACTGCACGTCCCCCACGGAACTCGCCCACCGGCTGCATGCCCTCGCCACCCTCTTCATCACCCGCCTTCAGGAAGAAGAACACGATCTGCAAACAAACACTTGGCGACGCCATGCGAAAACGGTTAGGCTGACAACGCGGCTTAGGCAACTGAATATACCGACCCGGCATGTGAGAGCGTGGATGGATGATCGGGAAACGAGGTCGGCGCCCTTGCCGGTGGACATCTGGGACGCGAGCATGGACGTGGATAAACGGGCAAAGTGCTTGACGGAGACGACCTTGTTGCCCCTGTTTCGGAAATTGGTGCCGGTTGATGAACCCTTTGATTGCACGTTGCTGAATGTGGCGGCAACGGGGTTTGTGAAGGGACGTGTAGAGAAGAATATTCGGGCGTTCTTTAGTGAGAACACAAGTGGCGATACCGCCGCTGGCCCGAATTCCCCGCTCATCGACCACGCCGAGGGTCATAATGGTGGGGAACAGGCAGAGATGCTGGACCGCACCGTCCTCGCCCAGCTCCCGCCCGATATTCGCGAGGAAGTCCTTCGCGACTACCGAGACCGGGCAGCGACGCGGAAACGCCCGCCGTCGTCGTTGTCAAAATTACCATCACCACCACTACCACCACCACCCGCCAAAAAGAACAAGTCAACGCCACCAACTGAACAACAAAATCCGCTTCTCCGTCTATGGGGAAAAAACCAGCAACACCAACAACAGCATCAACGCATGGTGCAACCCTCAGCCACACAACCAATTCCGGCGTTAGCAGTGGCGAAAAGAGAGAGTGGAGCGCATGGAGGAGGAAGAGGACAAGGAATAACTGCCAAAGACACTGCAGACGATGACGCGTTCGCGTGTCCGCGGTGTCAGGCCGTGTTGCATGTTTGGACTGTTGAGCAGCATGGATGTTGAGGAGCAACGATGTGGAAAGTAGAGCGATCAACGTTGCTGCGGCTTCCCCGTGGTGTGTGCAAACATGGGAGGTGCATCACGATCACTTCAAAACGAACCCACGGATGACAAACCAACAAGCAGCTGCATTTCTGGATAAAATCAAGCCCAGACCGGTCTTTGATTACCTGAAACGGGCAAACATCACTCGAAAACAGTTTGCTGATGAGCAGCAGGTTTATTTTACAGAGGAGTCAACGCATCTACAGCTCAATGGTCAGCACATGTCTGCAGGATAACAGGATCGATTAGATTTTCCAGTCTTTTCAAATCGACAGCTCAACAACTTGTCTAGTTGGATGCCCACGTAGAGCCCACTGCCGTTGAGTATCAAGGGATAAGATGTCAACTCCATTATGAGTGAGTTTATAACTATCTGTCCATGCGAGGACAAACTGCTGAGTGCCACCGAACGGAGTAACCGGAGTATTGTGGGTGAGGTCGTGAACAACAAAGCCGGGCGGAATGGCAATGTCAGCATTGGTGTTGTCAACGAAATAGATCCTAGCAATAGCGTGCGATATGCGCTCTAGACGAAGAGATACATCTGCTTCTAAACGTGTCTCACGCAGATTCTCATTCTTGAAAGAGAAGGAGCCTTTGAAAGAGTTCGTCGTTTCCTAACAGATAGGATAGGAGATTAATGTCCTGCATAAACGCTATAGGTAACAACTGAAGGATCTATTTTGCTCCCTACGTCACAGGTAACAACTGAGCTCACAGGGGTTGCAGCAAAGTGGTTGTGCATTATTGACATGAGGAGAGAACAGAAGGTGCTTTACGCTGGCCCTTTGCGTGATAAAAAGTATTTGATGCGTCCGGGTCGTTTGTAAGCAAAACGTGGCGACAATTGATTCCAACCTGGTTAGGTGGTTAAGACCGGAAAGTTCTGATTAACTGGTAGAGACATTTCCTACCGCCTATGTTATGAGAATTATTTCATTGCATACCAACCCATGTACATATGCTACAATCACGCAGTCAATAAAAACAATAGATATCTCCGGACGGGTACGGATAGCAAATGACTATCTAAGCGGTCGATGGGGTAACGCGCAAGACTCTGGCGGGGGCGGGTTCGGGTTTGGCAGGGACGGGTTCCGCGAGGTGTTGAGCTTGCTGGGGATGACGAGTGAGTTATAGAGATAAGGGGAGATAGTTGGGGTGCGTTTAAACGCATCAGGAAAAAGAGAAGCACCCACCTCGATCTGTTCCATCACGCTGGTGCGGGGCGCGGGGAGACTCAACTTGATACCAACGTACGAAAGAGCTGTCGCGGCCGTGCTCACGAGCCTATATGAGGCAAAGAAATGTGATAGGGTTTCAGCACTTTGCGTTCTCTTCGAATTCCAGAGCTAAACGTGACGGAAAAGGGCACTCACGCAGGGGCGATGGACCAGATGCCGACCCTGTCCGCGATCTGGTAGCTCTTGGTCAAGACCTTATGCGCAATGCGCCTGTACGTAGTGTCGTAGAAAGGACCCAGCAGCGGTGTGTACTCGATAAAGCTCGTCGGAATGTGGATATCTGTGCGACAAAGAGATTGCATCTCAGTAAGAATCGAGGAAAGAGAGAGACCGAAAGCGCATGGATTTGGGAATTCTGGAGGGGACGTGTCTTACTTACCGCGATGGTGGTAGATCTTCAGACCCTCGGGCGTTTCTCTCCACTTTACAACTGACATGAGGCGCACTAGTAAAAGAAGTAACATGCAGTCAGCCTAGTGCGCACCCCACGTTTTTGTTTTCTATGTCGAGACCTACCTTTTAAAGGGACGATGCCACCTAAGGCTTTGGGGTAAAAGTTTTGGGCAAACTCCACGATGCCCGTCTTTGTTTCTTCATTGTAGGTGGTGTTGAAGATTTCGGGTGTGAGGATGGTCTGGGATCCTGTCCACCTGAGAAAGGTTCAAAAGAAAAGTGAATCAGCACACTGGGTGTCCATAGGATTGATGGTAAAGGCATGTCTTTTGCTCCTACATTTGGAACACTTCAAACATCTCTTCCTTGCCGTTGGCGACGAGGTATGGATGAACGAGAACCACATCGTCTGTATAATAAGTCTACGGGACGCGAAAGGGGGCGTGTGAACATCCATCTGCGTCACAAGAGCAAGCCCTAGGTACGTACGTCCAAGGTCCTTCGGGCGAGGGCAAGGTCGGTTGTGACCTGGCGAGTACAGACAACGAACATAAGGAAAGATCAGCAAAAGGTTGCCCCTTGCCAGTCAACAAACAAGCTGTGGGTTGGGGTTCTTCACAAGACTCACCATTCCGTGTATGATCCGCCTCAAGTCGCGTTCAACGTCTTGCATGGTTGGTATGGGAAGAAGAGAGAAGGATAGATATGTATATGAAAATACGGGAGTCTTTTGGCAGATGATTTATGTATAGCGAAAAATCAAACCGGGGGAAGGAGTGTGAGTTCGGGGAGAGTAGAGGTGAGAAATAAGAATTCACACGCGCGTGGCTTTTTCACAATGTGAGTCACTGACACATGTCATGATGCTTGATTTCGTGTACCTTCACAGTATTTGCATACGAGTCAGTCCGACCCAAACGAGTTGGTTGAGATTTACGACATGCAAGTGAGGCCAACTGAGTTAGAACCGCCTCCGACTCGCATTCCGGTGCTCCATATCTCAGTCATGTCGCATGATGGTCGCCTGGCGTTGAACCCAACGATGTTAACGGGGAGTACTGAGGAGCGACGGCCGAGGAAGAATGGGTGCGAACGCGTGTGGATTGTTGGCTGAAGCGGCCAGAGGGCCTTGCGCAATGCACTTTGACACCAGATGGGCCTCTCTCTCTCGGCGAATCCATTTGTTTTTCTTGCCGACATGTATTGTGTGTAACCCCTGGAAAAGTCTGAAGCTCACCTGCGCAATTCCGTGCGTGTACAAGTAGGAGAGGCCCACTCCAGGATTGTCGCCAGCATCCTGTTGAAATGCCAGTTCTTTGAACACCGGATCGTCCTGCCGAATGCGGTGAGATGACCAGCCGTGCGCTGGATCGACCACTACCGATCAATACGTAAAGGAAGGATGGTTCGACGTGTGGCGGCTGATTCGCTTTTGGACTCCCGCCTGCGCTGTGGAGTACCTGTCGCTTGTTTCACACACAGTACCTTCACCAGTAGGACAACTTGAAACGAGCCTGACTCGGCCGTCTTATGGTTCAAGGGCTTTCGACGTGTCTAAGTGACGGCGGCATCAGGTCGGGATTGGTTGGATGCACCTTGATCGAATATTATCCTCGCTTTCCCTGTCGCCTTCGTGTCGAAGATGAGCCACTGATTCGAGATATGCAAGGATTTCCCACTTTACGAAGAACATGCCACAACTACATCATGAAAGTTGTAGACGTGGGTCTGCTCCTTTTACCAAGTTTCTTATTGAATCGTTAGACCGCAAAGGAAATCGTTGTTGGACAAACATCCCCTTTATATTGCCGCCGTGAAGAACTGCGCAGATCTTGTCAAGATCTTACTCCGAGGCAATGAAGAGTATCGAACCAGTAGTGAGATGTTCAAAAAACTGGTTTATGGGACTGCCGACGTGGACGAAGATGCAAGCGAGATCAACACTTACATCACGTCATCCGAATACGAAGCGGAAAGAAAAGATGAATGGGAGGAATCTGCGCAACTCGCGGGAACGGAGCACTCTCTGTGGACACCTTTCTTGCTGGCGCCATGGATCCGACCCGATACCTGTTTCACAGCAATGATGATGACTCTGACCATGACCTTAAACGCTGGGTGACATGTGTTGGGCTACGCTCACACCGTCCTTTTAGAGGTGGATGCGGCAACTCCACACCCATTCACCTACCGTAACGTGTGGCCTCGTTGTCAGCCAACCGGTTCTGTCATAGACCAAATGCCTGTTGTTTGCTCCGTCATCTTGACCAACCTATTACCTGCGGCACAGTTATTGCCTGCGACCTGGGTCACGTTCGTGTATTGACGGGTGGTCAGTGCGTCGAGCGCCGTCTCCAAACTCTTGACGTTGCGCTCATCTTCCCTTGCGCATGCCGCCAGGTTCGCAATCGCCTGAGCTTCTCTGACCCGCTGCAAGTCCAACTCCTCGAGACGATCACCAGGTGCGTCACTCCCCACCCAGACCGTGCTGCTCAGCGCATATTCGCCCACCGGCTGTTTCGTAGCGAGGTCCCGCGAGGGTGCCACAGTCGCCTACACCTTGCTTGCTTTTGGGCAAAGTCCCGGCCAAAGGTCATGCGGTCATGCGGTCAGCACACAGCCTACCTGGGGCGGCAAGCGGGAAAACTTCATCAGTTCCCGAGTCTGATCCCGAGCCACCACGGTAAAATCCGTTGTTTCATAACAATCCCCCTCAACGAATCTTTCACTAACTACCATTTATTTCTCGCGTCGCCGTCTTGCAATTTCGCCATCTTAACATCTGCATGTGCCATCCGTCCAGCCACCATCCATCCACATCCATTGGTCAGGAGAGTTCAACTCCTTGTACGCTGCACGCTAGGCAACTCCTTGAGCTATGTCTGCATCAATGGGACAAGAAACGAGCGGCAGCATCTCCACAATGGTATCACCGAGATGGTGAGCTGGCCGGTGAAACCATGTGCCTCGACGCTCGGCTCGGGCAACGTTCCTCCTGGACATGAACATCTCCTTCCCCTTCATCACTCCCGTTGCCGACCGACTCTGTTACCGGATCGACAGCCGCGTTGGAAGGTATGCAGCGTGACAAGATGGCTTCCCACCCAAGAACCCAACCCGCTTCTCGCATCCATGTCAACCGCGCCCAGAAAACCACGATCACAATCCAGCCCGTCACGGTTCGACTGTTTCGTCCGATAATTGCAGAGCCATCATCGAAACCGCCTCCCGGTCTAGGCCTACATGAATTGCGCCCATTCGTACCTTCGTACCTGTCCTTTGCTGCCACCATCGTCACCACCGACGGGACCGTCAAAAATCTTCGCTTGCAAAACAATGCTCATTGATTTTCGACCGCATGCGGCTCGTTTACGGGTCACTGCAACTGGAGGATCTTTGGAAATCGAATCTTCTCGTGCGCATGCTGACTGAAAGGACCGGAACCAACACGGGGGACACTTTCGGCATCGTGGAGGACGACTGGACGACGATACGATGGGCAAAGTACAGCTCCTACAGTGGTACATCGGCACATCGCCTGCACCCCCGCCTCTCCATCCCTGAGCCGGCGTCGTCAAACATCATGTCTCCGAGTCCCGCCGAACTGACTCGAGTCGACGCCTGCTCTAATCGTAGGGCTAACCCCGAGGGCTGAAAGGCCCTGTGGGATCTTCGTCAATCTCTCGGTCGGCGCGTGCCTTGCGCCTCGGCGTCGTTCAGCGGCAGCATGCGAGCCTGCGCTGAAGCGGGGACCCAGGGTTTCGATACACTCATGCAAGGGTATCCGGCGCAGCTTGCCGTTCCGCGTCTTGTTCTCGACGGCGACCCTGAATCATCGGTCTTCAGGTCACAATTGGCATCCGCAGAGTTCGGACTTGCGAATCAGCGGCACGGCCACGCCGTTTACGGCCAGGGTCATGGCCTAGGGAGGTTAAGTCAAGCGACAATAGGAGCTTATGTTATGCCTCACATGAAATACCAACCGGATGCCCGTCGTAAGACGGGTTCCACCGGTGCGGATCCGGTTGTAATCGATTTTATCGGCAACAGTAGAAATACAGCATGAGGTGTTGCTCCTAAGGGCCCAGGAACGCACTCTTGGTCGAGAAAAACTACAAAAGCTAAACTCATCAAATTCGTTGTCAATTACCAAGGCCATCGACAAGTACGTCAGAAGAGGGTTCAAAGTTGCGGGAACTACGATTTAACAAAGTCTGTTTGTTGACGGTGAATACGACGGCACCACGTACCGCTTGATCATCATCTCGGTCATCTTGAGGAAATGGCGCCACACGATTTACATTCGCAACAAATCCCATGATTTCGCTACGCTTTTGAATCCCACTACTTCCGCTACGGGTTCACGGGCAGGGGGCTATCAGAGGGAAACGAGGCAGGTTGGTGCCCGGGTGGCTCAGTATCCTGCCCATCGGGTCACGGCGCACGTTCCAGCCCAGCACGACGGGCACGGGCCCGTCTCTGAATCCTCTTCTGATGTACCTGTCGGTAGCGTTGAGTAAGCTGTTGTAGTCTGTGGAACCGGGCACACACTTGTTTGATAGGATTTCTCGACGAAGAGTGCGTTCCCGTTCTCTTTATGGAGAGTGAATGGTGTAGCCGTCTCACCAATTTAGCGCCTGGGCGTCCGTGTTGAGACTACATTATCAAGCTCACCCACCAGGGTGACATGATGTCCTCCACCTATCCCTCGACGGGCAGTGTGCGGAGCCGCAGGGCCACCGCCCTGCCCTCGTTCCCCTCTGATGGTTGCGACACGGGTCACGGCCCGGATGTGGAGCAGGGAAATTCTCATCTTTGCCAAGATGCTTCGCCCGGCCACTGCTTCGACATGGAATTGGATCAGCTCACCGCCATTGACTTGATGCTGTTAGATGGCAATACCCTGCTCCCCGTCAGCACCAAATCAATCTGGTGTGTGACGTTGATGGTGTCGCAACGGGACACCTTGTGCCGATATTTATCATTCGTCATCTTTCATACATTCATTCTGAAATACCAGATCAGATACGTGTTAAAGAAACGTGCGGTTACGGTACAGACAGTAAAGGCTGGAAAGCAGGTCGCGGGGTTTGCGGTGTGGAAGGGAGCTCGGTTTATACATATCGGTTTTGTCTCCAGTGTCATTATGAGTTCACGACAAGACCAAGTGGTGCAGTCTACAAACCAGAGATGACCTTTTGTATCGTCTGCTTGATCTGCTGGGCAACCTGGGGCACTTCGTCCGTGATGAAATGCCCCTGATCAATGTATTCCACATACTCGGACCTCTCGCCGTTCAATTGTCTGGCCACCTCCCGCTGTTCCACAATTGAAACGAGGTGGTCATCCTCGGATGCGAACTGTAAGATGAATTGCGTGTTTTGCTTCATGGCCGTCCATTCCCATGGCCGGGAGTAGTATCCGGACAGTCGCTGCACAGCAGAGATTGCCGTGAATTGCAGGCTAACCGTAAAAAGGCTAAAGACTGTGTGTTATTTACCTCGTTTTCAATTCCTTGGTCTGTCAATGCTGCCGATATCAGCACTACCCCAAAGACTTTGTTCTTCTCAATCAATCTGCATCAATGATGAAGGGAATAAGACTTTCGACGCTCGAACTTTCCCCATACAAAACCATCATCCTCCACACACCGCATGGCAGCACTCGCCCCACTCGAATGCCCAATAATGACCGTATCCTCATTGCATCCTAACTCATTCAGAATAAACGGTATCCATATGCCCTCGCGCGCGACGTAAGGGTCGGGAAAGTCCCGCAGGGTAACGCCGCCTGGAAACGTTGACTGGAGATCTTTTGCAAGCGACTCGTAGAAGCATGCATCGCGGATGTCGTCGCAGCCGTTCCCGGGGACGATTATGGCTTTTAGAGTAGAATGTGGTGACATGGCAATTCCGGTAGCTGAGGATGGAATGCCACTGGGCTAGACCCTTTGTCTACGCGTGGGTGACAGAAACATGATTCTATTTTGTATTCCATACACACACACGCACACACATACACACACAAGGTAGGTATACACAGTTCCCGACTCTCTTTCTCTGTGTTTCGTTGCCATTAACAGTGCGCCAACCTATTGTTTCAAGGCACGCGCCATGGTGTTTACAACAGATTGATCGCGACAAAGTTGCATGTGGACGATGAGAATCAATATCTTCTCCGCTCACCCATCACAATCACACACACACATGAGCTACATCAACTCGCTCGAATTTCCAATCCTCGCCGGACGACAAATCTCCCTCATGGGATAATTGGTTGGAAGTGCTCCGCGCTTTTAAAGACACTCTTGATGCAGTACCCGAGGAAGGGCAACAGAGTCACGCAGAGAAATTTGCCAGATGGCAGAACAAGACTGGCATGTTCTTTCAAAGTACGTAGACTGATGGAACCGTGAGTTGTAGGCCATGCACGCAATGGCGGGCCGCAGATTTCCCAAAGGCCTGCGGCCCAGGCAAAGGTGCTTCAAGTTCACTTGTCCGATTGGGATCCTTGTATCAGTGCTAGCCAATCCGCTCTTGTCTTTAGTGGATCTCGGGGAGGAGGCGTCAGGTGTTGTCGTTGGGGCCGTGGGGAGCGGTCCTAGGCAAGGTGCTTACCAAAGTGCACTTGTCCGATCCGCGTATCTTGTATGAGTGCCAGCCAATCCGCCCTGTAAAGGGTTGCAGAACGGCAATGCTCTTCCTTCTTGGTCGCGTCCGGAGACCCCAGTAGGGGAAATATGCCAACTGGTATCTTCTTCCTCCATATCAACTCAGGAAAAAGGGGAATAGCGGAAGCCTTTACGAGACATACCAAAGAAATGTGATGCTTCGTATAAAAGCCTTTTGCAGGAGGGCAGGAAGGCCTTCTTTGCCTTGTATCCACCTTGCGTATATCGGTAACTTCAGAACTTCGGCTTAAGCATTCTGAAGGCGCTGGAGACATGGAGAGCCTGGACATGCAACTTGGAATATGGGTGCGAACCTATTCCCCGTCTTCTTCGCAGACAACGAACGGCCCCCAAGTGTCTCCCTTTGCGAAGGCCAGTGGAAAGAGCGTTGCCGTAGCAAGCAACATTTCGCCCGTAGCCAGCACGCATTCGCATCGTTCCGTCTTCGCAGACAAGGAACGATCGCGATCTCCGTCCTATCAATAAGGTCGGTGGAAGAGCCTTTAGCTTGTTACAAACTTTTACGGCGCGACTCGGTCGACCGTAGTGCGATCCGTGATTTACGAGCTCGAAGCATGTGATTCACACGTGTGCACCAGTGCGGCTCCGTTGGCCTTTTGTGAAGAGCGTGTGTTCGAGGCAACCTGGTCCGGAGCGCGTTGTCTATGTCTCTAAGAGCTTCTCATCACCGGATGGCTTAGAGATCGTGTGTGTGATCACAGAACCCTCGGTTGGACTCGCCGTCGGGGCGATAGTTCCGTAGCTGCCGGTGTGACAAATGTGACAGTGGGCCCCACCACACATTTTTCCACTGCTATTCCAAAACGAGATCAGATGTTTCGAAGGTTTAGGCGTCAGTCGGATCCCGTACGGGTTTGGACCTAGGAAATATCACTTTATGCTCCTCCGTCTTGCTCGCGCACTCACACTGAATTTCTCGCAGATGCTGGACTCTTTGATTTTTACTGGAGCTACGGAAGATACTTTCACAACCTAGCCCTCCTGCGAGAATCTTCTTCGACGGAAAGAACACCGGGATCGTCACCCTGTCGGGCACAAACAAGTCAGTATCAAGCCTCTTGTGCTCAACGAGCCCCTCTGGACCGGCGCCTTGTTGGGCGCCAAGCCCTGTAACCCTAACTCATCCCTCTTCGAGAGAGACGGGAAGGGGTTTGTGTTGGGAGATTGTGGTGCTCGGGCTTGTCGTGCCGGGCGAAGCGGGGGTTCGCGGGTTTTCGGGTTTGCTGCGCCGTCCCGCCAAGAGGGCAGCCGAAGCGCGCCACGGAGAGGGGGAAGGGAGAAGGGAGAAGGAGCATCTGGGCACAACATGGCGGGAGGCATGTCGCGCTTGACAAGGCGGCGGTCGGAGGCAAGCGGTTTTATAGGACTCATCGGGCCTGACTGCCTGGTTGTTCCCTGCAATCGGCATCTCGTCGAACCTTCTCTTTGATGGTTTATGCAAATAAATAAGGGTGCAACAGGAGAAAGCATTGATTTTTTCATGTTCCATAACTTCCAAAATTAGTGTTCGAGGGCAATTACTGGAAAGCACATACAGATAATTGCAAGAATTTACGAGAACATTTGTATCCCTTCCATACACATGTAGCTGTCAGTTATTCTGTTTCGGTAAAAGTACATGTGTATTGTTGTTCACACATGGCGAATGGATACATACAGTCACTTTTCCCGAATATACATGACGCAACGTGTGTCTGACATAATATACATTTGCAAGTGCGCTATACTGGTGCGCGGGAGAGGTGGGGGTTCACTTCAAGGCTTATACACACCCAACATCTTCTCATAAACATTCTCCGCATGCACGCCCGCCCACAGGCCACCGCCCCGTTCCTGACACAATCCCATACATTCGACAAAAAACTCTTTGCAAAACGCAGTGTCGAGGTCCATTTTCGCCAAAACTTCACGGGCGCTGCGGTCGGGACCTTCTTCGGTCTGGAGTTTGAGGCGTGGTACCTTTCTCGATGTTGTTGTTGTTGCTGAGGAAGAGGTAAGGAGGGAGGAAATGGCGAGGGCGTTGTTGGTGTGGATGGGGGTGGTTTTGGCGCGGGTGTTGATGCTGTGGTTGGTGCTCAATGGGGCGGATCGCGGGTGAGTGTTTTCGGAGGATGAGGATGAAGATGGGGGGGTCGGTGTGGATTGGTTTTTGACATTGAGAGAGATACGACGGTTGTGCGACTTGGTTGTGATAGATGAGAGCTGGGGCGAGGGACGGGAGGTTTGAGGGGTCGTGGTAGTAGCGTGCCTAGTCGATGATGATGATGACAAGCCGGCGGGGGCAGCAGGAGTGTACATTTCCGTCTTGAGGCTCTTACGGCGTGACGGTCGGCCCGAAGCGGTGGTTTCGATGATCGGTGACTGTTCAAACAACGGGAGCTGGGTTGGGGTTGCAAGAGGTAGACCCGGTATTGCGGGTGTTGCGGTGCTGCGGGCCGGTGTGCGTGGTTTCTTGGGTGTCGGTTCTCCAAGGTGAGGGAGGTAGTGGTTGTAGTGATGGGCGTCCGGGCCGTTTTCGTCATCGGACTCGAGGGGACGTTTCGGCGTGGCGCTGATGCGCGGTGGTTTGCCCACAACCTCGCGGCGGTACTCGAGCTGTAGTGAATAGATAACCAAGCAGATTTAGGCAGACATTCAAGAGCAAGTACAGGCGACGGGTCTGTTCCTTACCGGTGGTTCCTCGACTTTGTATCTCCCATCCTTGTATACGGGCCCCAACGGGTACTGTTTATCACTCATGAGAGTATTGTGATGCCTATGCGGGAGGAAATGCGGCTGCTCGCAGAGAAACAGCACATCGCCCTTCACTTTCGGGAACGGTATCGGTTTGGATGTATCCCAGCGCTTGATGCAGTTCAGGCAATTGCAGGTGCCTCTGCAGCGGGGACAGGTCCAATTGCGGTCCTTTTTGATATCGAATAAGCGTTCGCCAAAGCGAGACCAGAGACAGCGGGCACAGTAGACCGTGTGGCAGACTTCGTCCGCCACGAGGGTCCAGACGGGCTGTCCACTGGATCGGCAGCCGTGGCAGCAACGGGGTTTGACACGGTGATTGTCGATTCGAAGCAGATAGATTTCGTGAGCGACGGTGGCGGTGGGGACGATGGGTGAGGAGCCATTGTAGAAACTGTCGATCCAGGCTTGGGTGATGAGGGAGTCGGGAGCAGTGGACCCGGCGATGGTGTTGTAAACGCGAACGGCCTTGGTAAGGAGAACGCTGAGGACGCTCATCGGGATGTATTCGTGGAACGTCATGGATTTTTCGTGCGGGCAGCTGCGACCCTGGGCGTAGCAGTCGAGGCAGATATCAAATTCGTCTTCGCCGTCGTCGCCTTCCATCTTGGCAGTTTCATGCTGCGCGTTCCCGTTTGTGATGGCGGGGGCGTCGGGGGCCGCAGGGGTGTGCTGGGAACGTGTAGGACCGATCGTCGGCTCGTTGGGACTGGGGAACGGTCCCGACTGCTCGCTAATGGTGTCTAGGGCGATTTCGGAAGACCCAGGCACGTTGGTAGGAATTGATTCTGTTGCTGGAGTCACCGAGTGACCATACGTGTGTCCGTTGGCTATGGGCATCTGACTGCCGGTGATGTCCATTGGCGAAGCCCGCCGCGCAGAGATCGCACTCGTTTTGGGTGTTTCAATGATTTTCCGCTGGTGGCCATGTCCGTTCTTCTTGTGATCATCAGCACATTTCTTGCAACTGAATCCTCGGTTCCATATATCCGCCAGACAGAAATCGCATCTACGGGTGTGCGGGTGGTCAACATCGTCCCACAAGGTGGGAAGATGTTTGGGGTCGCCCTCGACCCACTCGTCTTTCAAGATGGTCGCAAAGCATTCAATCACTGACCGGAAGTCTTTCGCAAACGTCTTCCGGGTTTTTTCAGGTGTGGACGGAGTCGCGAGAAGGGCTGCCTTCTCCGTCATGTTTTGCAGGGTGTAGTGGACGAGGGTTTTGATGCGATAGATTTCGGGGCGCATGTGGACTCGATATTCAGAGAGAACGCGCTCCACGCAGCGGGAGAGCGAGTCAACCGTGACCCTGTTCCACGAGACTTTGATGTTGACGCCGCCTTTATTGTACACCTGATGGGCGGTTTCGGGGGGTACGATGACGAAATCGCCTTGTTTTTGTTCAATCACGTACACGTCAAAGGGCGCTGTTGCGAGCAGTTCGACCGAGGCGAAAAAGTTATCGCGGTAGATGGACTGCCCTTGCGCCTGCCAAAATTTTGACACTGTACTCAACGCACCCGATTCAGCCAGGAACCAGATGGCGCGGGCGCCTTCATCGGCATGGACCATGATATTCTGGCCGACGGACCCGCACAGATCCGTATGGCCGGGCGTCAACGTGCCTTCGTCTCCAATGTAGGCCATCAGGTTTTCTGGTTGCAGCTGCGGCGGCAGCAACGGGATCAGGTCGTTCTGACCCTTGTACTTGAAAAACTCGGGGACGCGATCCATGGTCCGCTCGGCCCAGGCCGGGGGACACGTAATGTCTTTTCCGTACAGCACTCTCCCCTCTTCTCGTCTCTCGCTGGGCGTCTTCTTTTCTTCCAGGTACGAGACAAACGACTCGACGGTGCCATCAATGTCCTCTCCATTGAGGACATTCCGTAGTTGCACAGGCATATCCTTGGCGTTTTTGAGAAGCCAGGCAACGCTGAAAAGCGCGTCATCGGGTGTTGATGCTGTTCCGGTTGCTGTTGCTTTTACTGCTGCTGCTGTTGCTGTAGTGCCGGCTGTTGACGCAGCAGTAGTCGCAGGCGTAAACCACGCCTCGAGGCAATTCTCGATGACGATCGGGATCCCTTTGCGCATGCTGTCCTCAACAGCGACAATTAGATCAGCGGTCGACGTTGTTTTGGCATCGATTCTAGGCACGAGCTTGAAACGTCCAGCGTTGCTTGACTCTGTGATGTTGTTGTCGTTGTTGTTGTTGTTGTTGTTGTTGGTGGCGTTGCTGTCCAGACGATGGAGCAGGTCGTCGATCTCGGCGTCTGGAAGCGGTGGTGAGACGGGTAGAGCGAGGCTGGCCGGAGCGCGAAACATGATAGCTGAAAGACTCCGCTATGGAGGGATGGGCTGGTAGGCAGCCCGCGCGCAAGGTAGGTGGGAACGGGTGGAGATCGTGTGGCAACAAGCGTCAGATGCGACGGTCTCGCTTTGTGGGAAAGTAAATGCAGAGGGGGGGTTTCGAGTTTTCGACGGCAAAAGCGTTAGGTAAAAATTGACAACTTTTGTAAACTGCCCATGTTACATCCACTATAGTACAGTACAGGCTAAACCAACCAACTAACCGCTCCGAGCAAAGAGTTTCGGCAGCGGCTATGAGAACAGAACCGATTGATGAATGCCCAAACCGCTGTGTCTGTCTGTCTGTTTTTCTGTTTGTGTTTGGGCCATCTCACCTGACATAGAGGCACTGCGTCGTCACCCAATTTGGATGCATTCAGGAACAAACATGAAATTCATTGCTGCCCATTGAGCCGACCACCGAAGCTGCTAGAGCGTGGATAGTCTGGCAGGTATTATAGATCCGCAGTAGGGGTCCCCGTACCTTCCACCTCCGGCTTCTTGCCCCTCCTTTTTTCATTTTCTCACACCTCCCTTCGTTTCTCCAAGTACCCGACAAAGACCAGTGATAAGGACAGATATGTAGCTGCTCACTCCAGAATCCTAGCGGAAAAACGTATTGTCATGTAGGTCTCACCAAATCCATTTGCGAGCTGTGAAGGGAAAGACGGAACAGAAGAGAAGAGAAGAGAAAGGGAGGGAGTGGCTATGCGAATTGATGAAAGCGTGCAGGCAAAACACGCGATGGGATGCGCGTTCATCAACAAACTTCGGTCGTTTGAAATCTTACGACATGCCAGACCACAAACCGCAGCAGAAGCACACACGATTTATTCCTCAGCCAGGCACCTTCTGCAGGGTAACCGTTTCGACAAAGGATAGACCTGGAGCACCGAGAGCTCGTGTATGTTATGTGCAAGCAAGGGTCGGTAACTGCTTCTCGGTGCACTTTTGCACTAGTTTTGGCGGACGACACATAAACACCCAGTTTTGTGATCGCCCAGAGAAGCGAGACCTGTTTCTACCCCTTGCGCCAACTCCTTCTCACAACGCACATGCGCCTTTGCGAACAGCGGATGAATCGGACCGCTACCTCCCGGCGTATCTGTGCCTGTACCCGGGGATTCAAGTAACAGCGACACAGACGAAAAAAAGAGCCTCATTTCCGGTCCCTACCTTGCCTTATAGCGAGCGAATTCGATTGGACACTTTGATTGACAAATTGGCGAAAAAAGATCTCGGCGAGGATGAGGTCCGCGACAAGGATGATAACGACGGTCAGGCTAAGACCAAAGCCAAAGAGGACTATGATAAGGACTTTCCAAGTCTCGGGGCAGACAGCCGCTGCAGACTCCCTGGAGCAACATCGGCCCCCCGTTACTCGTGTCCGCAAGCAATCAAAAGATGGGCGTACGAGGTTGCAGGAATGCAAGAACCGACTGTCCCCGATGACGATCCACAAACAATGGAAGGCGAACGTCAAGATGATGACTGGTCGCAAGTTAGCGGTCTCACCCCGTCCCACTTTCTCCGAGCACGGACCGATCGTAGAGAACAGGCACTTGGAACTTTTTCGGATGATCTCAGTGATGTGCTTTTGACAGAGTGCGATCCGGCGGCGATGTTCATACAGGAGGCACGGCAGTTTGGCGCGATCTCTGTAGTGTAGTTAACCATGCCTTAACAAGCCATTACATTGATCCACAGTGGTAACAACGACGTTTCAGCTCAGGTCATAAGGCAAGGCAAACCATGAGGCTCTACGAGTTAGCGAGTCAAGCCAAAAACAGATCCAAACGACCTGAAGCTTGACGTTGAACGATGGAAGGGAAGGAACGATGAGCACCGATGGACGGTTGTTTTGTGAAGCTGTGGAGAGTAGAGTGTTGTTTTGGGTCTAGGCTACGATGTTTCGTTCGTACACAATGGTTTTTTGCGAGGTCTCATCAGTAAGAACAACTACAGAGGATACACAAAGTCTAGTCATGTCCGATGAAGCAGCAGCATATCGCCAATCTTTGAGTGTGCTGCGAAATAGTTGAGAGGGAAGAGAGGCGGAGGGGGTGGTGGCTATGCGATTTGATGACGACGTCAGACAAATACGCGTAAACTAACCCTTTGCCTTTTGCACTTCGGGGCCAAGGGAGAGAATGACTGCAACCCCACAGAGCAAGCTGTATTGTTGAAGGGAGAAAGTAATAAACGTATATCTCTACACACCGTAGCTGTCACACAACAATGCTGGCTGACGACGATAGAGAGCCGCTGCTGCAAAACCTCACCTCAACACTGACACATGCAGCCTCCGTTGTCGGGTCCACCGTTACCGCAGGTAAGGGCCGACCAACTGTCCGTGCTGTTACCATTCGACAGGCTACGACTTCCTTATAACTCCCTGACGTCCTCTCAGTTGCGTCCGCCGAACCACCGGAAGCAGAAGGGGGTCGGAGCAAAGGCTGGGCAAGTCTATGGAAGGGTGGGCGTCACGGCCACGGTCATGACCATTCCCACGCCGGCCATGGTTGCCGAAAAGACGAGACTGGGAATCTCCCAGAGGTGGTAGAAGCTGCGAGGATCAACAGGGAGCAGACGAGGACAATTCGTGGGGAGGAGATGACGGACTTTAAAGGTAAACGTGCTTCTCCCACCGTGGACCTCCCGTGTACACTACTTCCCATCGATCAGGAGAGCGAGAGAAAGTACGACAACATATCAGCCTCAGACACACTTTATTGATATTTTATCTTTTCCCCAGACATTCTGAATGACGGACCACCGGAACTGGATCTGTTCCAAGCTGCGCAGCAGGGGTTGCTCTCACGCATTAGAGAACTATTGGAAGATGGGCGAACACGGCCGACTGATGTTGATACGGAAAAGTGCACAGCATTGCATTGGGCTGCCATAGTACGTACCAAAGAGTTTCTTGCTTTTTCCCATACTGTTCCCTGACAAGGTTTCATCCTGAAGAACAATCACATCGCGGTCGCTGAGTACCTGATCGAGAAGGGAGCAGAACTGGATGCCATTGGAGGTATTGTGAGGATTGCTTCGAATATCCGGTATGCGAGTATCTCACACGAGTCATAGGCGAGTTGCAGGCAACTCCATTGCACTGGGCAGCAAGGTTTGCGTTTTTGCGTCCCAAACAAGGACGTGAAGTACAATTGCGGGCTTGACATTAACGCAATTCCCGTTTCTGCATCAAGGAGTGGCCATATTCAGATGGTATACGTCCTTTCAAAAGCGGGCGCGAATCCGGCCTTGAAAGATAACCAAGGATATAATGCGCTTCATTTGGCCGCGCATGCTGGACATGCACTCATGGCGGTATACCTCATCGCAAGTGGAATGGATATTGATAGTCCAGATGGCATGGCCCGTACAGCGCTCATGTGGTCAGCGTACCAAGGAAACTCGTATGACACGATAATAGAGTTAGTACGCTCTGGAGCGAATGTGGATTTGACGGATTCGACGGGATACACAGCTTTGCATTGGGCTGTAAGTGTCATGCTGCACAACGGTGCCTTGGAAGAGTAGCTCATTGAAGCTTGTTCTCAGGTGATATCGAATCATATGGATGTCGCCAAAGACTTGTTGAAGTTGGGGGTGCGGACGGATATCAAGGATCCCGAAGGAAAGACTCCCGGGGATTGGGCAACTGAGCGGGGCCAAAGTGTTCAGTACCAGGACCTTCTTCGAAGAACAGGAAGAGCAGGGACAGGTGGTCATGAAGGCGGTCTGCCTTTTGACAAGGTACGATAGTCCTCAGACGAGGCGTTGGCAATACCGCGAGACTCATCGATCTCTGCGTCCCGTCATAGGTTACGACAAATCGTATTATCTACATTGCTCCGTTCGTCATCGTCTTCTTCTCCTTGTATGCGGCCGCCACTCTGCCGTTCTATTTCAGCATCCCAACCATCTGCTTCATGGCCTGGGTGGTGCATGCACAGTTGATTGTACGTTATCTGATGGCCGGTGAGCCAAATCTGGTCAAGACGCCCTTCCTCACCGCGATACCTCAAGCGACGCTGTTCTATGTATTTGCCGTCTGGGTAAAGATGGTGCCATGTGCGTATGCTTGGGTGTGTATATAGCGTCTTTGGTCAAATGACTGACTCTACCATTGGGCTTTGATCATTCAGACACAGGGTATTTGTATCTGGAGCATATCTTCTTTCTGGGATTCTTTTCCGTGTGCATATACTCGCTGTACAAGAGCGTGTCGAGTGATCCAGGATATATACCAGTGAAGAGTGTAGAAGACCGAAAATTGGTTAGTCATCCGACGTTCTCCCTAGCTGGACACATCGGCTTACACTCTTCCTAGATGGTCCTCTCATTAGCCTCAAACGGAAAGCTGGATGCTCGCACCTACTGCGTTACCTGCAGCGTAAGACGTGCGATACCCTGGCCAGTTTGGAGCACCCACCACTGACTTTATACTTCTCAAAATTAGATTCAGAAACCTTTGCGAAGCAAACACTGTCGAGTTTGTGACCGCTGTGTCATCAAGTTTGACCAGTAAGTCAACCATGGCCCCCTCAGTACTCTATCGTTAACCGTGATAGCATCAAAAGATGGCATGCTCATCCCTGGTTCTCTTGTAGTCATTGTCCATGGACATACAATTGCAGTAAGTGAGCTTGCGGTCGGAGCGTGAAAGACCGATTGGGTACACAAAATCAAACTGGTTCCTCTCCAACAGTCGGTGCGCTAAACCACCGCTACTTCATGCTCTTCACTGGTTCTCTTTGCCTGGGAGCTTGGATGTTTTTCAACATAGACATGTCATGTAAGAGACCTGAACCTGACGCGGAGTGGTTGTCAATGTAACTAAGTCGCATCACACTGGGTTTGTTGCTCGCCGCAGATCTCAATTCCCAATTTGACAACCCGCTGCCGCCAACCCGGACCGCATGCACTCTACCCGTTGAAACGATCTGCAAGTACTTTGCGTACGACGGGTTTGCCTTTGTGACGGGCCTCTGGACCATGTTCAACTCTACCTGGTGCTTCTTCCTCTTCCTCACGCAGGCGTGGCAGATTGGAGCGGGGTACACCACCAACGAAAGTGCCAACTGGCACCGCTTCAACTACCTCGTCGAACCGAGCGATTGGAACAGGCCCGCGTGGAACCGGCGCATGAAGAATGTTTTCAATCGCGGCCTGTGGGGGAATTGCAATGAGTTTTGGGGACAGCCCCCGGCCGACCCCTGTGGAACCAACAAGGATGGGAAATTTGGAAAGGAGGAGTCGGCGGGACCTGCCAAGTGGTAAGTGACCGATCATCTGGAAGAGCTGGGGCCTCTTTTTATCCCACAACCTCCCCCACCACTTTGTGCACCACCCACCACCACCCACCACCTCCTCCTCATATTCCAACCCCCCCCCCCCCTCCCCCACCCCCGTGTTCCCACCGCCACCAACCCTATCTCGATGATCCCAACTCACCCCACGCGTCGCCCTTCTTCCATTCCTCCCTTCGTTTGCCAGGTACGACGTGTACGACATACCCACCGGGCCCCACTCGTCGTCGCGCAATCGCACCGTGGACGAGATGGTTTAGGTTGCCAAACAAACAGACACGTACTAGACATGATCCCTTTACCACCAACCGCGTGTTCCATGCGCATGCATATGTCGTGCGACACCGGCACCAACACACGGCATGTCGTAATCTAGTTTTGGGGGGGGGGGGGGGGGGGAATTGCGAACGAGCGCCCCGGAAACTCGGGATCGGAGGAAAAATTTGATTTCTGTTTTGATTTTTTTTTTTGCAAATATTGGACTCTGAGGCGGGGACTCGGGAGAACATTCAGGCCATATTCCGGGGCCAAAACTGCTACTACTGTACCGTACCGTGACTTTGCACTGGTACTTGAAAATAAAATCAATATATACAGATTAGTCTACCAAACCAGATACATAGTGTACAGTTGCTAGTTTACTTGATGAAAAGAAAAGAGTGAAAAAACCAAGGAACAAACCAAGCAACTAGGTAGCGAAAGCAAAGCAAATGCAGGTAGTACAAAAAAATATATTACAAAAAAATCGCCAAATTGTCCGGCTCGTTCTTTGTCGGGCCTTTCTCGAGTCCAAGGTTGGCGCTGAACCGGTACTGTTCTTGCTTGGATTTGACTGTACACGAAACCAGACCGAGGCACAAGCAGCACGGGGCATAGTGTTGCTTCCAAACCCCCATCTCCCATCTCCCGTCTCACTACTCGCGTCCCAACTATGGTTCTACGGTAACTGTAACTATGAAGTCGTAGCGCGTAAAGCACCATCGATTTCAAATTTTTTTTATTTTGTTTTTTTTTTTGTTCAGTTTGGGTCCGAATGTACTGTGACTTTATATTAGCGTTCAGAGCGTGTTTGTTTCATCACAACTCAGTGCAGGCTCCATTCCCGCACCTCAAGTTTCGGAGGGGTTGCACCTGTTTTAGTCTGGCCGGTTCCGTAGCTACAGTATCGATAGCTCAGACCCCGCGCACGAACGCGGGGATAGTGTACAGTATACAGCCACGGGTTCACACATGTTGACCCCTGTGCGCATTGTGGGGGCTGTAGAATCCGATTATCGAGACTACAATAGGACTGGGGACTGTGTGTGAGCCAGCCCGCCATGCAAAAACGACGCTGCACCCGTCCCTCTGGTTTTGGGAGTTTTGTCGTTTTCTCGCAAAAATTTACACACGAAATAAAATAGAATAATCATGGGCTGATCGAAATTCCTATCAAATACACACATACTGATTTTGTACGCAACAGGGAGAAGAAGGAAAGGGGGATTTCTAGGGGGAAAACACAAAACAAGAGAAGAATCCACACCACACACACACTCGTCTATCGTTTCTTTCCCTTTGCCTTTTTCAATTCGCGTTCATAGCCACGCATGGCGCCCTCCTGGTTAGCGAGGCCGCCGAGGATCTTGTCCATTTTCGATTTATAGGCGGCGTCGGTTTGTTTGCGGGTAGCGGTGCGTTTGCGGTTGACAAAGGCTGCGTCTTTGCGGAGTTCGCGCACGGCGCCCTTGAGTTCCTTCTTGTACTCGAATTTCAGTTTGGCCGCGGTGGCGCGCGCGCGGTCCGGGTCGCGCGATTGCGCTTTGCGGTCGACCGAGTAGTGCGTGTCGAATTTCGGCACGTGCGTCGCGAGCGGTGTCGGTTTGAATTTCTGGAGGAGTAGCGGGCGCCGTTTGAGGGTCGTCGAGTGGGTGAGCGCGGTGAGGAGGGTGTGGGTGGTGGTGAGGGGCGGGAAGGAGAGGGTGGGTGGGATGTGGGTTAGGAGGTGGGGGATGGCGGCAAAGAGGGTGGGGAAGGTGGGGGAGTCCATGTAGAGGCGCATGTAGCGGGTGAGGAGGGTGAGGGTTGTGGTGAGGAGGGCGAGTTTGGCGGGTTCGGATGGTGGTGTGGGTGGAGTGGGGGTGGTGGTGTTGAGTTTGGCGAGGGTGTGGAGGAGGGAGGCAGGCGGGGGTGATGAGGGTGTGGCGGTGGCGGTTTCCCAATCGCGGATACGGAGGCAAGTGACAGCGGGGTCTAGGATGGGCGCGGTTTCGATACTGGCAATGTCAGTCTCGGTAGCGTTGTTCGTGTCGGTTTCCGTTGTGGGCTCGCAGGATGATGATGTGGGGAGGATGAGGGCGAGGATGGTGGCGAGAAAGTTGACGGCTTCGGGGATGAAGCGCTTGGAGAGGGTTTGGTACTGGAAAAAAAACCGACCGCAAAAAACAACCGTGTCAGCAACGAGTGCAGCAGAGATTCGCCAAACAATGAGCCCACAACCAAACACCCTTACCTCGGCCAACATCTCACACACAAATAAGCCACTCAGCGCGCCCCTCCAATCCGCCACGGGTGCCTGACTCAGATACTGGCTCATCAGCAGCATGACGGGGGTCACGACCTCATGTTTGAGATCCGAGGTCGAGAAGATGCGCCCGACCAGTTTGAATGCGACGAGGGCGTCCAGGTGCGGGAGGGCGCTGGCGCGGCGGTGGGGAGCGGTGGATGCGAGATCGCGGGTGAGTTTCTTTTGCAGCGCGGTGGTGAGGGTGAGAAAGTGGGTGGCGGCTTGGGTGGGGAATTGCTGGGACAGTTCGATGGTCGGCGCCGAGAGCGCGTTGATGGTGGGGAGGGTGGTGGGTGTAGTGGGTGTGTTGGAGAGGTGGGTGAGGTGGGTGAGGAGGATCTCGAGGAGTTTCTGTAAATTCCAAAATGTTAGGTCAAAGATAAAAAAATTACACGTTCCACCACTAGCCACACATACCTCGAGTTTCCTGCGATTATCACCTCCCAATTTCACATGATGCAGGGCGCGGAGCCGTTGCACAATGGTCGCCTGCTCCTCGGGTGTTCGATCGCCAACAAGGGCAAGGAAGTCGTCGTGGGTCTCTGGGGCCGTGAAGGTGTAGGGCAGTTCTTTGGCGGCGGTTTCGTCGACGGTGCGTTGTTTGGTGGGGACAAAGAGGGGTTTCAAGGAGGTTGCGGTCGTGGTAATGGTGGTGATGGCGGCGTCTTCTTTGTCATTGTTGTTGTCGTCAGACACGGCTTCCTCACCGAGGGTGTCGTTGACGTCTTCGATGGCCCAGTCGTTTTCGCCAGCGTCGCTTTCGTCTGCTTCTTCTTCGTCGTCATCCTCCTCCTCGTCATCGTCTTCATCCTCGGTACCATCTTCTTCGTCCTCATCCTCATCCTCCTCCTCCTCGTCGTCGTCCCCATCCTCCTCCTCCTCGTCGTCGTCCCCATCCTCCTCCTCCTCGTCGTCGTCCCCATCCACCTTGCGTCGTTTGCGCATAAACACCTCCTTGTTCAGCAACCGTCCATCGCGGTACAGCAACGGCACCTCCTCTTCATCCCTCACCATCGTCTCAACCGCAGCCGTATAATCATCATCGCCCAAATCATCCGCTTCCGCGGGCCGTTTGTTGGCCGAGGCTGCTGCGTCAAGTTTCGCCTGCATCTTGGCGGCCGCTTCCTCCTTTTCTGTAGGGAGGCCCATCATGCGGCGTTGGCGGTCCTTTTCGAGTTGTTCAAGACGCTGCTTTTCCGCCGCAGCGAGCTCTTGTTCGGTTTTGAGCCGGTCGGTGGGCTTGGCGCGCCGCTCGGTGGCGAGTTCGCGCACGAACCGGTCGTAGTCATCATAGTCTTCGTCGTCTCCATCTTCATCCTGGCCGCGTTTACGGTTGTCGTTTGCGGCTTGGACAGCTGCGGCGGCGTCGTGCCCGCGTTTGTTGGAAACCGGGATGGTGTTGGTGTCGGTCGCGCCCGTGAGCGCATCAAACGCCTTGTACGGGGCCGCCGGTTTGTTGGTTGCGAGGAGGGCCTTGATATCATCCAACTGGGCATCCAATTCCTCGGCCAAATCCTCGTCCTGCTCTTTCAGCATCTGTCGTTCGCGTTTGTGCAGTTTGCTCTTGGCAATGACTTCCTTCATGACTTCGTTTTTCGATTTGCGTTTGCCCGTGCCGTCGTCGTTGGGGTCGGCGGCGGCTTCATCATCCTCACTAAACCCCCCGAAATGCGTGTACCGCACCGTATCTTTATCGATCTGGCCCGAATCGGAATCGTCGGCTGGATCGTTATGCACTTTCTGCAACCCGGCGTCGGTGAAGGCGTTGAGGGACTGGCCCATGTGGGTCAGTTCCATCATGTCCTCATCGTCGTCTTCCAGGTTAAACATGCTGCCGCGATCCGCGGCGCGTTTGGATTTCTCCTTCATGAACCGCTCGAGCATCTTATCCTCCAGACTCATGGTCGCATCGCGTTCTCCAAAGCGGCGATCCACAAACGCCGAGTCCTTGTTGCGACGGTCCATTTCCACCGCGAGGGTGCGGGTGCGGTTTTCTTCGCCGCGTTTCCGCACCACGCCCGGCTTCCCCGTCGCACCCTTGATTTTGCGGTTGAGGACGTCGTGCTTTTGGCGGTTGATTTTGGTTTCGAACGGGTTCGTGTCGCGGGCTTTGGAAGAGAGCCCACGGAGGATCTCGCGCGCTTCTTTGCGCTCGCCGAGCGCCGCCGCGCGTTGGGTGGTCGATTTCTTTTTCGAGATTTTTTGGTGCTTGCCAATCACCCCCGCGGACTTGAGCGACGCTTTGAGGCGTTTCAGCGCAGACCCGCCTTTCGAGGGTTGGCCGGTCGTCGTGGCGGTGGTGGGGTCAGGTTTGCCCATGGTGTGGAATGTGGGAGGGCTGGCAAATTCCAACAACGGGGCGGGTCTTTTCTCTGGGGGCCGGGGGAGTGTTAGAGGGGGACTGCGTCAATGTATTATCTCAACCTGGTGATTTTTGCTTTCTTGCTACTCCAACGTTATTCCCCTCTGTTACGACTCGATGCAAATGTGAAGAAAAGGTAGAAACACCGAACCCAAATTCTTTGACAAAAATGTCAAAAAGAAATATCGCGCTGCGCATCACCTAGATCCAACGCACTCTAAGTTTAACCCGGCTACAACGCGCATTCGAGCCATCCATCCACGTCACATGACTACGATGGCGCAGAGAATGTTCGTCCCGTTCACTTCTTCCACAAATCTCTTTATGACATATATATAACCAACAAAAATCATGTTTCTGTATGCCGTAAATTGACCCAACAGCAGGAAAACGGACAATGCAAGGGGGTAGGAGGAGGAGGGGTATAACACCACGATTCGCACAATCCAAAATCATAGAAAACTATATTCCGTGTGGGACGGGGTCCGCTTCAGCCCGACCCCGCTTTTCTTCAGCCCCCTCAGCCACTTTGGACTTTTGGGCTCGTCTGGACCTCCCGCGGAGAGCCCGTTGCATAAAAAGGCCCAGACGGTCCATCGCCGTCCGTCCCCGTCCGTGATCTTGGCCTGCAAAATCGGCCGAAAAAAACAAGTGTAGGTTGAAACTTTAAAATTTCCGCAGGAAGGTCCACGCACCCGATGCGTACACGGGGCTTGCTCACGTATCCGGACTTGTCCGAACCGCTGCTTCAGCACCGACACGAGATCGGACACTTCTGCCCTAGTCAGTCAGCCATAGTTCGCTACTGCGCAGCAATGATCCCAGTCGTCAAACACGAAACAAGACATTTCAACCCATTGACGTGGCGGTATAAGGTGTATCATATTGATCCGGGGGGTATTTGTTAATTTACGCTACCACAGGCAGATTCTACCATCATTTCCCAGCACTCTCTCACAGACACACACACGCACACACAAAAACGGGGGAAACAAACACACAAGGAAACAAGAACCACCCGAGGCGGATTCCACAGAATCACACCCCATGCCGTCTTTTGGTTGCGCAGCGGGATTTTCCCCATGCTTCAACTCACAAAACCCGCTGGGCTATCTGACCTAAACTGTCCGCCGCCCCGCACGTGTTTTTCTATGTCTCATCGCGGATTGTGCTCCTTTTCCATCGTCCCCATTTCCTTTGCTTTCCTTCTCTCTCCATCGTCTCCTATCCACAGTCCCTCACAGAGAATAAAGTAATTTTGTACAAAACAAAAACAAATCAAAAATGGCTTCGACAAAAACGTTCGTCTCTCCTTGCTTTCCCGCGCCCTTCAATCTCGACCTTGGCCAGTGGACGACGAGAAAATGGGCGGTTCGGACATGTGATGATGTTGGTGTTGTTGTAGATGCTGCTGCTGCTGCTGCTGCTGCTGTTGGTGGTGGTTGTGGTGGTGGTGTTGCTGATCGAGCCCACGCAGTTGATCATCATGGTGAGAGTGGTGCGGCGACAGGTTCACGCCAGCAACCTCCATCTCCATGCCTCTCTGCGACGCACAGCGCTTGGCCTTCCCGTGCCTATGCAAGGCGTCCTGACGCGTAAAGCCGGTGCCACAGTGCGAGCAGCGGAAGGGCTTGAACCCATTGAGGTGGGTGGCAGAGTGGCGACTGAGATCTTGGCGGCGCAGGAAGCGTTTGGGGCAGTCCGGGCACGCAAATCGGCGCTCGCGGGCCGGTTGATCTGGTCCCCCATGGCTGTCGAGTGGGCTTTGCGGCGTATGCGGCGAGTGCGGTCGTGCAGCGTGCGGCGGCACCGGGGGAGGCAGTGGCGGCGGCTGGTGGTGGTGGTGGTGGTGTGACCGATGGTAGTGGGGCAGACTGCTCCCAACAGACGAGTGTCCGCCTGACGACGCGGACGAGAGCGACAACGGCGTCAAGAGGGGACAACTGCAGGACGCAGAGGACGATGACGACGACAAGTTTGTGTTGACATGCGGCAGATGCTGCGGCAGGGCACGCTGGTGGCGGGAATGGTGGTTGGGCGCTGGAGACGGCGGCACCATGAACGGCGGGTACGGCGACTGCTGCGATGACTGGTATGGCCGCGGCGGTTGTTGCTGCGGCTGCTCTCGCTGCTGCTGCGGAGGACGGTGGGACGGGAACGGAGACGACGAGTACGACAGCTGGGTGGGCAAGGGTGCCGTGAGTTCCCTTGGATAGCTGCTTGTGTCGCTCACGACTTGTGCCTGCGGTTGGTAGTACGGATAGTGTGTACTGCTGGCTTGATAGCGAGGCAATGGGAACGCGGACGACAGCAGCGACGCTGGATTGGAACCGTTTGGTGTCGGCGGCGAACCACGGGTTATGGAAGACGAAGGGTGTAATGGCGGAACGGTGTGGTGGTGGACATCGCCGTACGAAGATTGAAACCCTTGCTGCTTTGGTGGCAGGTCTCGCATGGTGGGATGGCTTGACTGCTGCTGCTGCTGCTGCTGCTGCTGTTGCGAACCAAACTCCACCTTGACGGAGACGGTGTCCGATGGGAGCGGATTTGGAGGAGGAGCAGGATTGCCGTGGCACATGAAGCGACCTTGATCCGAGTTGGCGTTGTGTCCATAGTCCTCGCTGGCGGCTTCGCCGCCATGAAACAGCCACTGATCGTTGGTGCTGCCGGCAAACATGGCGCCCGAGCCTTGACCAAAGCCAGCGGATGGTCTGCCGTGGTTGTTCCCAGCCATGAGCGAGGTGGGATAGGCCAGATCACGCTGCTGCTGCTGCTGCTGCTTCCTGTTGCTGGCACCTCCCGTGGGAACAGCAAAGTTGAACTTGATGTCGTTCAGGTTGAAGCTATGGGTAGTGGTGGTGGTGGTTGACGACAGAGGAACGATCGAACCGTTGTTGGTGTGTGACGCCGCACTGCGCGCGTCGTTATTATTACTTTGGTTTTCGGTTGTTGCCGTGGGGGAGGGAAGGAACGAGTCCGGACCAGTAGGACAAGGCCCGCCGTTGCCGTGCGTGGCGTGGGGGTCTCTGCGCGCTGCGGGTAACCCGTCGGCGGCCGCAACGAGGCTGCGCTGGTTCCCGTTGCAAGGAAAGGGCTTGGAAGAAGAGGGGGTGGTGGTCGTTGTCGTCCTGTGTGATGGTTGGGTTTGATGATGACGAGGGTAAAGGAGAAGCGAGTCAGGGTTTAACAGACTGGCAGGAGGAGTAGTGGTCGTGGAAGAGCGCCGGCGCTCCAGATGCTCCTGCTGCTGCTGCTGGTGGTGGTCGTGGCGGCGCGAGAGTAGGGAGTCTACTAGTGACGATGGGGGTGGTTGATGTTGGTGTTGTTGATGAAAATGGGTGTCTTTGAGCGGTAGACGCTGATGATCCGCGAGCATTATATGATGACCGCGTGGGCCTGACTCTGGTGGACCTGCGGAGTAATAAAAGTGGGTTGGATTATGGTAAGGACGAGTGTCGGAGGCGGTGCGCAACGAGGAGCCGGTGGTGAACTGGGAGGGATGTGGTAGTGGTTGTGGTTGTGGTGCGGTAAGGCGAGCACCGGTGGTGAGGATGGTATTGTGCTTGTTGGTATGGTGGGAAAGCGGGATGTCGAATGGTGCGGCGGATGAAGATGAAGATGATAGTGGTAATGATAAAGGTGGTAAAGATGAAGGTGGTAAAGATGAAGGTGGTGGTGGTGGTGGTTGTGGTAGTTGAGGTTCAAGGAGAGCGAGAGGGGCACGGTGGTCTGGGGGGTCGTAGATCATTGGGCAGTCTTCCGTGGTGGGGGGTATTTGTATAAGGTGTAAGGGATGGGAAGATGTCTGGGAGAGAGAGAGAGGGTGGGAGGGAACGAGGGGGGGAGTAGCAAGGAGAGGGGCAGAGGGCGACGCGTCCGTTTGTCTGTCTCTGTGGGTAAATGAAGTGAATCACTCACTTCCCAGGGGTCTGTTTGATTGATTGAGCGAGTGAGTGAAATGAATTGAATGAATGAAATGAAATGAATGAATGGAATGAATGGGGAATGGGCGTCAGTCGACAAGACAAGCGCAACGGGCAAAAGGCCAAAGGGCAAAGGGCGGAGGGAATGGAATGGATATGGGATGGGGATGGGAAAGGGGCGACGATCCGTGGGACTTAGAATAGGTCGGTCGGTCGCTGGGCTACAACAATAAATCAAATGTGATTATTGAACGCGGATTGACTTGACTGATTGTGTTTTTGATTCGTGGTTGATGTTGCTTTAATATATCCCCCCCGCCGGCGTCTCGTTCCGTTCGTCTCCCCCTCCCAGGGCCTTCCCCAGGGCCTTCCTTCCGTGGGTTGGTTGTTGCCTCTGTCGCCCTCGCTCTCGCAAAAAGTCCGCGTGTCTTGTGCTGTTTTGCCGATTTGGATTCAGGTAAGGGTGGAAAAATTGCCCTTGTTCGTCTCCCCTCTGCCCACCACCGCGTTTGCATCCACAGTCCGCATGCAAAAAGTACATGCAGCTGGCCAACCCAAGCCCCCACGCGTTCCACTCAATGCCAGTCGACAACCGTGGTTTGCGGCTCTCTCGGCGCCGTGCGGGCGTCCTCTGTGTCCCCCGTTACGGTCTGGATTCAAGGGCTGCGCGCGCGCGGGCAGGAAAAGAGAGATGCGCGGGAAAGAAACGAAACCCGGTATCTGTGTGCACCGTCGAGTCGTTGAGGGTGATGTGATCGTGGTCGGGGTGGTGGTACGGTATTTGGCCGGAATGACCTCGTGAGTAAACGAAGAGAATACGCGTTCACAATGGACGAAAGGGTGAGGCGAAATGGGGTGTCTTTGCCCTCTTTTGTATGCCTTTTCAAATTGCATTTTTGGAACCGGGGGCCACTCCATCATTCAAATCATCCGCCAGGTAAACACATTACGACACACACACTCCCTTACAAACTCAAAATACGGGGCGGCAAAGCAGGGGTTGAAAAAGAGAAAAACCGTCGGTTCTCGCCGTGTAAAAAAAGGGGTTTGGGCCGCGGAGATGCTTTTTTCTTGTCCCTCTTGGCCCAGCATCCCGCCCGCCCAACTTTATGCCAAGACGCGGGTGGGAGTGAATAATGTATTGTTCGAAAAACCGTGGAGCATGAATGGGGATGTGTGAGTGACGATCCCGTCAAGACACGCGCGCATCATGGAGCTGACATGGGAAGCTGTTTTGTTGGATTAATAGCATAGCTCTCTGTGCTGTGAAATCGCAAGATGAGTGAGCTCTATCATCAGTGACAATCTACTTGTATAAGAGCGGCTGAGTTGTCTTGATTCGCCGCAGATCTGCTCAGCCCTGAGGACTTTTCGAAAGCATTCCACAGGTGGCGGTTGCTCCTCCTTCCTAGCTACTAACCACTGTAGCCCATCACTTCTACCGGGGGTTCCAGTCTCTTTGACGCGTTACGTCACATGCGTACCACGGCACCCGGACATCCTGAACGACATGCGGGGGTCGCGGACGACGGGTTATTGTCACACAGGTCCCGTTTTTGATCAGGGCCCAGACCATCCCAGCGGAAACAAGGTGGTTGTGATAGACCAGAGCAAGAATACCCATTCAAGTCCCGACAGAACATACAACAGGGTGTCGGTCCAATCCACTCCACGCCCGCGTGGTGAATGTTCATTCACAAACATATTTGTTTGTACAAGTACTCGGTTCCGTTGTCCAGACTTCCCACCAGCCGGGAATTTCCCCATCAGTCCCTTGCTTGGGTAAGCAGAGGCGTTGCCATGTCAGTAAGATAAGCCACAGCTTCCTGAAAGTCCTCTTCTTCAACCCCATTCTCGCAACGGAACTTTTTTCCGCCCCCTCCCCGCATCGGCAGTCGTCGCGGATCGTCTTCACAATGCACGAAACCCTGTACACCACACACACCCAGTTCTTGCATTCTCAAGACGTTCCGCATCCACACTGGCGCCGATATACCAACCCACACATTTCAGAAAACGTATGCTACATGCCTACTGCAAATGGCAAATTCGGTCACATTGTGGTGGCGCTCATACACAATACATGTATACACACCCGCACTACAACCCCACGCTCTTCATTCCCCATTGCTCACGTAATGGAGCAGCGTGTTGTATTACCAGTGGTGAAAACGGAAGAATAACTTTTGAAGAAAAGACCCGGTGTAGTTTTGGCCCCTTTTTGCCCATTCTTTTTTTCGTGGCATCGGGGCCTGGTTTGGCTGTGGTACATTCTCCGGATCATGATGTGGAGGAAAAAAACCCCGTCCCCTTTACGAGGGGTGGGGACTCTCAAGTGTTAAAGATGGTTGGGCAGAGAAAGGCGATCGCTATGTTGCCCCTCCGAGCATTGTTTGCGTTTTTGCGGATGGTCATACCGCTACAGTGTGCTTGCGATTGGGAAACTCTGCAACGATTACCGGTAAGTGGACACACCACATGCCTCAATGGGAAAAAGATTCTTTCCGTCGGCTTACCCCCAGATTTGGGGTCGTCGTTCCAGTCGAACGCTTCACTCTTGGGGCGCTTAGAATTTTTTTAAAAAAATAAGGGAATATAAAACTCCTTGTCCGCATCTCACCATCCACTGCCAAAATGCGAGGAAACTGCTCGTCCCACTCCCGGTCGCCAAACAAAAGAGACAAAAACCGAAAAAAAACCCTCTCCTCATGCCCAACAGCTCTGTTCACCCCATATCAACGACCACACACTGCTGAGAAACTAAATGCGCATCACACAAGAATGCAGATGAAGAATTCCGCGATTTTGTCGATCGAGCTGTGACGTGACGACTTGTGGTCGTGTGCAACACCCCCTTCTTGTCGATTCTCTCCGGTATCATCGCCTGGGTAGTGGTCATGGTTCGGCATAGGTAGTGTCGTGCCGTGTCCCGGTACTAATGACGAAATCCGATTGAGAATCGCAGGTTTTGGTGCGGAACGTTCTGATCAACCGTGAAAAAAAGAAACAACAAAAAAAAAAGAGAATAAAACATCGATGAACGTGAAGCTCCATGATAAAAAACCTACTGTAGAACCCAAATACGCCAGTGGAGCGAGCGAGAGAGAGCCGCCCAAATACTCATATTTCTGCCAGTTCATCCGGCTTGCTGTTATGTTTTATACACGCAATTGAACGGCCCGAAAATAAAACTGCATACAATACATATGAGGGACCTCGAATCAACCCCCACTACGCAACTGGATTGTATCTCGCGCTTGGGTGCGCCCCCTCTTCTAGCACCCGCCACATGCGCACATTTCCATTTTGCGGTATATGTGGACATCCGTGAGCAACGAGGTGACAGGCGTCGATGCGTACATTGGAGTAGGCTTGTGGAAGGAAGAGAATGCAGTTCTTGCTCCCGCGTCCGCGTCCACAAGGGGCATGGATGGGGGAGAAGAGGTCGGGCGAGTGCAAAGGGGGGGTTTTTCTTGAATACAGGCCGTCTGTTGACGGGGATGAGACTCGATACCGTGTGGGATTTGGTAATGGGCGGGGGGGCGGCCATGCGAAGCAGAATTGGCATTCGAAGGACCAGGTGCATTCTCTTGTTGTTACGCTTCCTTGCGGCTCGACGGGCGTACCTCTTTGATTAGTCGTTTCATCTGACCAAATACCCGAACGGGTGCGGTACATGAACTCGCTGGATCCGGCTTCGCACAGCGGCACAGAACTGTGTGCGTTACGTCGGTGACTGCAAGTGAAGGAAAGATAAAACGTTCGTATTCGACAGCTTGCCTACCGGGACACGGTTTCTTGTTTGCCAGCCAACTAACTGCAGTATAATGGTTGCAGGATATGACTCTACATGACGGATCACGGTTATCCATCTATTGATTAGGAGTAGAAAGTCGCCCACATTGCTTCCCACTCGCTAACACCTTCTCCTCCCCAAATATGCAGAGTGCGGACATGTAAAATTTTTTCGAGATGAGATGAGTCCCCACAGATAGGGTATTCGCTACACTACCTGCCAGATAATTGCGATGGCGTGGACAGACACACATGCACACAATGTGATGTTGGTGCAAATTGGGAATGGAGGCCATATGCTGATTAACAGCAACATTCCGTCCAAAAATGAGTCTGGAGTGGGGACCAGCATGTGAATGCAGAATACATGGGGACGTCCTGCGTGCAGCTAGCGTTACCTGCACTTCCGTCCTGTATGAACAATCGCAAGCCCGAAATACTGTCAATTTGGAATGTTCACAGGTTGGGCTGTGGCGCAGGCGTCGCGCATTGGTCGACCAAAAGGACAGCACCATCAATAGTGCAAGGATCGCCTGGATCGGGTGATTACTTACGCCATATGTAGATACTCACATTAAAGCTCTGTTTCTACAGCCCTGCCTGTTGATGCGACAGTGTTTGATAGCAGTGGGGATGGTCTTGTGGAGCGGGGTTGTTTTTGCGGAATACTTGAGGTACGTGATGTGCGTACGATTTACGGTCTGATTCTCATTGTACGCTGAGACCACCGGTTTCCTTCTTGTTTGGTTGTTAGTAGTTTTGTCTGCCCTTGCTACTGACAGTATGCGTGCATCCACTCTTATTTTTGACGGGTTCTTTGAGTGGACACGTGATATGACACCTACGACATGCGCCATGACGCCAGCGAACCAAACAGCCGCTTTCCGCTTCTCAATAGCAACTGTCAACCGACAATCCCCTGAACAAAAACGCACATTTCGCACATACACATACATATACACACATACGGGACCGCTTCACCTTTCCTGCCAACAACACCAATGTCCGACCTCCCTCTCCACGTCCCAGACGTCGACAGCCTCTCCACTAATGGTGCGCCCCCTCCTCTCTCCCCCGCCAAAACCGGAGCCGCCGGAGGATGGGTCACCCTCGACGCTGCCGACCCGCGTCTGCAGGCTGTGAACGAGAACCAGGAGTTTACGTATGGAGCATATTCGTTCTTGTGTGGGGCGGGGGATAGAGGAGCACGGAGGCTAATCTTTGCTTCTTTTCTTTGTTTTGTTTTGGGGATAGACCGGACTTGCTGGACTATATGAAGAACAAGTGGGATATTGTTAGCCGCGGATTCGACTACAATGTGGTTGCGGTGTTTGGATCGCAGAGTACTGGAAAGAGTAGGTTGAGACGTGGTGGACGGGGTGCGGGTTTTCAGTGAAGGAAACTCATTTTTGTTGGCGTTGGGATAGGTACTCTGCTGAATCGACTTTTTGGCACCAACTTTGACGTGATGGACGAGGTTTCCCGACAGCAAACAACCAAAGGTGCGTGAATGCACAGACAGCAGTGTACACTTTCCAACAACTAGCCTCCGTTGTTAACGGAACCCACTGACGTGCAAATAGGAATATGGGTCAGCAAGGCGAAAGACGCCGATCTTCTCGTCCTTGATGTAGAGGGTACGGACGGCCGCGAGCGTGGCGAAGACCAAGATTTCGAGCGCAAGAGCGCCCTGTTTTCGATCGCCATTGCCGAAGTACTGTTGGTCAACATGTGGGAGAATCAGGTTGGATTGTACAATGGCGCCAACATGGGCCTGCTGAAGACTGTGTTTGAAGTCAACTTGCAGCTGTTCCAACAGAAGGGGTAAGCGCGCAATGTGTGTCGCTCTTTTCCCTACCGCGCAGGGACAAAGTTGACAATGTTGGGGCTCGATTGTGTGATCATAGGTCGCCGAAAACGTGCCTGTTCTTTGTTATCCGTGATTTCACGGGCGTCACCCCGATTGAAAACCTTGCGGGGAGTTTGATGAAAGACCTGGAGAGAATATGGGCTGGGTTGATCAAGGTGGGGTGTGACGCTTGGCTCAAGCACACCAATGGTCCGGTTCTAGTTTTTTGCTCACAACGTATTTTGCAGCCACCGGGCAAGGAGGGCTCCCTGATCAGCGACTTTTTTGAATTCAATTTCGCCGGCCTGCCCCACAAAGTGTACGCTCTCCAGGCCTTCAACGCCGAGGCGCAAAAGCTCAAGAACCGCTTCTACGACAAACAAGATCCCGCCTACACCTTCAAGCCCACGTTTCACAAGCATATCCCCGCGGACGGGTTCCCGCAGTTTGCCGAAGCCATATGGGAAAAGATTGTCACGAACCGCGATCTCGATCTCCCGACTCAACAACAACTCCTGGCGCAGTACCGGTGCGACGAGATCATGCGCGTCGCGTACGAGGCGTTCGCGGTGGAAATCAAGCAGTACCGAAATCAGCTCGAGAGTGGGAAGGTGCTGGAAACCCTCGGAAAGGAAACGCAACAGCACTTTATGACGGCTCTCGAGGCATTCGACCAGGACGGCAGCCGGTACAACAAGGAGGTGTACCAGAAAAAGCGCGGCGAGTTCAAGGACAAAATGTCGCAGGCCCTGCATGTGTACTATGTCCAGCAACTGCGAAACCTCCATAAACGCTCGCTGCAGATTTTCAACGAACGCCTGAGCGAGAAGATGAGGGGAGACGACAGCGATTTTGCGCTCAAGTTGCGCGAATCCCGCCAAGAAGCCGAGAGCTACTACACGCGCGTCTCGGAAGCCAGCAAGCTGCTGGAGGCCGACTGGGACGGCGACGAGTACTTTTCTCAGTTCCAGGCCGAGATTGACGACATTGCGACCCAGAAACGCACCGAAGCCATGAACCGCGTGGTCAAGAACCTCGACCGCTACATTTCGCAAAACCTCATTGAACCGGTTGAAGTGCTCCTGAACGACGGCCCGACGGACGTGTGGAAAAAGATATTCGCCACGTTCACGCAAACCCTGGAAAAAGCGGAAACGCAGCTCGCCAAACAGCTCGCGGGCTTTGACTCGAGCGCCGACGAAATCGCCACCTCGGTCCGCGAAATGAAGTACCAGGCCTGGGACCTGATGCAGAAAACCATCAAGGACGAATTCGCGGACGTCAAGGTCCTCGAACGACTGCGCCACCGCTTCGAGACCCGCTTCCGGTACGACGAGTCGGGCGTGCCGCGCGTCTGGTCGGCGGGCGACGATATCGATGGCCCGTTCACCCGCGCGCGCGACGATGCTGACCAGCTCAGCATGCTGTACGCCAAGATTGACGTGCCGCAGTCGGACCTCGACCGCTCGATCTTGGACGACGACCGCTTTGACCCGTCGTCCTTTGTCGTGCTCTCCCCCGTGCGCCTCCAATCGATCCGCGACAAGTTCAAACGCGAAGCCGACCTCTTGTTTGTGGAAGCCAAACGCTCCATTGTCGTCAACCAGGTCGGACCCAGCAAACTGTTCTACCTCATGGCGTTTGGACTCGGATGGAACGAGCTCGTCGCCATCTTGTCCAACCCGTACTTGACCCTGATTTCACTCCTCTGCTTGGCCGGTAAGACGGAACCGGAACCACACACCCCCCATAAATCACCCACCGCGAAAAACGATGGTCGAATGCTCGTCATCACTAACGTATCTTGTTTTTTTTTTTTTTTTTTTTTTTTGGCATTTCCCCTTTTCCAGCCGCGTACGCGATATGGCGCACCGGCATGACCCGCCCCGTGCTCAACGTGGCCCGCGCCACCCTCAAGGAAACCGCCACCCAGATCTCGGAACGCACGGGGGTGTCCCTCGACACGGTCATGAACCTCCGCAACAGCGCCACCCTCCAGCGCCTCGAACGCTCAGCGTCCTCACCGGCATTCCACAGCAACAACTCCATCAGACGTAGACACCACCCCGACGACGCCCAAGACGAGGTCGAAATGGTACCGACGCCTGCTGCGGCGGGACGGAGCTCGGATACCATCTCGGATCGGTATCGCACCAGAGACGAGTAGAGACGAGCGGGAGTAGAGTATCCGCCGCCCCCGCTCATTGTCACGTCTTTCTTGTCACGCACATTCCCCCCCTCCCCCCCATTCATAACCCCCCTCACTTTTTACATATTGGCACGAGTCCGCACACCCTTTTTCTCCCCCCTCCCTTTAGAAAAGCTATGCACAAAATATAAAATACACAAAAAGACACATCAACCTGTCTAGCTCTCAATTCCTGGTACAACAGTCCAAAGACCCGAGCAGCTGAGGAAAAAAAAAATACATATAAATTATCCACATACAACAAACAAACCATTCCCCTTGTTCTGTTTGTTGTCTCTACTCCAAATGGGTCTCTACTGCGTGTGTTTTGCGTTGGGATCCTGGCCCAGGGTGTCAGCCAAATCCGCAAACCACTGCTCGTACTTTTCCGTGTCCAGCCCAGCCAGGTACGCCAACGCGGCCGAGCGCCCTTGCACCCGGACCTGCTCGTAGAGGGCCTGGTCCCAGAGCGCAGAGTGGAGCGTCAGTACCCATGGTTCTGGGTCGTTTTCTATCAAAATGGCGTGGAATAGAAGACAGAGAAATGAAAAATGGGGGCAGGTGAGAATGGATTGTTGGTGGAGGGGAAGGGGAAATGCGTGATTTTGCTTTTTTTGTGGGTTATTTGTTTTTTTTATATTATTCACCTGGCAATTTCCACTCCCCAAACTTGTCCACCAACTCGGGCTCTGTTTCCTTTTCCGATATCGGTGTGACGGGCAAGACCCACGGCACGCCCAGATGCGCTTCGGGCAAGCCGCCCGCGTCGGACGAAATGACGGGGATACCCCTCAACAGGGCTTCCACGACGACCAGTCCAAACGCCTCATAGCACACGGACGGCACGACGAGCACTTTTGTTTTCGCCCAGAGCTGTTCCGTGTCTTTATACGCGGGCTCGACCGTGACGTTGGGGAGGTGCTGGAATTGGGACACGACGTAGGGTTGCATGGCCCACGACTTGATGACGAGGAATTGCACGTCGGGGGCTAGCCGCGCGAGCGCGTGGGCGAGGAGGAAGCCTTTCGCGGGCCCCGGGTTGATGAGGGTGACGTGGGATTGGGACCAATTGTCTTACAAAGCCGAGTTTGGAAAAAAGGAATAAGAATGCGGGGATGATGAGGAATGCGGGGGTGGAGATGAGGGGGGGGGGGCGGGTTGCGGGTACCATAGAACGGGAGTGAGTCCGGGTCGTCGGCAAAGATGTAAGGGTGGTTGGGAAGGACTTTTGCGTTGTGGAGTTGGCCGAATTGTGTGAAATACGCTTTCACGGCTTCGCTGACGGTCCAGAGACCCTCGACGTTGCGAAGCCGGTCGTGTTGGGCTGGCACGGAGCACAAAAGGGGGTTGAGAGTCCTTGAAAAAACCGAGAAAAAACAGGGCGTCATGATGATTTTGCACCCCGCGTACCTTTGGACGGCCCGGTAGCTGAGAAGGGTCCAAACGGCAAATTATTCACATCATGCGCGATAAACACGCGGACACATTTACACGGCAACTTGTCGTCCATGGCGATTTTAAGGCTGCCGCGTTCGTTCATGACACAATGCGTTGGTTCAAACTGTTGCATTTCTCCATGTATGAATTTTTTCCGCGCGACACACTCATCCACCTCGCGCTCGTCTTCCAGCCAGTGGGCGTACTGGTCCTTCATGGCCTCGTCGTCAAAGACCGAAGAATACGCGTCCGCGTCGAGTCCGACTACCTGGATGCCTTTATACTCGAATCGCGAGATGGGAACCTGCGAGGATCCCATGGTTATGCTTTCTGACTCTGACCCATTCTTGCTGTTGGTCGTAGGCGATGATGATGGAGATGATGATGCGAGGCTTCCGAGGTCGGCTCTGTATGGGAATGCCACCATTTTCACTTGATGCCCCGCGTCAACCATGGCTCGGCAGAAGGCGAGGTTAGCGCGGTACCCGCCGGAAGACGCAAAGAGCCCGTATGCGGACTGGATGAGAAAGATGCGCATTGGAAGTTTCTTGGACGGCTCTGTATGGGAAGACAGCGGGGCAAGGTGGGTGAGGGGAATGAGGAATGCAAATGGTGCTGCGGCAAAAGAAGCCTTACCGAACGACCCATTCGGGTGCGTTTCGTTGGAGACCATGGCTGGTGGTGGGTATGTAGATTCCTTCTGCGACGGAGCTTATAGGGCAGAGATGGAAACGAGTGTGGTAGTGTTGCGAAACTTTTACAGAGAAAAGAAGGAAAGTTGGAAAGAGGAAATTTGATGTGGCGTTTTTGTGGCTTGTGTGATATGACGTCGAATAGAATCACGACGCGACGTCGAATATTCTACAGTTACAAAGTGTTTTCTCTTTCTCCCTTTCTTTTTTTGGCTTCCTGGACAACGATCTCGTCGACGGATTTAATACAAAATTTGAACCAAGTAGATCTGATATGTCCGAATTCCGTGATGGCATTCAAGTAATTTTTTACCGCTCGGAAATGTGGTGTGCTCAAGGATTCAACCAACGCATGGGTCGCAATAGAACACAGACTTGCAACGGGTTAGGCCATTTGCAGCGGTCAGAGAATAATATAGATAATTCAACAGACCGAGCTCCGGAGATAGCAGCAGCGACAGAGGGCGTAACTTGCAACTCCGGGACCTCAAATCAACAAGCCCCTCCCCATATGTAGCAAAGCAGACCGAGGCGCCGTTTGCGATGGTACGAGAATTCAGAGCCTTCCGCCCCATATATTTCTCTAAACCCAAGGCGCTCCTCCCGCTCGCATGCCATATAACGCGGTCCCGTCACACATCTGTGAGATCGTAGAACGAAAAATGTGGTCATTAGCGGATTCTACCGCGTGGGAGACATCTTGAGAAAGGTGCGAGAGCGACGCCTCCTTGGATAGCGAAGCAAATCAGAAGGGTTTCCTGTCACCAACAACCAGTAGAACGTCACTGAGACTTTCTAATGTGCCCATCGAATGAGCCCATTGCGGAAGTGCGTAGATGCATTAATTTTGATATGGACAGTCAAGGAATAAAGCCCCCCTGTCTAATAATTTCAAAAACGTTCCGGTCAACCTGGCCCTGAGTCAGTGTTGGATTTCTCCCCACCCCCGTTATCCGGCTGCTAGATGTCGAGAAAACGTCCGCTAGCTCACACAGATCCGCACACTGCTTTTGGTCCATTGGCCTACGACCCAGTATCCTGCAGCACGCCAAATATTTATCGTTGAATAGCGGAAGAATGTGATGGGCGAGCAATCGCGAAGCATGAGTCAGTGTCGTGTATGTCCCGATCCTGCTTGGTTGAGCCTCCCCGGCTCCCGCTGCACGTTATCCGTCGAGATCCTCTTTAAACCAATGTGCCCATTACCAGGACTGTGCCCATTACGTTGCGCCCTTGTATTGGAGGTATTCACTTCGATACCATCAAGAGTGTATGACTCCTGTTGTCAGTGAAATGAAGGGCCAGATGGCCACTGAACCTGCGAAGGCTAGTCAGGGTGCCAATTCTATTTCTTACATTAAGATCCGATCGTGACTGAATAGTCTGTTGGCTGGATAGTCTGTGTATTGACCAGAACATTGGGGGCACATGGAGGAATAATGACGCAGTCTGATGAGCCCTTTGCACACCCAAGTACCCTGGAACACAGCTTCATTGCAACTCTGCAAATACTTGACCGCCTTTCTTTCTATCCGCTCTCTTATTTCATGTCAACAAAAGGGTATAACTTGGTGGAAAGCTAATGCAAGCAGCGCTAGGCACACTCCAGTCCGCGAGAGTGGGGAACCAAGGCGCCAATAAGGAACCAGAACTTTTCGTGCCAAGGTCCACGGACCAAAGCTCATCTGATCACAGCCATTGAGTGGGGTAGTTCAGATTTCACAAGAACTCCTCTCCTTGTAATTCACTCTGGTGAATAATTGCGAAAAGATTGACGGAGAGCTCTGACTGGAAGTACTTGGCCTGCCAATCACTGGTCCTCTTTTGATGTTTTTTGTGAAGCGCAAAATGTGCGTTATTCTAAATGCAGTGATACTTCGCAAAGGTAGAGGGATCGATGTACCCCCGTTCGTTGCCGGTCATGGATTTATGGGCCAACATGCGACGGGACACGGTAGCCCGCAAAGAGGAACATGTTGAAAAGCGGACATAGTCAATCCACTACTCCCGACCCTTCCTAGCGTCCTGCCCATTGTTTGTCTATCCTACACCCGAACCCACCGCCTCCGTTGCTGCCCTCGCTCCACCTTGCTCATTGCCCTTCTCCACCCCTGTATTTGCTGATTGCATGCCACAGAGCGCGACATCTCTTCGTCAGTCTGCCACTCTCCTTCTAATGCCTCGTTGCATTCAAACCTCCGTATGACGCCAAGTTTTGTTGCTGGCTTTGTCCTAGAGAGCGCACTCAGGTTCTCTTGCTGTCCGTATCAGATCCTGTTCCACTTTCTATCTTGCACACTGTCACGCTGCTTTGCACTCTTTTTCCCTCCTTCCAGCACCCGATTCGCGGCCCAAAAACGAACGGAAGAAAAGTCAAGGTGAGAGAGCATTTCACTGCCACAGAGTCGAGGCGAGCATTAAATCAGCTATTGAGAGCGCCTTGAAGGGATGCGACGGCTATAAGGGGTAAAGCTCTCCCCTTTAAACGTTGAGCTTGTACACCGACGGCATCATGTACGATATCGCGACCGATCTATTCATGCAGGGGAAACTAGAGAAAGGGGGATTGTTCCAGGGCGTGTCACCCTGTCCCCCGCAACAGCGCTGACGCCTTTGGGAAAAAGAACTCCAACAACGCCGGAGTTTCTGGAGAAAAGCAACACAGTCGCCCGCAACAGCGCCAGAGCCTGTTGAGAAAAGAAGTGCAAAGTTTTATGCTTCAGCCTCATCACCTGCTATATCGGCAAGCCGCAACAAGTACAGAAAGCCGCAGTAAAACTTGCCACGAAAGGTGGCGTAACGTTCTCGAACGTAAAAAGCATAAAAAATGTTTCGAGAAAATGTGACAGAAGCAAGGGACAGGAAGAAACGCGAGAAGGCCCCCAAAAACAATCCGAAGGTATCTGCTTACGTTATGAGCGCGCTCGAGGCCTGCGCCGCACCGGACAGATTTCCGCAACGATCGGACATAACGTCAGCTGAGAGCACGTGGTCCCTTTTTCAAGTTGATGGTGAAATATATCCGCGGTAGGTGGCCACCACGGGTGGTGATAATCTTGTGGGACGCTCTTGTTATACACCTCGTGGCATGGTTTTTCCTTTGCGATATTGTAGCAACCATGCTGCAGCTGCGACAGGCGGACACTACTAGATACTAGTAGTACAGTACGCATTGACGGGACGGATTGGGTGTAATACATGCACCTTATCGGCGCCCTACAAACGCCGAGGAAGAGGAGATGTCACCACGTCGGCTACGCGTCACCGGGTCTTCCGTCATCAACCAATCCCTACACCGATGGGTAGTTTTCTTGTTTCATTTTTTGCCTCCAATACACTTGTGCTCAATCACCCGCCTTGTCTGATTGTGGCAAGGCTTTTGGTGTGCATCAATTCCACGCTTTCGTATTCGACCATGCTGCCCGACTACCGCATGCGGTGGCGGAAGCAACGACACCTTTCTTTCGCCGCCCATATTGACTCCGAGTCGTCACGCTTTCGTGTCGTACAACTCGTGGCAAGGCTTACAGTACATGCTTGTAGGCTCACATCAACGCCATGGCTGCCATGCATGAGGTATCCCCCGCGCCCGTGGCGCTCCTCCACCCGCGGTGTCTTTTGCACGGGGCAAGGAGCGAGCTCGCCGTGCATGTTCTGGTCCCGGTCATGAAAAGGCTGTACATGTACACCACATAAAGCTCGCTTTCAACATCATGTCAAAAACGCCCAAGCACACAGCCACCCCATCCCGATTCCGAGTATCACTTCATAAAACCGCATTTGATATACACCACCAATCCCACATCAAGTCTTTTTCATCTCGTTGGACGCCTCCACTGTATTCCCATCGAAAATCGACGCTTCGACGCCATCCAGTAGGTTTTCTTCTCGCCGAGATGCACTTGCCTAATCGGGCGAGATTGCAACAGCGTTCGTGGGGACCCAGGCGGTACCGGACACAAGTCCAAATGTGGCAAACCAAATGTCGCAAGTAGGCGTCGGTTTGCTTCTTGTCGGAAGGCGGGCACGGCGGGAGGTGAGGATCGCCGTCTCCCACGCGCGAGAGGGAGGGCTTTCTTTACCTTTGAACGCCACAGAGGCAAAAAGCAGTACACACGGGCGCTCAGCAAAGTGAGATAAAAAGAAGGAAACGCGTGCAACGTGGCTTTGTGTCGCTTTTTCTTTCCTTTTGCCTCCCATGATGAAGTCCCATCATCCAGTTGATCCCAGTCTGTGGCTTGGTGTGGGAAGTGGCTTGTTTCTGGAGTGGCTTGCCGATCGCCCTCCACTAAAAGACACTTCAATCCCACGTGGCTTGAATCAATCGAGTGTGGTTGCAATGTACCACCGGGCTTAGCACGCTGAGTTTCACACTGCGCTTTTCACACTTCTCCTTACTGGATACTATCTTGTCCTTGCGCTTCATCTTTGCGCAACATCACGTTAGCCCAAGCGCATTTGCTTGTTTCGGCCCCCCACTTGTCCGAATCGCTGGCATAAGGTACGGTCATTTAGTGAGTGCAAACAATTCGACCAGTTTACGGAACTCAGAACCACCAGATGTTACAAAAATGGAGCTCAAAATTGGAGACAGAGGCGGAGCAGAGCGCCCCGTGTTGTCGCCTGTAGTAGGCGTAGCGCTCCACCTCTCTTCCGGTTTTGACTTGATGAGATCAATTCGTCTTAAAAGTCGTGCAAAAGAGGTTGGAGCTCTTTGCTCAGAAGGACAGGCGAGGAGGGGTCGAAGGCGTTTGTTTCAATAATGGCAATCTACACAGTGCGACATGCGTCGAGCCTTGGCCTCTGGATCTCACTATGACCAAACTGAGCAGATTGACGCGGAGGCAGATCTGCAGCGGTGTGTGGTAAAACCGTTCGGACCCCAACTTGTAGACTGCCACAGTGGTTTCTACCACATTCCAAGCGCGATCAAAAGGACTTGCCTTCCTCGCGCAATTTTGCCTCCACGATTTGGACACACCGCAATTTGCTCACTTTGGAAATTTTGGGAGGTTGGCCTCTCTTTCGTCCGTGGCTTGCTGAGTGAGACACGCCCGGCTGAGGACACGAACGCCGTGCACTTCGTGTACGCACACACACACACACACACACCCCCTCCCCCCACGCGTCTGCCTCAAAGTGTTTCTTTATCAGTTAAAAGCCGTTTGCCACGTTCTGTCCCCGCCCAAAAGCCATAGCACTCCTGTCCTCCTACAAGTTGTCCACGTCCCCGCCACAGTGCCACTTTTCTTCTTTGCATTCATTTCCATCCCTGCTCTTTCAACTCCTTGTCCCTGCACAGTTTCCAACACCATGCCCTATTCAAACCCAATGGACGACTTCAACCACGGACTGTTCGGCGCTTCCAGCCATGAGCTGGATTTGCTGACGGGCTTCCCGATCGACGACTGCTGGCTGGCCGGCGATGATCTGTCTCCGTTCGCGGCACACCCGGTGATGAAGAAGGATGTCTCGTGTGTCGCTGGCGACATATCATCAGACGCTATCGACCTGGAAATGTCAAAGCGGTTCGACAGAATGGTCAAGGAAGAAGAGGCCCCGGCAGCTGGCATCTTCCTCGACGCATCCTTTGATTATGGAGCTGGCTCCACGAAGATCAACCACTGGGGCCCCTACCACAGCGTCTCGTCATACGGCCTTCTGACCCCTGCTGACGAGGACAAGACTTTTGCATTCGGCCTTGACGCGAATCCGTACTCAGTCAATCTCAATGACGAGTTTGCCAACTACCACTTTGGTCTGCCATCGGCCGTCGACGAGAGAAGCATGAGCTTCTCCTCGGTCTCCTCCTCCCACTTTGCATCCGATTCAGACTCCGCTTCTCCGCTCATGGCTCCCCGCCATCCCGACACGCCTCCTCCCTCTCCTTGCTCCCCACTCACACCCGCGTCTCCAGTGCACCAGTACAATCTCGCAGCTGCCTACGATGGCGCTACCTACAAGGCCTCCCCAAAGACAGCCAATCTGGCAAAAACGGTTCCTGGTGTTCCCGCTGACCAGTTCTTTGTCATGGAGAACGCGTTTACGCCCACCCGCCCACACGCGCTGCAAACTTCGTTCCCAATGAGCCACGGTTCTCCATACGCGTTCAACACCTTTTCCACCCCTACCCCGCCCATGTCTCCCGTTCCCCTCACCATCGCGCCATCGGCCACCTTCCCCGCCCCCGCCCCGGCCAAAGATGAGCCTGCCTCTGCCGACGAGTGCTCATCCCCAACCGAGTCCGAGTTCTCTGACGAGACGGTCAAGGTCAAGCTCGAGAAGCAAGATGACGACGCCTCTGTTGTCGACGAGGAATCCGAAGAACAGGACGTCAAGGACGCAGAAGAGGACGTCAAGGCCCCCCTCGCCAAACGTGTCTTGGGCGTCGCGATCGCCCCCGTCCGCTCTTCCACCCACCGGTCCAGCACGTCCAGCCCGCACCCCAAGCCTTTCCACTGCGAGCTGTGCCCCGCCTCATTCTCCCGCAAACACGACCTCAAGCGCCATACCCGCATCCACCTCGGCATCCGTCCCTTCAAGTGCGACTGTTGTGCCAAGGTCTTCTCCCGCCACGACGCCCTCAGCAGACATCTCATCAAGTGGGGCTGCGACAAGAAGCTGGAAGCAATGGCTGCTCAGGCCGCTGCTGTCCACAGTCATGCCCACTTGTCCAACTATGTCATGTCACCAGAGGCGTACGGTCCTGGTGAGGCTTTCGGCTTGGGCATGTCCTTCTAAGGCAGCCCCCCATCCAACGCATGGCCCACGCACACGCATGCGTCACAACCACGCATAACTCCAAATCCACAATGCGGCTGTACATACTCAGAGAAGCATCGGCGGGGTCACACTTCCATGGTGAACGCTGTTTATATATACCTTAGACACTAGAAATTACCGTATTAGATATACCTTAGATAACCATAACACATAACTCATAAACAGTCGAATGAATATTATTTTGGTCCCACGTTACTTCTTATCTGTGCAAACTCTCTACGCTGCAAAGTTTGGATTGTTGTCTTGTGACGAAACTCTATCTGAGCCAACTGCGCAGTGGGTGGCTGTGCAGCTTGATTTATGTTGGGCGCGCCCACTCTCTGAGTTTCCCGGAAGCATTTCTCGACCACATTCTTCTTCTCAAACCCACCCCCCGAACAGCCGCATGAAAGCAATGGACTTCCTACAACTACTCCCTCCATCCGTTCTCGAAGCCCTGGCAGGGCAAGCCCATGGTTCCCAACCTCGAGCGGCACCGATCGTACCAGGCGTTCTCGCGACAGCCTTAAAAGAATTCGTGGACGACTCTACTCAATTTATCGGAGCGGTAAAAAATTACACCGGTTGTGCATGTCTCCAAGGTTATATTCAGCTTACCCGCCGCTTCTGTTCATTTTAGGTAGATTGGACCGAACCGTTCATCAGCATCCTCATTGCCTTCCATGTCATTTTGCTCACATGGATACTCGTAACCCGAAATGTGTACTCGTACACTGCCTTCAACTTCCTGGGAGTTGGTACGTGCCGAGAAAGATATCGGGCTTATCGATATGGTGGCTTACAACTAACTCTGGTTCTCGTTTCTTGAAGGTCTATTGATTCTAGCCATGAAGCCGATAAACTACCTTGGAGCGCAGTACCATGGATCCTTCTCGCGCACAAACTACTTTGATGCCCATGGTGTCTTTATGGGAGTCATGTGGGCGGCGCCCTTGCTGCTGGATATGATGCTGCTCATGGTATGGGATCTGTAGTGAGAGAGGACGCCGCGACACGCTGGCTGATCCGTTTCGATATCGCTTCGACCAGGGACTACTTTTGCGTCAATCCGCTCAGATGCTAGTCAAAGTAAAAACTCAGCAATTCCAGAAGCAGCGCGCACAGAAGATGAAATCAGCTGCCGGGCAGTCAAAGAACGCAGATGGCCCCAAGCAAGAGGTTAAAGAGCGTAAACGCCCCAGCAAGCTCGAGCCGCCAGCAGATACGCCCGAACCGCAAATCTCTTTGCTCCCCCACATCTTGCATTGGTCTATCACGACATACCGACGAGTGTTTTCGTCATCGCAAACTGCTGGGCCACCGAGTCGACTTGACATCAACTCAACCGCCGCCCGCAAACCCGCCCACGTCGCAGTATCTTTCCGCGGCTCCAACGTGCCTGATGCCCAGACGGTTATTCGGGTCGCGACATGGTGCATGGACCACAATGTTCGTGTTCTGACCGTCCACGACGCATCAGGTAAGTCTCACACTCTACGCGCTCCATGACTCTAGCATGTCATCGTACATCTGACATCACCCCCAACCTGCAGGAGTTCTCAAAACAATGGCAGAATCCATCGCCGACAGCTCCAGCATCACAACCCAAGTCCTCGTCGCTGGAATCCCGCTCAAACCCTCCTCACAACCATCAGCCCACCCAATGCTCTACGTCAACATCGTGTCCGACAACGAAGGTCGTGCGGCACTAGTCGATGTCGCACGCACATTTGCTGCCGACCCGTCGGCGCCTCAGGTTACTGTCGAGAGTGTAGATACGGCGCTCAGAGCAGGTGAAGCGTGACCGTGAATCAAGCATCTCTTGGCCTGTTTCTATCCTCGGCTCACACTGCTCTCTATCCCATTCAAGGCAAAGTCCCACTGCCAACTCCAGAACCAAACCTCGTCTTCCTGACGCACACCCACTCTGACAGTATCCAGATTGGCAACTTTTTGCCGTGGGACATACGATTATCGGAATTCACGTAAGTATCGTCACCAAGCGTCCAAGCTCCTTTGCATCTTGTTTTTGTAAATCTGACGTTATACATCTCGACATGCTCATGGTAGAGCGATACCGGGCGACTTGACTCATGCGGCTTTCGTCGAGGGTTTGGACCGGTATGCGACTTGTCAACAGCGGTTTGGCAAGTGATGGTGTTCTGCAAAGTTCATCCATAAGAATGCCTCAAGAAGACATTTGGTTTAAACCGGGTGCGCAATGCCTTCACACTCGATCATAATCCTGGAGACCACGTTCCTTGAAACAAAATGCGCTCACAAGCGTTGACTGACTGAGACCCCTCAGGCGAAGCGATTCAATTTGCCATTGTTGTACTTTTGGGGCCATACAAAAAGATGAGATTGCACTTGGGCTACTAAGCTACTAATACAGCAACTTTCTAACAGCAAAGCATGTGCAAGTTATAAATAAATAGAAAAGTGATAGCCAAAACGATATGATACAAGAGCACAAGGCGATGAGGGATGATTGAAGGTCAAATCATACGGCGAACACGTTGACATGAACATTCTCAAAGTAGTCCTGCCGCGTGAGGTAACGACGATCGCTGAGCATGCGCCGTGTGCGCATAATGCTGCGGCATCGGACGGCTAGCCGGCGGCGGCAGTTGATTTTGATGATAAGGATGCTGCTGAGGCGGTTGCTGCGGTTGCGCACCCGATCCATAGCCCGGATGGTGCTGCTGCGGATGCTGCGCCATATTGGGGGCATGAAGCGAGGGTAGCGATTGCTGTTGCGCTTCTTCAACCGAGGTCTGATGGTGATCTTGTTGCCTTACGTGGTTCAATGCTGATGGTGGCGGTCGGACAGCAGCTGTGACCGCTGTTGTTGACGGAGCTGCTGAAAATCCCGCTGCCAAGGATCCGGCTGCAGATGTCTCTGCCGGTGGCGGCCTCGAGTTGATGGATGGTCGCTGATGCACCTGTTGAGGAGTACTCTTTTGCTTGGGCGGTGGCTGAGTTGACGCACTGCTAGCATCGGTGCTCGTAGAGTCTTCGCGATCTTTCAAAGCTGCGAGCTCAGATGCACTGAGAAATCGACCACCGGGACCTCGCGGCCGCCGCATAGCATGACGATGTCGGGACTCATGTATATAACCCTGGATAATAGCTACGTTGGTGTTCTGAAGAATGGGAAGAGCACAGCCGGTTTTACCTTTTCTCTCCGTCCTCGGTTCAAGGCTTCCAGCTTTGCTCTAGCTTCCCGTCGCTTCAAGATGCGGTGATATTGCTTTGCGTTGACATACAATGGTTCATCAGGTTGAGGTGCCGCCTGCGCAGCGGCAGCGGCTGCAGCGGCCGCATTCATGGCTAGAGCAAGCTGATTTGCAGCCATTTGTTGATTGCCCATCTGACCCGATAATTGTCCGAGAAGCTGTGTTTATGGGAAACAAGAACCTTTAGCATCAGCTCAGTTTGTACACATATCGATGGTAGACACCAAAAGCGTACCATATTTGCATACTGTGGGTACATTGCGGCCTGCTGGACGAGAGCTGCATACTGGTGTGGATCAATGGGCCCAGCTTGCGCTTGCTGCTGTGCTTGTTGCTGCTGCTGTTGCTGTTGTTGTTGCAACTGCTGCTGGTGCTGTTGGTTTTGACTGTCGTTTGACTCCATTCTGAAACACGGGCGCGTGGGAAGAAAACGATGGAGAACGTCAAGTAGTCACAACGGGGCGCCCAGGAGAAAGCTACACAAGCGGATACGGACTGCTATACAAGAAGAAAGGGACAGTAAACGGTTAATTGCTGATAGTGTGGGACGATGGCATTGTCCCACGTGGAGAAGGATGCAGAGGGTCGGAGTGTAGGGGGGGCGAACGAAAGTTCTTCCTGCATTTGTCGACGCTTTCTGGCCCCCTCTGATGCAGGAGGAAAGTTTGGTGCGCCCCCGCCCCGACGCCCGCCCATGCATCCTCTCGATGGAAGTTTGTAGTGACTAGCCATTGCGCGGGGGGGGGGACTGGCGATAGTCGGACGGTTTGGTTGTTGGGGGCCTTGCCTTGCTGTGCTTACCTTTGTTGGAGCAGCTGCGAGGTGCGGTCTGGTTGGCTGGAGGAAGGAGAGCCGGGGATTGGCCAGAGGCGGCTCCGCTAAATGAAGAACAAGTTGCTTCGTGGATCTCATCATCATCTCACTCCCCGCAAGCATGCCTGTCACGTGGACTTAGCACAGCGAGGGTTGCCAAAGAGAAAAGGGTGTTGTTGTTGCCATTCGTCTTTCTTGCTTGCGTAATCCTAGGCGCTGATTGGTCGCATCAGGTTATCGGCCGCCCGTTGTTTGGCCGCAAGCCTCGACGAGAGGAGCCTACATTTAGAGCCAATCATCATGCAACCCGAGTTTTATTTACTCCCTTCAAAGTTGAAAGAAAGGACCGCTTGGCAAAGTTGTAATGAACTCATTTGATATGGCGCAGGAAGGAACGTCTGCCAGCACTCATCAGGTGTGGCCATCATCCACCGTGAATTTAACAATCCGTCCCTTGACGCACGGCGTCGCCATGAAACATGTCTGCACATTAGCACAGGACGCATCCTCCTGATTTGGTCGTGGCGTACAAGATATTCGAGATATTCGCAAAAATCATTAAACCTTTGCAACTGATCCAACGCATGAGAAATGTTTTTTGGATGCGAGATGAATGAGGATGACATTTTGTGTTTTTTTCCGCGAGGAAATTGCAACATCTCCTCGGTATAATGAGCCGCACAGACCAGGAGGAGGGGCCGGCTGTCCGTGACGTGCTTAACACAATAAAAACTATATATTACCGTTTCTAGGCATTTCCCAGTGCGTAGCCCTCCGTCCTAATGGTATTTTTTACATCGATTTGCTGCTTATTCCGAGTTCTTGGCCAGCTCGTCAGCCTTGCGGCCAACCTCCTCAATGTCACCAACCATGTAGAAAGCGGCTTCGGGGAGAGCGTCGTGCTTACCCTCCAGAATCTCCGCAAAGGACTTGAGAGTGTCCTGTTGGCAATGCATATTAGACATCTGTGACAACAAATTCCGATCCTACTAACGAGTGTTCTGAACTTACCGCAAGAGACACGTAACGACCTTCGAAACCAGTGAAGACCTGGGCGGTGGTGAAGGGCTGGGACATGAAACGCTATAAAGGAATGTCGAGTCAGATTTCATGTCATGCAAGATGTGGATAAATGTCAAACGTATAACCCACCTGGATCTTACGGGCACGCTGCACGGTAAGCTTGTCCTCCTCAGACAATTCATCCATACCAAGAATGGCAATGATGTCCTGGAGAGACTTGTAGTTCTGGAGAACCTGCTGGACGTTGGTGGCGATGTCGTAGTGAACGTCACCGACGATACGGGGGTCCAGAATACGGGACTTGGAGTCAAGGGGGTCGACAGCGGGGTAGATACCGAGCTCAGCAATTCCTCGGGACAACACAGTGGTAGCGTCCAAATGGGCGAAAGTGGTGGCGGGGGCGGGATCAGTCAAATCGTCAGCGGGCACGTAAATGGCCTGGACGGAGGTGATGGAACCCTTCTTGGTGGTGGTGATACGCTCCTGCATTTGACCCATATCGGTGGCGAGAGTGGGCTGGTAACCGACAGCGGAGGGAATACGACCAAGCAAGGCAGACACCTCGGAACCGGCTTGTGTGAAACGGAAAATGTTGTCAATGAAGAGCAACACATCCTGACCTTCCTGGTCACGGAAGTACTCGGCAATGGTAAGACCGGTCAAGGCGACACGGGCACGGGCACCAGGGGGCTCGTTCATTTGACCGTACACGAGAGCAGCCTTGGACTTGCCATCGAGCTGGATGACACCGGCAGTGATCATTTCGTGGTACAAGTCGTTACCCTCACGGGTACGCTCACCGACACCGCAGAAAACGGAGTAACCACCGTGAGCCTTGGCGACGTTGTTGATAAGCTCAGTAATGAGCACAGTCTTTCCGACACCGGCACCTCCGAAAAGACCAATCTTTCCTCCCTTGGAGTAAGGAGCAAGGAGATCGACAACCTTGATTCCGGTTTCCAACATCTCGGGGACGGTAGACTGGTCAACGAATTCCGGGGGGTCGTTGTGAATGGGCAGCATGTGCTTGGCCTTGATGGGACCACGCTCGTCGACGGGCTCACCGATGACGTTCATGATACGACCGAGGCACTCGGGTCCGACGGGAATTTTGATGGGGGCACCGGTGTCGAGGACCTTCTGGCCACGGGTGAGACCTTCAGTACCGTCCATGGCAATGGTACGGACAGTGTTCTCACTGTGAACAGGGCAGAATCGTCAGACACGACTGCAAAGTGCAAAACTTAGTTTCACAGTATGAGCACATACCCCAGGTGCTGGGCAACTTCCAACACAAGACGACCGCCCTCAACATCCTGAACCTCGAGGGCGTTGAGAATGGAGGGGAGCTTGCCAGCCTCAAACTGGACGTCGACGACGGCACCAATGACGGAGCGGACGGCTCCCATGGAGGTGGCCTCGGTGGCCAGACGGCGGACTAGAAATTCACACACAAAGCAGAGTTAGAGATGCGCTGAAGATGGATCCCTGGGCCGAAACGTCGATTTCCCAGTGCATGATATTTCCACACAGCGCTGAAACGATCGGGACAATCATTCTCCCATGCAGAACCCTTCAACGACTGAGTGCGTCTCAAGTGCATCGGCAGATTGCGTGTTGGCCATCCGGAATTCTCCCGCGTTGACCCGCAGAAAAGAGGATCTTGTATGTTCAAGATAGAGCAGCTACGTACCCGTCTGGTTTCGCAGGCCAGAGGCGGCCTTCCTGCTGATGCGGGAAACAGTGCGGAGAGTGACAGTCATTTTGGGTTGTCTGCCTGTCTGATGGGGGGGAAAGGGGGAAGAACAGAAGCACTCGAGCTGCTAAAGGCGAGGGGCGTGGGAACGGGCGGATGTGTCTCTTGCGAAAACGGCCCCGCCCGGCCTGCCCAGCAACGCACCCGAGACTGTGCCTTCGCGTAGCAACAGCCATCATCATTCACATCTCAAATGAGGCGCTATTCAGCCAATTGCGCATGGCAACCCGGTAGATGACGCACGTGATAAGAAAGTCATGTGACTGTACTCCACGAAGCGTGATTCGATCCGGAGAATGCAGGCTGGCAGGCTGGAACCGGCTGAACTGCACCGACTGCGAGCGACGACGAATTCGTGCAGCTTGTAGCAGTGAGGCCAAGCACCCCGTCAGATCACTCCCCAACACCCATCTGCATTCCTACACCTTTTACCGGCAGGGCAGCACAACACCTTAAGATGAAACTCGTCAGGTGAGAACAGCTTCTGGAGCAGCCGCATGGTTTTTTCTGGCCGCTGCTTGAGCGAGCAGTTGAGAGATCTTGATTGTGTGGGTGGTTTCTTTACTGAACGGCCGTTTACTCATCGTGCTGTCATCTCGATATTCAGATTTCTCATGAAATGTAACAATGAAACGGTCACGATTGAACTGAAAAATGGAACTGTCGTTCACGGAACAATAACTGGAGTGGACATGCAAATGAATACCCACCTGAAGTCGGTCAAAATGACGATTCGCAACAAAGATCCAGTCAACCTTGAGACTCTTTCCATCCGAGGAAACAACGTCCGATATTTCATCCTCCCAGACTCGCTTCCCCTCGACACACTGCTAGTCGACGATTCAGTGAAGAGCAAAGGCAAGAAGGAGGGAAAGCCATCCGCTGGGCGAGGTCGTGGCACCAGGGGCGGCCGCGGAGGACGGGGAGGAGGTCGTGGACGCGGACGGGGACGAGGAATGTAGAGGAAATGGGTGGGATCTTGAAGCTCGTGCTGCGGCGGCGGCTGTATATATTCTCAATTCGATAGGAAGCCATCCCTGACGTGGAAAGGCTGTGTCCCAGTTTGAGTGGCACGCCTTGCTGCTGGATACCGTACGTAGGTCTACGATACAATACATGGCATGGAATGCTTCCGTCATTTTCTCGCGGTCAATCTATGTGCATCTCAGATGATGCAACGAAAATGGGAATGTTTCTATTTAAACGCATCAACAAGCAGTAGGGCGCAGAAAGGATTTGGATTTAATACGTCCAGAATCGTTGAGTAGCTCTGTCAAATTTCAGTTCCGGTGGCAATGGAGGGTTGTGCAGTCCCGCATCGCGGCTGCTGACGCATGCTTACGAAAGCGATCGGAGTTACGAAAATGCAGTGAAGATGGATTCGTCATCTCTGAGCGGCTAACGGCTTTCGGGGCTCCAGTAGCTCCAGAGACGTTCGCAATTCAGAGGATAGTCCACACGCTGGTGTCGCTTGCGGTCCACACCGTTTGTGGTATACCGACATGCAATCTGCGAACACGACTGTTAAAAGTGCATTTCCCAATGTTACCATTTAGAGGCCAGACCTACCGTCGCATTGGAGATGTTTTTTGGAAAGCCCCATCCGCTTGTGGCAAACCTCACATTTTGCCATTGTCGGTCGAGAGATGAGCGAAAATCTGTGAGGTACATAATGGCCTATCCGGCGAATCGTTGCAGCATTTGTAGAACCACCCGCGGAGGCTGGGGAAGCGACAAACGTTGGGTCTACACTTGCGACTAGAGAAAGTAAATATGAGTGACCCCATCCTATGTTGAAGCCTACATTGGTGACCGAAGTGTCTTGGACTGCACGCTCACCGGAATGGGTCGATGAGTTTCCCAGGTCGACACTCTCATCGGCGACACTGCCATCCAAGCTTCCGATCGAGGGGCTTCGCCCTTCCGGTGACAGAGCCTGATCCGACCCCAACACGCCAAAGTTCAACGGCACTTCCTTCATCAACTCAGTCTCAAGTTTCCGGAGCTTCACCAGCACATCCTTCAAAATGGGCCGTTTGTCAGGGTCCGCGTCCGTGCATGCTATCGCAATCTCAAGCAGCTCCCGCGGACACCCGGCAGGGTCATCTGGTTTGACTGTCGCGGGATCGATACCGAAGAATGGCGTCTCCCGTTGAAATGTTTGCTTGTCGGCAGCTGACATGGTAATAATTTCGCAAAGAATGATGCCGTACGAGAAAATATCTACTCGTTCGTCGAAACTCATCCCCAGAATGATTTCCGGTGCTGTCAGTGGAGGTGGTGGTCAGATATGCAATCCTCAGCTACCACGGTCGCCGCATTGTCTCTTACCCATGTAGCCATCTGTCCCGCAAAATGAGAGCCTATTCTTCTCATCTATGGTCAAGGCAACCTCTCTGCACCCAGCAACGCGAATGGCTAAATTATATTGTCCGCACACTTTTGTGATAGCGCTACAACAGGCAGCCTTTACCTCGATAGTCCAAAATCACATATCTTCAATCGAAAGTTCTCTTAGGTCAATTGAAAGAGTTGTTGGGCACCTCAGTCCACAGCGCTATAAGCTCACGCTCATGTGGCAAACCACCTACCGGTGAGCAAAAGGTTCTCGCTTTTCAGATCTCGATGAATGATTCGATGCGCATGAAGGTAGACCAATGCCCGCGCAATACTGCGATGAGTAAGGTCCATTAGCCACTGCAGTTTAGCGCTTACTGCTCATGGGTAGCGAAGAGCCCTCACTCTGTAGCAAAGCTGACGCGCAATCTCCAACTCGTGTCCTTCTTTGCCCCTTGAATCCATGCTTTCAGGTGCCCACCAGTAATTAGCTCCGTGACCAGATACACTTTCTTCTCGTGCACGCATATTCCCATAAACTGTAGCACGTTGGGATGATGCACCGACCTAGATTGATGTATTCCATTAGAATATACTGTGATCTGGAGCTTGGATTGCCGTGCGTCGCGTTACCCGAGAATCTCCACTTCTCTCCCGATATATTTCTGCACGTCAAACCCTGGCTGATCAGAAATGTCGAGAAACTCCTTCACCGCCACATCAGTGCCCAGATAGTCTGCCCTATGGAAAGAACTGTCAATATCAAACGGGACAACACGCAACGTATTTGTTGCTCGTTCTCGATACTCACTTTCGAACAATGCCAAAGCTGCCAGACGATATGTCCTGAAAATCTGTCAAATCTCCCCAATTTATCGACATTTTGCAGGCAGACGCACCCAGGTCTATAATGGTTTCCGATTTTATTCTTTGCTAAGAATGTGCGGTTTGGAAGCAAGTTTGTATTTTTGTCCTGACGAAAATGCGTATCTATTTTTGGCTATTCGGAGACTTTGAAAAGAAAATGATATGGACCCCTATTTTTTCGAACGTTGAGATCCTCAAAACTTTTTTTTGCTCCATGATTGGATTGGATGGTTTTTGACTCCGACGCTTCCACTGTGACCGTGACATCCAATGCACTTCTTTGGCCTTCCCTGAGCCAAATAGATTTCAGCTTCTTTATACGATTCTAGAGCGAAGCCAAACTTGTTGAAATTCGGTGACCTCTACGTCTCCCAACATCAATTATATAACGGCTCTTTCAAACAGAAATTCGCACGATGACAGAGTCTGCTCGACCACGGACCGGAAGGGCGTCGAAGCAGAACGTGTCAGAACCAGAACCAGAGGCGGGTTACGAGTCCGATTTCGACGGCGGGCAGCCCGAAGCCCCGGCTGGGACAATGTCCAATTGGGCATCACGAATCATGCATCGCACGCTGGACAGTGCGAGAGAAGAGCTACAGAGTGAAAATGAGGGGGGAGTTGTCGTGATGCATCCAGCAAAGGGAGAACTTGCTGCAAACGAAATCGCGGCCAGCAACGCAGCTGGAAATTACAGCGACAGTAATTTTGATAAGGAGGATGAGGGAAGCAGGAGGCAGCAAGCACGCCCCAAAAGCGCTGAACCGCGAGAACATCACGAGGCCGATTCGTATGATGTGGATGACTTCGAAACCGCCGGGGAAAACGCACTTAGCGCTCATGGATCAGTGAAAGATGTAGCACATGGATCTCAACGTGCGCTGCCAGGGATTAGCTCATCTACCAACAAGCTGGCCAAGCAACCCGGCAGCCGCACAGCAAGCAACCACCCTTCCGCTCTAAATTCTCGTCTGAACTCCACTAACTCACTAGCAGATGCTGCATTACCTCCGCTGGCTTCCAATGCGGCAACCACAGCAGGCACCCGGCCACAATCCTCACGCGGGGGCTCTCGGGTTCTGTCTACCGCATCATCATCATCATTACACGAACAACGAGCACAGACTACTCAGTCCGAAGCCGCAATCCCTTCTGTCACATCCCGGTCTGCATCTCGCAGCAACCTCAAATCTCATCCATCGGACAAAAAGCTAGATCCAAAGGACACTCATGCCGTACACATCGTGGCTCCCAAGAAGGTATGAGATAGCTACTGGTTCTCGACCTCCATGCGTGCTTTTCGCGTGCCTAATCCGGTGATTCTGGTTGGTGTATCAGGCCCCTCGGGATGAACTGGAAATGAAGCGAAAAAAAGATGCCACGGGCCAGTCGCTTGTCCTGCAGCTGCGAAATCAGGTGGCGGCGCTCAAGCAACAACTCGGCGAACGCGAGAACGCCATAGACCTGCTGCGGTCACGAGAAGCTGAGCTGCGCGCAGTAAGAACGAGCGCTGCCAGCCAAGTCGACTGGATACCAGAGTGTACTCATGTCATCTTACAGGCTAATGCGATGTCTCCGCGGGCGCAGACAAACCACCCCTTGGACAAGGAAGCTCGAATCCTTTATGATAGACAGAAAAAGGTAATACCGCAACATAGGAAATCGTGACCCGCTACCCAAGATAGCCTAACATTTGCGTTCCGCCCAACAGGCTTATCAGATCCTTGTGCAAAAGCTTCGTCGAGAAGTGCGAAGACTTAGATTCCAGCGAAATTCATTAGCAGATCCATTGATCGAAGTTAGTACATGCATCGCTTCAAATAACCCGAGCGAACTACCGTCTGCAGGATCTGATCTTTCTTTTCTCACGCACTCAGACGAACTACTTCCCATATTTACCACGCACAGTAGATGGAGTTACCGCACGCAGTCTCACGCGCACAGCTGCTGGAGCAACGCGCTCACTGAACTCGGACTACTTTGCCATGAACCCGCCGCCGGCCACGGGCAATCATCCGGAAAGTGGAAACCGATGGTGGTGGGGGTCGGGTCCCAATTTGTCAGAGCACTGTAAGTTCTTTACACAGATTGCCAGCAACCGTCTGATCTAGGCGCTCACAGTGGGTTCTGCACCTCTTTATGCCATTTTACCTTAGTGCCTCGCCCCAAGACCGCGCCTATACAAACGTCGCGCAACCTGCACTCGGCTCGTCATCAACAACCCGCCGAAGCAAATTTCCAAGCACCGGGCGACGCTGTAGCGTGCGATCGGAAACTCGGAGATCGCGTGGCAATCAATATTCGAGGACAGCCATATTTGGGTACCTTGACATATGTCGGAACCTTCGAAGCACATCCAGAAACCGGTATCTGGTGTGGAGTAGCGCTAGACCTACCAGGTGAGTGGATGGACCTCACACGTACCCCTTTGCATGCGGAGAGGATCGTGCTGAGTCTGATCTGTTTGCGGTCATAGTGGGAAAGCACGATGGTATTATACAAGGAAAGCGCTACTTCACATGTGAACCATCGCATGGACTATTCGTCAAATGGAACAAAACCCTGTCACTGCGAAACCACGGCGAACAGGTGAGGCTGGCGGGTTCTTTGTATTTGCATGTTCAGGTCGCTGACCATCAAGACATATCCTCGCCTTTTCAGCCCGCCTCAACATATCGAGTCCCACGACCTCAAGAAACCACCGTCCAGTAATCGACACTATGACCCGCCTAATCTTAACCCTACAGCTCATCCGTAGTTCTCACGGATTCCTCCCCTTTTTAGACAGTACATAGCCCGCCAACGTAGCTGCCCACGCCAGTTCAGAAACATAAAGGCGGATATACCCTGATGGACACCTGACATTAAACTTCGAGATGGTATATTGTAACAATGCGGGAAGGATAAGCTCTTTGGTGAGAGATACAAGGGTTCAGGAAGGGGACTGATTTTGTCAACGGGCGTCCAATAGCTCTGCGCTTATGTTCGTCCACTCGGTTCCACATGAGAAGCTCTTAAACATCCCTCTCTTCCTCTTTGACTGCCTTGTTTGCGTCCTCGTCCGGTATGTAAGTGCCTTCGAAATGAACTGGGGCATGAGGTAGCTCTTCGTGGGTGGATGATTCTCGCGACCCATTCCCACCACCTGTAACGGTTTCACCCAGCGCTCGTTTGGCATGAGCCGCCCAGGTGTCATTTGCTCTGGGGTTGCGATTGTTGGGATCTGCTGCCATCGTCTGAATAGTCTCTGCGTTTGTGAATGCAGTTTAGAATTTCTGAGCGCTTCGAATTGTGTTAACTCGCGACACGCTGACGGAAGCTAAAGCACGGCACATACAAAACTGCCGCAACCTGTGCACTCATCAGGCGTACTGACAGTTGATAGATATACTGACGATGCATTTTTTGAGACAGCACCCTGATGAATCATCTATGAAAAATTAGTACAGTATGCTTGCCGGTCGGCAAGTAACGAGAGTGTCAGCACAATATCCAGCAGTGGTGAACCATCAACGGCGGAGAGAAATATCATGAGCAATGATTACTTTATTCATCGTACCAAATGCACCATACAGGGGACCCCAAAGGCAGCCATATGCAGTCAGTTACAGACAAACAGCCGCCCCCCTCCCCCCCGCGGTGCCTTTTCGCTGCTTACATATCCTGTCCATTCCCGTGTGTAACCTAGAGCGGGGCGCTGCTTTTCTGTAACTGACTGTAGGTGGCATTTCAAAGAACTCTGAGCATTTCATTTCATGTGTTGTATTCGAATTGGCAGCCATACCATATACTGTACGTGGCATTTCGGATTCTTTCATTTGACCAGTAACGAAAACACTTGCGTGAATCGACATTGGTCGGAATGACGTACTGTGAACACACCCTTTTTACTGTCCTTCGGCCCTCCGTGTGCAACCCAACAACTGGAAGGCTTTTGTCAACTGCCAGCAGTGCCAATCATTTCATTTGTAATGGTCAATTTGATGATTACAAATGCCAGCTGCAAGCGTGTGTCACTGACGCGAAAGGAACACGCGTTGCCGTGAGTGTGAGATCAGACGGACTCGGACTCGGAGGTTGGACGCGAGGCTTTCCCTTACAATGCATGCGCCTCGTGCCTCATCCCCACCCACCCCTGTGGTTGCGAATATATAAAGCTCACCATCCGCTTCGCTATTCCTCCATCTCCAAAGCACCATTAACTCGGCATTCAATACCGGACACACTCTCGCCAACACTCACCTCACACCTTACTCTCATCTTCATACTCCACAATGGTTGTCAAGATCCACGGAATGGCCATGTCCACCTGCACGCAACGCGTCGCAATCGCCCTGCGTGAGAAGAACGTTCCTTTCGAGATTGTCCCCATTGATTTCGCGAAGGGTCAACACAAGGGTCCCGAACATCTCAAAATCCAGGTAGAGTACAAAGGCAGCATGGCATAGAGCAGACCATATCCTTTTCTGATTCTTTTCCGTTGTCAGCCGTTCGGACAGGTGCCCGTGATGGAAGACGACGGCTTTTTCCTCTTCGAATCTCGTGCCATCGTTCGCTACATTGCCAACAAGTACAAGGACCAAGGAACTCGTCTCATCCCCACGGATGTCAAGGGCGCTGCGTTGGTGGAGCAATGGGCCTCTGTTGAGGTCGCCGACTTTGACCCGTATGCCTCGGCCATTGTGTTCGAGAAGGTCTTCAAAGGGTATGTACGGTACAAAGTGCTGAAATGGGCAAATTTCTGACCGCCTCTGTGTCCAACCCAGAATGTTCGGACTCGGCGAAGCAGATGAGTCCAAGGTCAAGGAATTGCGATCAAAACTGGATGAAAAGTTGGATGTGTACGAAAAGATCCTGTCGACACGGTCCTACCTGGCGGGCGAGGAAGTGTCATTCGCCGATCTGTTTCATCTTCCATACGGATCGCTTTTGACCCCCGCCGGACACGGCGACGCAATCGCCAGTCGCCCTAATGTCAAGGCTTGGTTTGACAGGCTCTCGGCCCGTCAATCCTGGAAGGTAAACGGAGATGTTCTCTCCTTTCTGTCCTTTTTTCATTTTTTGCTCATAATTCTCTCATCGTGCTTCAGGAAACTCAAGCCGCTGCTCAACAGTAGAGAAAACAAAAGCGGAATTTGATGTATTACTTAGGCAATGGCACATCTCTCTTCTTATTGTGTCATCTATATGGTTGATTTGACGCAATCCGAATACACATCATGAACCGACATTTTGTAATCAAGATTTGTGGAGATCATTCCCATTGCTGTCTGGTCTGAGTTGCAGTATTGGATTAGCGATCAACGTATTTTCATATGATGTTAGCCGTAGTGTTGCTGAAGACGAGCAATTGGGGGCTGGCGAGGGTGGGATGTCGTTTGTTTACAACTGCATTCCTTCGGCAACATTCATGACAAAGAGATAATAAATTGCCAGAGAGCTTTGGCAATACTGCTACTGAAAAGTTGTGGGACATCGACCCAATGCCTGGTTGTGCGTGCGTTGCGAAAAAAAATATTCATTAAACGAATGGGCGCCCGACTGGTTCCTCGCTTGGATGAATGTTCTGGCAGACGCGCACGGATTGCCTCTCAGTATCGGCACGTCGGCCTGATCGGACTACGCGCAAGGCCGAAGGAACCAGCGGAAGAGAAGAATAATTTTTCAGCGTTACCGAACTCGCGGGAACGCGTTGCGCTCATTTCAATCCACATCAGTCAGCATCCCGAAAGTTTGACACTCGCTTCAAATTCTTTCGCTCTCCATACGCAGCTCAGGGCATCAGGGTAGATGGTAAATCAACGATAAGCCATCACAAGCCAGGTTTGATTTGGCAATAGCAATGAGTGATCGACAGGGGAGCTTTCCCAGCGTGCGCGTCCGTCGGGACGACCTCGTTCTCATGGCCGTCGACAAGAACCATGAGTTGTGTACGCTTTGAAGAAAACGAGGCAGATCACCGATGAGGAAGACAAAGATAGCTAGCGGCGACATCAAGCACCCTACAACAGTGTCAACGGCGTCAGCCTTGCTATCTACCTTTACAGACGAGCGCAACGCTCAAGTAGAACCCTCTACAAGACGCCTTGAATCTTAAACAGAACGCAGTACACGCAGCGCGGAGCTAACCACATGAAGAGTGAAGCCAATGTCCATAGTCAACTGTCTGATACTGTCTGGAAGAATTCTGATGACAATGTTAAAACTCTTGCCAGAATGCCAGTGAGAAGCCATATACAACCGTTAAGCCTTATGACCTAAAGAACAAGACAGGGAGGTTGCGGCAGGTGAGGAGATCGCACAAGGAAACTGTGAGGTACCTCGTCAGTCATAGGAAGAAATTACGAGTGAAGGAAAACCACCTTCAAGAAAGCTATCCTGGTGGCCGATTGACTTCGCCAGGGCGCGCGAGCGTTTCGACATAACAGGCCAAATTCGTTTAGACATCTGGCATTTATTTTCACCATTGTCAATTGATCAATTTCACGCAAACTGCAAATTGAGATCGCCATTTCACCATTTCACCATTTTGCCATCTCGCTATTTCACCATTTCGCCATCTCATTGTTGAAATTAGGGACCAAGAGATGGTGAAAATGAATTTCTTGGGATGGTGTTATGAACTGCTGCTTGTCGAAAGCAAGCCGCTTTTGCGTGAAGTCAAAGTGCCAAAATGGTTATGTCATTATGCCATTGTTTGATTTTATTTGTGTGCGCGCGAAGTCAATTGGCCACCAGGATACTTGGATGTCGACGGCAAAAAAATAGTAGAATTGGACAATGACGATGAGCTCAAAGATGTGCGGTGCATTCATAGAGCGGTCAAGAGATGTACTCGACGGTGGGACAGGCGCAGCCGCTGGTACCTTTGGTGCAGTACCGAGAACTTGATAGTTGGAGGCAAAGTTCATGTAACAAGCAGTTCCATCCAAGCGTCGGAAAACTAGCCATGCAACCTGCCCCGGCGACTGTGGGAGGACGTTCAAAAGAATTGCAATTATCATGAAGTATCGTAGAGTTGAGCAAGAGGGCTTTGGTGTACATACGCGCCAAGCGCTACCAGTAATAAGACCGAATTGCATCAATCACCATCGGCAAACAAATACGTATTTGTATTTCTTTGCATGTACAGTATCAATGTCACAGAATTTCTCTTTTCTGCTTCTTTACATATACCGATTTGCCCTCAACAGTGATGGGTCCAGCGTGTGTGTGATGTCTTCGATGTGCGGATTGGCTTGATGTGCAAAGGTGATTGACTTTATTAACAACAAGTGCATTATAATAAGCGTCGTGTTCAATTCCGATCATTAGGGACTTAGATCATGTAGCTGTCATTCGATTCCCGGCAAGAAGCCTGAGCCTTTTCCCATTGCTCTCCTTTCCCTATATATTGCTGCCGGGCACAAATTGCGCTTCTTGCGAAAGTAGTATGGGACTGAACTTACGTAAATATGGAAAGAAAATCTTGGGGATGGCAGACGCTCCTTCCCCTAAGCTTTGCTATCGTCCGAGGCGAATGGAGACGAAAGCTGCGCACTGCTGAGGGAGAGGCCACATCTGAGGCCCCATTTGAGCAGTATTACGTCTGTCTATTGGATATATACTAAATCGTCTACAGTTTAAAAATAACTTCTAAAGCGGCGCCAACACCTCCTTCATCGTTAGAAAGTGTCCTGTAGGAAGCAGAGTCCTTGGCAACCGGCATGGCATTGGCCATTGCTACGCCGTACTTTGCCATCTTCAGCATGCTTGCATCGTTCTCGCCATCCCCAAAGACGAGCACATTGTCCGCAGTGATGCCGTACAACGGAAGGAGTTCAGCCAATGCCGAGGACTTTGAGGCCAAATGGGGAAGCAGCTCGATCGCATATGAGAGCGCTTGGGTTAGATGGAAGTGCTGACCCCAGTTGTCCGTCAGCTTTTGTCGGACATCTGAAGCGTTTGGAATGTCACAGTGAGCTTTCCAGTTCCGAGACAAAAATGACGCGATGCGAACCTGGGACATATTTCTCGTCAGACAGAAGAACAATCTTCTGCACACCGATCTCTCCACTTTCCACGCTTTGCAAGAGGGCCTGGGTCGGAAGTTTGATATCCTCCCCGAACGACCTCATTACGTCAAACCACGTACGTCCACCTCTGCCCGCAGGATCCTCTACAACCTGAAAGACCTCATCTTTCACGTACAAATACACAGCTTTCCCATCCTTCCTTCCCATTTCCACAATGTCCAGCACAACTGAAGGGTCGAGCGTGAATTCTTTCGTTACATGCCCATTCTGGTATAACAAACAACCGTTTGTATGAATGGCTGGGGAGTCGGACAGCCCAAGTTTCTTCCGGATGTCCGCGGTGGCGCCAAATGGCTTGCCTGTTACATGGCGGGCGAATGAGTACTTGTTCCTTTGCAACACACGGTACTTTACACGCAAAAATTGAGAAGTAAGCACTTACCTGTGGCAATGACAAAGGGAATGTTCGGGTACTGTTTGCGTATTTTCAGAATTGCAGCCTCCTAAGCGCGTGGCGAGAGGATCATTAGTACCACGGCAACGAGCACGACATGCTTGGTAGATGCGCTTACATTTCGCGGGTGGAGTTCATGCTCGTTGTCCAGCAAGGTTCCGTCCACGTCAGAAACAATGAGCTTCACAGCAGACGCATCTATGGTCGAGCAGTTCATGATGCTAAACAGCTCTTCACTTCCTGGTCGTCTTCGTTAATATACTGTGCTTCGAGAAGCAATCTATGATCATGGCTGTTGCGGGAAAAGGACTTGCTCAAATGCGAAAAGTCAAATGTAGAATCAATGGAAGGACCGATCTCCCGGTAACATCGATGAGAGAATCACCGTTTGTTCCAATGCCGAAGGGTCTCAATGACGGCATCCGTCCGCCGAAAATACCATCTGTAACTTCATGACATCACTGCCAAAGCCAGCAGTTATGATGAAATGCTGTTCTCCCAGGGTCAAACGCTTACATCAAGGGCTCATTCAATTCATGACTGCATTCATGAAGATTGTCAATCAAATTTTGATCTCTACCCTGTTGCAATCACCAAATAAGTTGGAAAGAAGAAATCCACAATGCTTTCAACAAAACACAAGTGTTTCCAGCCTTGGAAACTTGAAAAGCTGCTGCCCCAACAGTATACAGACTATTGAATAAATTGGCAAATACAAATGAAAGTACTTGCAAAAAAGTGGACATAATTCAACTAGACTGAGTGCAAAATGTGAAAAATTCCTATTGGAGCTATCAGTGTTATGAATACTATATAGACAATGCAGATGATGATGGTATTGGAATGTTGAGCCTCGCGTACTCAAGAATAGTCCTTACATTGGATCCTAACTTGAAATCTCTGTGCAGAACGCGTAACCGTTATACTGGTAATGCTAAGGGCTGAATGAATCACATATAATCATATGATTGAAAAAAAAGTAGATAGGATTGCTCAATAAGCAAGGCATTACCGATAAGACTTAAGACATAGAAATACATTCTTATACATATATCTCCGTGCATCTGACAACAATACACCATCATCTGCATCACCAAAAAGCTCTGTAATGTCTGTACAAAGGCCATACAAATAGTGTGACTCGAGATCAGCCAATCCTTTGCATTTTCGATCAATTACTGAAAACACCAATATCTCCAATAGGTTATAACCTTGAGAACACCAATCGAATTCAAATCATTCTCCTTTTGTAAATACTTGAAACTGCTGTGCGTAGATTCGGTTAAGGTGTAGTGCAACAGAGGGAAGCTAGCTTGACACTCTCAATGACAATGGTATGATTGTTCTTAGTGTAAACCGGTGGGAAGAAGAAGATCTAAACTAAGAAGAAGAAGGAAAAGTGGATGTGCAAGCTGTCGGGGAAACCTCATATTCTTATACTTTTTCGTGATTTTCTGATTACGTTATACGTGATCCTTTGTTCGGGCTGGCCATCCGTTCATCGGTGATACACATGACTCCTGACTCATAGGCAATAAAGCGCCTCCCGGATAAATTAGATGTGCGCCACCCTGACACGCATTATATAAAGCTGTCAGCCGCTGGTCGCCTTTCTCCGCTCGTTACCTTACAACACACGATAATACACACTATTTATTACTATCAACTATCAAAGCTTCCTTTGACGTTACATGGTAGCACCACTCCACACTAGCACCATCAACCATGATCACTCCAATTGAACAACATGCCCCCTGCACTTACTGCCGCTTAACAAGCTGCTATCGTTGCTGCCATTACAGCCGGTGTTATCGCCGCTGCTCCTGTCGTCGCTGCTGCAGCTTCCGCTCGCCTCAACCCGAGCTAAGACCCTTCTCGACGCACAAAAGGCTAAGCTCTCCGAATACAATGGCACCAAGTCTGCTAAGAAGATAGAGGAGTTTTTGACTTCCCACAGTAACTTTTATTGGGCTCTTGCTACTCCTGCTATTCCTGCAGTCGTCGGTCCTCCTCCTGTTCCTGCAGTTCCTGCCGTACCATTGCCCATGGCCGATTACGTTAGCACCCTCCAATCCTACCTCAAGGGTACCGCTCTTGAGTGGTACAACACTACTTCTGCCGCAGGACCACCTGCCACATGGGTGGCCTTTCAAACAGCCCTCATTACCGAATTCTTCCCTCGCAATCTTCGCAATGCAATTGAACTCAGATTGACCAATCTCGCCCTCGGGAACTCACTTGAAGAATTTGTTACAAAGTTCCAAGATGAATGTCATGAACTTGATGCCGCTTTGCGTCTTGATCCTACACAAGCTACTATTCCTGCTGCTGATATTATTCGTATTTTTAAAGCAGATCTCCTTAAGAACCCTATCATCGGTCACTATCTATACAATGCAATCAATACTTTCGAAATCAATCAAAACCTCGCCGCCGCAGCTGCTGCACCCATTACCATTCATGTAATGAGGCGTGGCTCACCAGCTTAAGCCTAGACACGCATCGGGAGGGGTCCCGCGCGAGATGGATGCTCACGTCAGCATCCCAAAGGGTACTAGACCTCAGGGATGGCCACGGATGGCCATCACGTGACCAGGGCCGCTCCGCGGCCTAGAAGAAAGGTAGGAATGCTCCGACGAAGGCGCATTCAAGACTTAGAGATCTTACAGTAGAATTAGACATAGAGAGTTCCCGAATAGAAGACTAGATTCTGGCAACGGACCTAGTATTATTACATGGTAGCACCACCCTGTAGACGACAACAATGGCACGTAGCACCAGGAACAGCCCAATGGCAGTAGGAGAACCCAAAGTCGACACACCGACCAACAACCCCATCGCAATGTTAGCTGCACAATTGGCGGAGACCCAACGCCTACTGCAGGAACAGATCGCAATGGGAGAGGCCCGCTTCGAAGCCCTTCTCTCAAGGATTCCGACTCCAGTCCAACCAGCAGTTGCAACACCGCACGTCGACATCATCCTGGCGGAAGAAAACCGCGCACGAATGCAAGCACGAGAAAGGGGACGCCACACCCCCTATGGCTCAGGTCGTCCCACATGCGGTATGGACAACTACCAAGGGATTTCACGCCGTGAGCACACCATCTACGACAAACGCCGTGAGCGCAACGAATGTTTCAACTGCGGGGGCAAGGGGCATTACGCCCGTGGGTGCCCAGCAAGTAAAGGTAAAACCGGTGAGCATAGGACGTTCGCTGCCCCTGTAGAGATCACCGAAGGGTCCGGAGACGAGGCGGCCAGCGACGGGGGCTCAGTCAACAGCTCGGATTTTTGTCCCGGGTGCTGAACGCTTGCACCGTCTCAGTACCCAAACCCCGGATGCAAGACAAGATCCCCACGGACAGACCGGGACCCCGCATTCACAGGAAGACATTTGTGGTCCACGGGAAGGTACAAGGGCACTTTGCCCGCATCCTAATCGATACCGGATGTAACACCCTGATCATCAGCGACACTTGGGCCGCCAAACACGGCCTCCGGACCTACACCTCTCCAACTCCGCTGGAGGTCCGGTGGGGCGACAGAGCGGGAAACTACGGGGCAACAAAGATGACCTGTGGGGACCTCTCGGTGTTCACCGAGGAGAAGATCATCTACTGGGAGGATACCGTACCGTTCGTGGTCGCGCCGATCAGGGTCGATGCCATACTGGGCTTGCCATTCATATTGGGGCTGGACGCCCGAGGGCTTTTCGACAAGGGGGCTTTCCAACGATGACATTCTACCACGACGGCCAGACCCTCAGCCTTCGAGCCAAATCGACCAACCGCCACTGGGAAGCACCGTCCGCGTGCGCCGCCCGTCTACTCTCCCCACGAGAGGTACGGCCCCGCAGATTCCAGCCAGCGAAGCCAGCACTCAATGCAGAAGGAATCTACACGGCCAAGCAATGGAAACGCTTGATGAAGAAGGGCGAGATCACTGGAGTCTTCGAGGTACACATCGTAGATGCAATTCCAGTCGTAGAGGCTCAATTCGTACGGACGGTTGACGCCAAGAAAAGGGCAATCTTGGAGGAACGCCGCCACACCAACGCCGAAGCCAAGACGGCAGATCAAGAGGACCCGCTAGATGCACTGCCGGCCGACCACCCACTCCGACCGACCTTAGAGAAATACGTCACGACGCTATTCACCGAGCAGTCAGGCTTGCCTCCGGACCGAGGCGAGGACAATTTCACCATTTGGCTCAAACCCGGCTCGAAGCCCGTGATGCAGCCACTCCGGCATTTGAGCCCTGACGAATTGGACGAGCTCGGCCGGCAGATGCAGCGCTTAATGGACAAGGGTCGGATCTCACACTCTCGCAGCCCATGGGGCGCGCCCGTCCTATTTGCCCCAAAGAAGGACGGCGGCTTACGCTGCTGCATTGACTACCGGGCACTGAACAAGATGACCCACAAGGATGCCACGCCACTTCCGAACCTCTCGGAACTGTGCGACAGGCTTGTCAACATGCGGGTATTTACCGCGATCGACATCCGCGACGCATATCACTGCATCATGATTCGACCAGAAGATAGGGAGAAAACAGCGTTCCGAACATGTTTTGGGCATTTCGAATACAATGTTCTACCTTTCGGCTTAACTAATGCACCTGCTACATTCCAGCGACTAACCAACAAACTCTTGGGCGACAAGTACGACGCTTATGTGATCTCATACCTCGACGATATTCTCATATTCAGCACCGACATGAGTTCGCACATTCAGCACGTCGACGAGGTTCTCAAGACCCTGGCGGAACATCGCCTTCACGTCAAACCCAGCAAATGTCAATGGGCGGTTGACAAAGTCGAGTTCTGCGGCCACCGAGTCGGCAGGGATGGCCTGAGTATCGCCCCCTCCAAGGTGACCGCGGTCCGGGAACGACCTCGCCCGACCAACTCCCTGGAGCTCCTTAGCTTCATGGGCCTTGTCAACTATGTCAAGGAATACATCCCCGAGTATGCACAGATTGCCCTACCCCTAACGAGTCTGCAATCCGGCAACCGCCCATGGCAGTGGGGTGACAAGGAAGATCGACCGTTCAATCGCTTAAAGGAATTATGCTCCTCGGCACCCACCCTAGCGTACTTTGACCCGGCGCTTGACACCTACTTGTTCACGGACGCATCGGGCTACGCCTACGGCGGATGGCTGGTGCAGCCGGCCAAAGGGGATTTCCCTTACCCTCACCCACTACCAACCACCAAATCGGGCTTAGCCAACCTCCCGCCACTTCGCCCGGTGACATACTACTCCCGCAAGATGCAACCCGCCGAGACTCGATACCCCGTGCATGAACAAGAACTACTGGGATTAGTCAAGTCCATACGCGCCAACCGCCATTACCTCATTGGCCGCCCATTCCGCGCGTTTGTTGACCACAAATCCCTGATCTACCTCCAGGAACAACCCCACCTGTCACGTCGCCAAGCAGGCTGGGTTGAGTTCCTCCAACAGTTCGATTTCTCAGTGGAATACCTCCCCGGCACATGGAATTCGATCGCCGACTTCCTCAGTTGCGACCCGACTTACGCCCCCAAGTGTGCAACCTGCCAGGCCAAGATCGACGTGGTCACCGCCATCGTGCAGACGGAGAAGCCCGTCACGACGCACATGCCGACCGATGCGGACTGGACCCAAGCACTCGCATCGGATGATTTTGGCCAAAACATCTTACTAACCATCAACAGTCCACCGGAGAACCTATCCGGCCATGCACGCCGATTCCGGACAGTGGACTCCCCTCCGCACCGCTTCTTGATGTACCATGACCGTCGGTACATCCCCGACAGCTTGCGGGGGCCACTCCTTCAGATTCATCACGACTCCCTCACGAACGGTGGTCACTCCGGTGTCCAACGAACGCTCGCCAAACTTCTGGAGTCGTACTATTGGCCTAACATGGAGCGTGATGTGTACCAATATGTCCGCACCTGCCCTACCTGCCAACGTCACAAGCGAACTGTGCTGATCGGTTTCCTCCGCAGCTTACCGATCCCCGACGCCCGTTGGCAACAAATCGGCATGGATATATTCTTCCCCACGTCAGGCTCTAAGGGGGGGGAACCTCGGGTAGAGCCCGACGTGATGAAGAACCCTCCGCACCACACCGGCGAGAGACTGACCAAGACGGCAGACACCGTACTCCTCATCGTCGACTACCTTTCATGCCGCGTGATACTCCTACCAACTAACACACGCGCTACAGCTCAGGAGACGGCTCAACTCTTTCTGGAACAGGCATTTCGCCACACGGGGTTACCCCACACCATCATGAGCAATCGGGACCCCAAGTGGCTATCAGAATTCTGGCGGTACCTCATGCGGGCACTCGACGTCAAGCAAGAACTCTCGTCGGCACAACACCAACAGACCGACGGCAAGGCGGAGAACGCCATCAAGACGATCAAGGGAATCATGGGCCCCTTTCTTGACTATGCCGGCTCCAACTGGAAGAGTTTACTCCCCACACTCGAGTACAACTACAACCGAACGCCGCAGACGTCGACGGGACTATCCCCTTTCGAGATTGACCTAGGCCGCGTTCCCCGGGTACCGAACCAATGGGTAGCACCTAACCCCGGAGAGATGATAAGGCAATCGGCACAAACCGCCGTGGAGAGACGGGTTAAGGAATTCGCCGATGTGAGTCGCATCGTGCAGCAACGGCTCCGAGATGCACAGGACCAGCAGGCAAAGTACTACGACCGCAAGAAGCACACGGAAGCATACCAAGAGGGTGACAAGGTCTTACTCCATTGTGAGGGTATCGCGATTACCAGCGTCACCACAAGGAACAAAAAGCTGGCTGAACAATGGATTGGGCCATTCACAGTATGCGGCAAGGGCCCGCATCCTGACACCTACGAGCTCGAACTACCCAAAGAGTTCACCGGGTTGCACCCAGTCTTTCATGTCAGCATTCTGAGACGTTACCATGACCCGGGCGGTACCCCGTACAGACAGGTCACCGCCCCACCTGAGCCCGAGAAGGACGAAGACGGTCAGGAGACCTACCAAGTGGACAAGATCCTAAATGCCAGATGGCACAGGAACACCGAGCAGTTCTTAGTCAAGTGGACAGGTTACGACAGCACTCAGAACACGTGGGAGCCGTATGCACACGTGAAGGGGACGACCACACTGGAAGAATGGCTCCGGGAGCACCCCGGAGAGGACCGCGGCCAAAGGCTAGCAGCCAGGCGACGTAAGAGAACCTAGATAGCGAGCTGTACCGTAAATTAACAAAAGATATGCTCCTTGAGGTAGAGGACCTTATAGCGCGAGATCTCGGCATCGTTGGACGATGGCCGAAGGCTGCTGGGCAGCATACCTTGCTGGGCGAGATGCCGGCATCGTTGGACGATGGCCGAAGGCTGCTGGGCAGCATATCTCGCTGGGCGAGACGCCGGGATCGCTGGGCGATGAGCCGAAGACTGCGAGGCAGTAGACCTCACTAGATGAGATACCGGCATCGTTGGACGATGGCCGGGGAACCGCTGGACGGTCTTCCCAACGGGGAAGTGTGATGCAGGGCATCTACCATGAGCACCATAGCCGGGAGGAAGCCGAGTGACATTGGACACAGCGGACGCATACAAAATGCCACAAGACTCAAGGGAGCACAGCGATGAGAAGGCAAGTACAGCGATGAGATTGTGGTACTGAATTTGATTATACGGGCCGAAGGCCAGGCCCCGAAGGAGCAACAGACAACAAGTGAAAGTATGTACAAGAAGGAGGGGGGGGGGAGACTAATCAACCAATCTTGGTGAAGGAGAACTGGCACCGGTCGCCCAACCCGCACCGGAGGGGGGTGTAATTTGCCACGTTCATCTCGCTGCGAAGAGAGCTGAGTTAGTCAGGTAAGACAGCAGCAGGCCGAAGAGTACTACTTACGCGCGGACGTGGCCCATGCAGTGGAGATGGTTGCATGGAAACATGCGGAGGTCCGCTCCGACATGGTTGCAGCCAGCGAACTGACACCCGGCGGGGATGGCCGCAAAGAAGAGGACCCGGTCGCAGTGGGGGGCGCCGCACGTCAACTGGCCCTGAGGGCCGTTGTTCTGGAAAGCAAAGGAACAAGGGAACTATACCGTTAGGAAGACATCAGGCCGCCTCTCAGCGAAAGGGAACTTACCGTGTTGTCGGCCGCCGCCACGATGCAGGGCCGGCACACCAGATGGTGGCATTCAGACATAAACATCTTGCTTTTGCGGAAGTGGCGGCACTTCCAGCAGGCGGGCAAGTCGGCCGACCTCTCGGGGGTGGACTTTTCATGGACCGAGGGGTCCTGGAGACAACAAGGGAAGACGGGGAACATGAGACGAGTTGCCACAGCCGAGGATGAGCACCGACCCCTACTTACCCGGGCGGGCTGGGCCCGCTTGGTCGCGCCCTTTGCGAGTTGTTGGGTGGGCCGGCGCTTGCCCGCGGTGGTGGTGTTGGAGGGGAGAGGAGAGTTGTTGGCGACGTCGGCCATGTTGTTTGTATGTATGTATGTATGTGTGTGTGATGTGTGTGTGTCGGGCTACAAAGGAAAGAAGAGCAAGAGGGGGGAGATTCAACGGGCAGTACCTTTTAAAGGCTCGACCTGCTTGGGAACGCTCGGAAATTCAGGTGTTAGTGTTTCATCCCCTACGGAGCGCAGCAGATGTTACTTATCGAAATCCGCATGGAGGAAGCTACTCGTGATTCATCTAGGGCCCCTGCGAAGAGAGAAATAGACTTTCCGACGATTTCGTGCACCACAAAGGGCAGAGACTACCCGTCGGAGACTACCGCGACGCGACCCGCGCCAGGGCCGCCTCCCCAGCCTCATCTTCCCACAACCACGTCAGCATCCGTTAACCCGCCGCCGCCCGGCTTAGGCAAGCTTCGCCTCGCTGAAGAGATTCGGGCCTAAGAGATAGTCGCGAATCCAAGGGGGGTGTAATGAGGTGTGGCTCACCAGCCTAAGCCTAGACACGCGTCGGGAGGGGTCCCGCGCGAGATGGATGCTAGCGTCAGCATCCCGAAGGGTACTAGACCTCAGGGATGGCCACGGATGGCCATCACGTGACCAGGGCCGCTCTGCGGCCTAGAAGAATAGTAGGAATGCTCCGACGAAGGTGCATTCAAGACTTAGAGATCTTACAGTAGAATTAGACATAGGGAGTTCCCGAATAGAAGACTAGACTCTGGCAACGGACCTAGTATTATTACAATTCAGCAAGCCATAGAAGCTGCTTGACAAGCTTTTGTCGTTCATGGATTTTCTGACAATAATCCTCTCAATACGTCCTCTCGTGGGTGCGGCGATCCGGTCGCGGTTGTGGAAGCGGTCGTGGCCAAGGCGGTCGAGCAGCCAACAACGATATAGTCCTTATTCCAGCCCACAAATAACCGGAATAGACGATACTGATAACCTCACGGACGACTTCAACAATCTCAACCTCATTCCATATCCACCTGGCGTTAGTCGTAACCTCATTACCTATAGGCTGCCGTACAATTATCCTAGACAAGGTTACCAATCAAGAGGCCGCGGTCAATCCACAACAACAACAAGTGGGTTTTCTCAACGGTCGTTAGAGCCCATCGGTAGCTCTGTTCGGCCTCCATATCTACCTACCGTCCAAGATGTGTGGAAACCTTTGGCCACCGGATTATGGATTGCACATTGCCGTATTGGAAAGAAATTTGCCCGAGCATTATTTGATAGTGGAGCAACGGGAATGTTTCTCAACAAGACCTTCGTCAAAAAGCATAAGTTCAAAACTAGGCCTACCGAACCACAACAAATAACTCTGGCCGACAAAAAATCTCAAATGCTCTTAGACACCGTTGTCTCCGAACCGTTAGAACTCTGGAACATTGAATCTCGTTCGCCTTTTATGGTTGGACAACTCCCATGGCTCGTCAGCGATCTTATATACGATGTGATCATCGGAACACCTTTCTGGAACCTCTTTACTCATGCTGAACAATACTTACACGAAAAACAACCTATTCTCCGTTTTACTAATCATTCACAGATACCAAACGCATCTCTCTCCGTCACCATCAAATGCGAACGAACATCACGAAAATGGCAACCATTAGACTTTCTCCCTTGGAATTGCCTCTCTCACTTTGGCACTACTCCATCTACGAAACAATCTGTATTCACCAAAGCCGCTGCTTATCGCAATATCCAAATGATCGAAGTTACATCTAAGCAATTCAACAAAGCCTGGCGACAAAATAAATTCAAAGACAATACTGTATGCCGATTGGCTCTCAACGAAATTTCGGAGGATCCTGAACGGTTCAAGGGAAACCCTGAACTTTTGAAAGATTCTCTGGAAAAGTATGTTGATATTCTATTCAAGGAACCGCAAGGCTTACCACCTGATTGGGGAGAAGATAATTTTCAAATTGAACTCGTCGAAGGCGCTGAACCTGTCTGGCAACCTCTCCGCCACATGAATAAGGAAGAATTAGCCGAGCTGAAAAAGCAAATTCAACTGATGCTCGAGAAAGGATGGATACAGCACTCCTCAAGTCCATGGGGAGCTAGTGTTGTCTTCGCTAAGAAGAAAGATGGAGGACTACGTATTTGTTGGGACTATCGAGGTCTCAACTCCGTCACAAAGAAAGACCGAACACCTCTTCCAAACATCCGCGAAATGCGCGACCGAATACAAGGATGCGAATACTTCAGTCTCATTGATATCAAGGAAGCCTATCATCGTTTGCTCATCCGAAAACAAGATCGGGAAAAGACCGCCATACGTACAAGATTTGGTCATTTCGAATACCTCGTCATGCCTTTCGGCTTAACCAATGCTCGTGCTGCATTCCAACGATTAATGAACAAAATTTTCCACAAAGACTACGACGACTTCGTTAACTCATACCTGGACAATATCCTCATTTTCTCAAAGACATTGGAGGAACATCAGAAACACGTAGACCTAGTCCTCAAGAAGCTCAAAGAACATCAACTTTACGTCAAACCTTCTAAATGTGTCTGGGCCGTGCCCGAAGTTGAATGGTGTGGACACGTCTTGGGCGGAAATGGAATTCGCATCGCCCCTTCGAAGATCCAAGTGATCAAGGACTGGCCTAGACCTACATCTACGAAATGAGTTCAATCATTCCTTGGCCTCGCCAACTACTTTCTCGATTTTGTCAAAGACTATTCCAACATTGCTTTACCGTTATCTAACATTCAATCAGCGAAAGTCAAGTTCAAATGGGAAGCCGATCAAGAACAAGCATTCCAGAAACTGAAGGAAGCACTCATCAATGCACCAGCTTTAGCAACTATTGATGAAAGCAAACCTATCTACGTCTACACAGATTCGTCTGGCTACGCCATTGCTGGATGGATCGGACAACCATATGACGATGAGACCATACCAACGAATCTTCCTCGTCTTGTTGGCGAATGGAAACAATTACCTCGCCTCCAACCTGTCGTTTTTTATTCTCGCAAGATGAAGGGTGCTGAGACTCGGTATCCGACCCATGAACAAGAATTACTCGCATTAGTCAAGATGCTTGTTGCTAATAGACCATACCTGGTTGGACGACCGTTTCGGTGCTTCAGCGATCACAAGGGCTTAGAATTTATCCAAACACAACCTCACCTTAGCCGAAGACAAGCTCGATGGGTCGAGATTCTACAAGAATACGATTTTACAATTCAGTACATTCCAGGGAGGTGTAATCATATTGCGGACATTCTCTCCCAAAGTGCTATTTATGCTCCACGTTGTGTCGAATGTCAAAGACGTGTCGATATGCATACTCAGGTCAACAACATGATGGATGGCATTCCCCCTATAGTCGGCACAACAGCAGATCTTTGCACAACGCCAACATATTCTATCGAAGAATGGAAACAAGCTTTAGCTGCGGATCCTTATTCTGAATACCTCAAAGAGATCTGCCAGAAACCCGATCACGAAAAGACTGCAAGAGAACGACGGTACACTTTTCAAGATGGAATCGCTCGACATGAAGGACGCCTCTATGTACCTGAAAGTTTACGTCCAAAAGTACTGCGGCAATTCCATGATGATTTAGCTACCGGAGGCCATCTCGGCGTCAAGAAAACTTTTGCCCGAATCCTTGTCGATTATTATTGGCCCAACGTTAGACAAGACGTCATGAAGTATGTCGGAACATGTAAATCCTGTTGACAGTTTAAACCCGGTCATTGCTGCTACGGATTTCTACGACCACTTCCTGTACCGTTGGGGAGATGGCGTACAATTGGATTTGACATCTTCTCCATTGGAGATGAAGCATGTCTTGCCTGTATCGATTATCTATCAGGACGTGCTATTCTTTCAGCTGTCAATAAAAACATTGGCGGTAAAGAACTTGCTGCCGTTTTTCTGGATCGAGTATGGAAATACGTCGATACCCCAAAAGTCTTTGTTACGGACTGCGAACCTCGAGCACTTTCAGATTTTTTCCTTGCTTTCGATATCTTACTCGGCGTTAAACATGAATTCGCAACGGCTCGACACCAGCAAACTGATGGGAAAGTTGAACGGGTCATTCAAACACTGAAGAGAATCTTTAAGCAGTATCTCAACTACAATAAGAGCAATTGGAAGAAGCTACTCCCGCTTGTTGAGTTCGCCTTCAACACTGCCCCTAGAAGTGAATATGAAGGCCTGACACCATTCGAAGTAGACCTTGGCTGCACAGTCATCTTACCTGGATGGAATCCACTCCTAGAAGGACAAGAACTTCGTTTACGCGGAGTCGACAAGGCCGAGCTCAAAAGATACCATAAGGGACAAGAAGAGATAGCCCGAATCATACGCGAAAACCTGCGTCGAGCACAAGATGAATATGCCCGACAACATGACAAAGGCCGAACTCCTATTGCTTACAATATCGGAGATCTCGTCGACCTCAATTGCAAGGGTATAGACCTCGAGGTTGACGTAAGAAGAGGCCCTCGATTCTCTACTATATGGATTGGACCCTACAAAGTCATCGCCAAAGGTGATCATCCTGACACCTACGAACTCGACCTCTCGCCTTCAAAGATTAGTGGCATTTGGCCTGTCTTCCACGTTGATATCATACGCCCTCACGCAATAGACCAGTATCCACAACGCGAAGTCGAACAACCACCCGAACCAATCAAAGTTCGTGGAGAACAAGAATGGGTTGTCAAAGACATCATTGATGAACGCCGTCATAAGCGAAACCTCTTGGTCAAATGGGCAGGATGGGCCGATCCTACATGGGAACCTGAGTCTGAACTCCGACAAACACCTGCATACCAACAATGGCGAACAGCCCATCCTCTCTGGCAATTCAGCCACGTACAAAGAAGAGATAAACCTCATCACTACTCAACAAAGACGGATTGGCTTTGCCTCGTCTCTCCTCTCATCACGCGCGGCGACGCAAGAACTGACCTATAACAAAACCACATGCGCGGCGACGCAAGAACCGACCTATATACACACACACAAACACTTCAACACGAGGGACGCCTCTGTCGCATACACAAACATCGCGCGCCAACGCAAGAACTGAGCACTGTGTCAACAGTCTAAAATGAACATGAGCTCTCCGTTTCTATTCATCCCCTTCACATTCATCTATGATGCTTCCTCAGGGTCTGAGGGAGGTGTCGGGGAAACCTCATATTCTTATACTTTTTCGTGAGTTTCTGATTACGTTATACGCGATCCTTTGTTCGGGCTGGCCACCCGTTCATCGGTGATACACATGACTCCTGACTCATAGGCAATAAAGCGCCTTCCAAATAAATTATATGTGCGCCACCCTGACACGCATTATATAAAGCTGTCAGCCGCTGGTCGCCTTTTTCCGCTTGTTACCTTACAACACACAATAATACACACTATTTATTACTATCAACTATCAAAGCTTCCTTTGACGTTACACAAGCTATCTAAGCATACGTGGTCAGATGAAGCACCATTGCGCAGTAGAAGTCACGTTGAGTCTTGGAGCGCTGTCGATTTGACAGGTTTATCTCACAAGTCCAATCTCAACACTCCTCCGACTTTTGAGACCAAACATGCCACAAAACGGTCAAGCTTCAAAGTGTCCCATTTGTCTTTTTCGAGATGCCAAGTTCTGTGGAAGCTGCGGACACCTGTTTTGCTTCCGGTGTTTGCAGTACAGTTTGTCAGGGAAACTTCATATTGTTATACTTTTTTGTTCTTTCTGATTACGTTATACGCGATCCTTTGTTCGGGCTGGCCACCCGTTCATCGGTGATACACATGACTCCTGACTTATAGGCAATAAAGCGCCTCCCGGATAAATTATGTGCGCCACCCTGACACGCATTATATAAAGCTTTCAGCCGCTGGTCGCTCTTCCGCTCGCGTTACCTTACAACACATGATAATACACAGTATTTATTACCATCAACTCTCAAAGCTTCTTTTGACGTTACACAGTTGGGTGGCACCTAACGATGCTGCACGCAGATGTGCTATCTGCAGGTGAGGAAGGAGTTCTGTTGTGCTTCAGGATGTTGATGTTTCGTATTACACAGGAGGTCGTGGGTTAACCTCTTTGAAGGGGACGTGACAAGAAGGCGGTGTGCAATGTGTCATACGATAAAGGACTGTCAGACGTCGCACGCCTGTGGAGAAAATGACCCCTGTCTTCTGTGTGAGAGCTGTTCACGGGGTCTGGTGCATCGGAGTGGAGAAGTATGCTGCCCGAAATGCAACAAGTCGGATCGTCGATTGAGATGGTGGTTGCGGCGGGTGTATTTCAACTAAATTTAGCATAATCTGATTTTTTTCGGAGTCCAGTTCGATGTCGCAGATCGTCAAGTAATGGTCGAGGTAGTGGTTTTGTCAAGGCATCAGCAAGCATGAGCTTGGACTCAATGTACTGTAGGTGAATGCGCTCGTTACCAATGAGGTCTCGCAGAAAGTGATAGCGGACATCGATGTGTTTGGTTCGTTGGTGATGCGTCGGATTGGCAGCAAGCTTGATGGCGGCCTGATTGTCCTCATAGATGGGAACTGCTGTCTGCTCCGTTGCTGACAGTTCAGATAGGAGACCCTGGATCCAAAGTGCTTCCTTTGCGCATTCCGCGAGTGCAATGTATTCTGCTTCTGCTGTGGATAACGCCGTTGATTTTTGACGTTGTGACTTCCATGAAATGGTGGCTCCGTTAAGCATGAAGACATAGCCAGAGGTTGAGCGGCGCGTGTCCGTGCAGCGTGCATAGTCGGCATCTGAGTATCCAACGATATCTCCCCCATCTTTGAAGACAAGAGAGAGATCACTAGTTGTGTTTGCGTAAGCGCAAACCTTCTTTGCGGCCGTCATGTGTGCGGCTGTCGGTGCCGCCAGAAACTGGGATAAGCGAGAGACTGAGTAGGCCAGGTCGGGGCGAGTCCCTAACATCAGATACATTAGCGTTCCAATGATCAACTGATATTCCTTGATTCCTGATGTGTCGAGGGCGTTGGCTCCATTGTTCGCATTAAGATGTAAGTTCGGGTCCATTGGGATGTGATGCGGCTGCATGCCGTTAAGGTTAAACTTGTCAATCATGTCTTTGATGTACTTCTGTTGGCCAATGGTAACGCATCGCTTTGACCGGTCGCGCGTAATCTGAAGACCGAGAAGGAAAGGGATCTCCCCCATGTCCTCCATCTTGAAGCGTTTGGCAAGTGCGGATTTGAGAGTGAGCAGGTCATCAAGGTCTGATGCAAAAATCGTGAGGTCATCCACGTAGATGGCAACAATCAGGATCTTCGTGTTGTCAGTCCGCTTAATGTAGAGCACGGTGTTGAATTCTGATACTGAGAACCCGAGCTGTTGAAGGAAGGAGTCAAGAACCTTGTTCCATAGGCGCGGCGATTGTTTAAGGCCATAAAGGGAACGGCGTAGTTTGACGATGTCGTCAGCGATGCCAGCGGGGAGCCGCATCCAGATCTCTACGTCGAGATCTCCGTTGAGAAATGCGGTGATGACGTCCATCTGATGGACGTGAAGGTCGAGCTTAGCGGCAAGCGTGAGTAGCACCTGCAAGGTGTTAAACTTGATGACGGGCGCGTACGTTTTGTTGAAGTCAATGCCTTCACGCTGCGTGAAGCCTCGGGCGATGAGGCGGGCTTTGAACTTCTTGATGGAACCATTGGCGTTGCGTTTGACTTTGAAGACCCATTTAGAATCAACAAGGTGAGTGCCGGGCGGTGTTTGCATGGTATCCGTGTTCCACGTCTTATTAGTGCGGTGAGATGAGAGTTCAGCGTCGATCGCTTGTTTCCACTCTCTCACGTACGGCGAGTTGATTGCCGCCTGGTAAGTGGCGGGCTCGTCAATGTCAGTGCTGCATGCGGCATGCAGTTCGGCGATTACGGGTGTGCCGTCATCTTCGATTCCGGTGAATCGCATCAGGGCCTCTGAGTCCTTGACGTTGCCGAGGGGTTCCCATGTTGGTTTGTCGTAGCCAAGCCACTTGACCAGGAATTGCTCTCCCCCTTCGCCGTTGCTAGAGAGCAAGATGCGCTCAACCACATATTCGGGAGTGGTGTCTCTCTGAGCGACAGGGCTGATGTAATCAGCCTTGTTGATTGTGACATCTTGTGCGTCGATGATCGAATCGGTCGATGCATTATAAGGGCAATAGTTGCCTTGTTTAGTGGGGTGATATCCCACTAGTCGGAACGGTCCGACAGCGCAAGCTCCAAGCTTGCGGTGTGTGCGACGGCGCACAGGTTGATGCATATAGGCCTCGCTCCAGATGGTGCGGAGGTTCGATACATTGGCAGGGGTCCCAAACCAGCGTTGGTATGGGGTCTCTCTGTCGGGGAAACCTCATATTCTTATACTTTTTCGTTCTTTTTGATTATGTTATACGCAATCCTTTGTTTGGGCTGGCCACTCATCAAACGTCCGCGGCCTATTCAAGTCAGCAAAACGGGATTGCCGAACGATGGCATTGCACAGCACTGGACAGGGTCCGCGCCACCTTTGCAGATACGAAACTACCCCGAACGTTCTGGCCTGCTCTACTGGTAGCGGCTGGTTACATCTATTCCCTTACATACAACCGCATCAACAAGAAGACGCTGCATGAAATCTTATTTGGCCGGCGTCCTGATGTCGCCCATCTTCGGCGTATCGGTTGCGTGCCGTATTCCGTTCTAACTAGCAAAGGACGAGATAAAATGGGGAATCGAGCAAAGAAGGCTTACTTGGTAGGCTATGCTCAACCCACAGGTACCAAGGGGTATCTGGTATGGGATCCTGTTACTGACAAGGTCGAAGTGTCACGAGACGTGATCTTCAAAGAAGACTTGGGACTCGAACCCAAATATCAGCAGGATCCAGCACATCCTGACCTTCTAGATGAGGAGAGTCAGGAGGATGACGTCGAATACGCCGTGGAGGCGATTATCAACGAGCGCCGCAGTAAGGTGCACACAAAAGAGTACTTGGTTAAGTGGGAGGGATATCAAGAACCTACTTGGGAGTCCCGACTTTCACTACTCGATACTACCGCCTTGGATGACTGGGAGAATCGAGTAGCCGCGTATGATGTCGGCACACGTCGAAATGACCCCATTGCTGCATACGCCGCCCGCGCGCGGACTCAAGCAACGATCAATGAAGACGCCATGACATGGAAGCAAGCGATGAAAACACCTCAGAAGGAGGAATTTCTCAAGGCTGCACGCATCGAGTACCAATCCCTGGTCGACAACGGCACATGGGAGCTCACCAAGCGTCCACGTAACAAGCGCGTGATCGGCACAACATGGGTCTTTCGAACGAAGGTCAATCCCGATGGCACTTTTAACAAGTTCAAAGCCAGAGCAGTAGCTCAAGGCTTCTCTCAACAACCCGGTCGCGACTTTGGTGATACATATTCACCTACGCTACCATTCACAGCGCTACGCCTCTTCTTGGCATATTGTGTCCAGCATGGGCTGGACATCCACAGTATGGACGCTGTTACCGCCTTCCTTAACAGTGATATTGATAAGGATATCTATATCGAGCAGTTTGAGGGATTCGAAGATCCGGATCACCCCAAAGGCAATTGGGTCCTGAACCTACTGAAAGCTCTCTACGGCCTGAAGCAATCACCTCTTCTTTGGTATGAGACCTTGAAGACTGCACTGTTAAAGCTCGGCTACGAAACGGTTTCTGTATGCCCGTGTATCTTTTTCAAGTACGCAACAGATGACCGTACACCTCCGTCGAACGACAACTTGGTCCTTATTCTCGTCTTCGTCGACGACCTGCTTATTGCAGCGAAGGATCCGGAAATTCTGGCGAACAGCAAAATGGAGCTACATTCGAAGTTCAAGTTTACGGAACAAGGTCGCGTAACCAGTCACCTTGGTCTCGTCTACAAATATGACTTTGAATCTCCTGTTCGTACCCTCGAAATCTCAAACGTCAAGTACATTGACAATGCTCTTGAACAATTCAACATGAGTGACTGCCATCCTGTCTCCACCCCGTATGCCGTGTCAGCGCGTAACCAACAACCGGAGGATTCATCACCATTCACGAATCTCAAAGTGTATCAGGAAGCAGTGGGGATCCTCACTTGGGCCTCCATCACATAGCGATGGGATATCGCCACTGCAGTCGGTTACGTTGCGCGCCACATAGCCGCACCTACTAACTCCGACTGGAACAATGTTAAATGCATTTTCCGGTATTTGAAGGGTACCCGCGATTACGCCCTCAAGTACACATCTGAACAAAATGATCCGCGTGGCCTACACGTATTCACGGATGCCGATTATGCAGGAGAACTCACCGACCGTACGTCCACTACAGGTATTTTGGCCCTTTACAATGGGTTTCCTGTTCTGTGGAAAAGCAGCAAGCAGAAGTGTACCGCCCAAAGTACGACCGAAGCGGAGTACATAGCTGCAAGCACCGGTCACAACAAAGCCAAATGGCTACGCCAACTCTTGTCGGAAGTTTTGGGACCTCAACCGGATTTCAAATCTCGACCGGTCCCTCTCCATGTCGATAATCAGAGCGCCGGGGCCTTGATTCAGTCTAAGGCTATCAACCAGCACACCAAGCAAATCGACGTTTGGTACCACGCTATACGCGATTCGTTCGCAAAGCAAATTATCGAAATCATCGACACCAATACGGAAGATCAATTGGCAGACATCTTTACGAAGCCTTTCCCAGCTGTCAAACATAAAGACACTGTCCTGAAGATTACGAATGGGACTCATATATTTGATGAGAGAATACGCAATGAGGGCGCGCCTACGGAAGCACACCGAGCTCAAGTGTTACTCGCTGAATGTCAGGAGAATTACTCACAACACTGGCTTACCTTGGCACCTACACCGCAATTGCAGAACCCAAACCCATGCCCCCCCAGGAGGTATTGGAGATATCAGCACTTCCAGTACTTTATCGGAATTGCAGAGGATTGGCCGAATTTGATGTGGCCTCCAGTAAACTTCGTAAGAGGTGGTTACAGAGCTCTTCTGTGATGCAGATGACGGTGTAGCGTTGTCAGATGCACAGAGATGTATTGTATGTGAATGTATTTTTTGTCTTAAAGTCTTATCGGCAATGTCTCGCTTTGAGCGTTCTAATCTACTTTTTCTCCAATCACGTGATCACATGTGATCCAATTCAGCTCTTAGCGTTACCGGTATAGTGGTCACACGTTCTAGTCGGAGAATCCAAGTAAGGATCTAATGTAAGGACCAAACGTTGAGTACGCAAGTCTCAACATTCCAATACACCCCCTGTCCGAGCAATCGATCCACGATGATGGGATTTTACTCATTCGGGAGCTCCGTCATGGACGCTTTCGTCATTGGCGTGATGGTGTTGTTGTAATGCTTGATGCACATGCTTTCGCAATGGTATTTGAATGCCGGGGCCGGTAAAGGCTTTGTAAGTGAGTCGGCTACCATTTCAGCGGTAGGTAAGTACTCCAGGTGAATCTCCTTGTCAATGTGATCACGAATGAAGTGATGTCGAATGTCGATGTGCTTGGTACAGGCGTGATGCACGGGATTCATTGCCAACGAGATGCATGACTGATTGTCTTTGTAGATCGTTGTAGGTCGAGCATTTTCATCGAGATATTCTGTAATGAGGCGTGGCTCGCCAACCTAAGCCTAGATACGCGCCGGGAAGGGCCCCACGCGAGATGGATGCTAGCGTCAGCATCCCGAAGGGTACTAGACATTAGGGATGGCCACGGATGGCCATCACATGACCGGGACCGCCCCGCGGTCCAGAAGAAAAGTGAGGAATACTCCGACGAGGGTGTATTCAAGACTTAGAGATCTTACAGTAGAATGAGACATAGGGAATTTCAGAATAGAAGACTAGACTCTGGCAACGGATCTAGTATTATTACATGGTAGCACCACCCCGTAGACGACAACAATGGCACGTAGCACCAGGAACAGCCCAATTGCAGTAGGAGAACCCGAAGTCGACACACCGACCGACAACCCCGTCGCAATGTTGGCTGCACAATTGGCGGAGACCCAACGTCTACTGCAGGAGCAGATCGCAATGGGAGAGGCCCGCTTCGAAGCCCTTCTCTCAAGGATTCCGACTCCAGTCCAACCAGCGGTTGCAACACTGCACGTCGACATCATCCTGGCGGAAGAAAACCGCGCATGAATGCAAGCCAAGAAGGAACGCCGCGAGAACCTTCGCAAGCAGCTGACACACTTTGACGGAAAAGGGAACAGTGAAGAAATGGTGTCGAAGGTCGATGAGTTCTTGAAGGTCCCCACGCGCTACACTGAGGCAACCGACTTCAGGACGGACCACCGGGACGTCGACCACATTTCGGGGTACCTCAAGGAAACCGCCGACGAGTGGTGGCAAATGCTCAGAGATGCCGGCGACCAGCCCACGACATTGGAAGAATTCACGAGGATCCTCCGCGTCCGCTTCTACCCCGCCAACTTACAAAACACCGCAGAAGCAAAGATGAAGTCGCTGGTTTTCACTAATAGCATCTCGGAGTATATCGCCAAGTTCAATACCCTTCGGGCCCAGATCGCGACGCTCGACAACAAGGAGCGGCTTACCCCAAGGCAAGAGCGTGACTATTTCTTAACGGGATTCTTGACCAACCATGTCGGCCAGCGCATTCAGGACCACTGCTATGCCGCAATCATGAGGAATAATGGCGCCGAGATCCCGATCACCGAGCTACAGAAAAAAGCTCTACTATGCTACAGGATTCGAGGCTATGCGGACGATGTTGCGCGGGTAACCTCCGACGGAAGGAGACGTCAGTACGCTGCAGTCCAGCCGGCTCAGGTACATCGAGGGAACTACCAAGCACGAGAAAGGGGACGCCACACCCCCTATGGCTCAGGTCGTCCCATGCGCGGCAGGGACAACCACCAAGGGATCTCAGACCATGAGCGTATCACCTATAATGAACGTCGTGAACGCAACGATTGTTTCAACTGCGGAGGCAAGGGGCACTATGCCCGTGGGTGCTCAGCAGGTAGAAGTCAGACCGGTGGGCATAGAACGTTCGCCGCCCCTGTAGAGATCACCGAAGAGCCCGGGGACGACGTGGTCAGCGACGGGGGCTCCGTCAACAGCTCGGATTTTCGCCCCGGGTGCTGAACGTTTGCACCGTCTCAGTACCCCAACCCCGGATGCAAGACAAGAACCCCACGGACAGGCCGGGACCCCGCATCCACAGGAAGACATTTGTGGTTCACGGGAAGATACAAGGGCACTTTGCCCGCATCCTAATCGACACTGGGTGTAACACCCTGATCATCAGCGACACTTGGGCAGCCAAGCACGGCCTCCGGACCTACACCTCTCCAACCCCGCTGGAGGTCCGATTAGGCGATAGAGCGGGAAACTACGGTGCAACGAAGATGACCTGTGGGGACCTCGCGGTGTTCACCGAAGAGAAGATTACCTACCGGGAAGACACCGTACCGTTCATGGTCGCACCGATCAGGGTCGATGTCATACTCGGTTTACCATTCATATTGGGATTGGACGTCCGAGGACTTTTCGACCAAGAGGGCTTCCCAACGATGACGTTCTATCACGACGGCCAGACCCTCAGCCTTCGAGCCAAATCGACCAACCGCCACTGGGAAGCACCGTCCGCGTGCGCCGCCCGTCTACTCTCCCCACGAGAGGTACGGCCCCGCAGATTCCAGCCAGCGAAGCCAGCACTCAATGCAGAAGGAATCTACACGGCCAAGCAATGGAAACGCTTGATGAAGAAGGGCGAGATCACTGGAGTCTTTGAGGTACACATCGTAGATGCAATTCCAGTCGTAGAGGCTCAATTCGTACGGACGGTCGACGCCAAGAAAAGGGCAATCTTGGAGGAACGCCGCCACACCAACGCCGAAGCCAAGACGGCAGATCAAGAGGACCCGCTAGATGCACTGCCGGCCGACCACCCACTCCGACCGACCTTAGAGAAATACGTCACGACGCTATTCACCGAGCAGTCAGGCTTGCCTCCGGACCGAGGCGAGGACAATTTCACCATTTGGCTCAAACCCGGCTCGAAGCCCGTGATGCAGCCACTCCGGCATTTGAGCCCTGACGAATTGGACGAGCTCGGCCGGCAGATGCAGCGCTTAATGGACAAGGGTTGGATCTCACACTCTCGCAGCCCATGGGGCGCGCCCGTCCTATTTGCCCCAAAGAAGGACGGCGGCTTACGCTGCTGCATTGACTACCGGGCACTGAACAAGGTGACCCACAAGGATGCCACGCCACTTCCGAACCTCTCGGAACTGTGCGACAGGCTTGTCAACATGCGGGTATTTACCGCAATCGACATCCGCGACGCGTATCACTGCATCATGATTCGACCAGAAGATAGGGAGAAAACAGCGTTCCGAACATGTTTTGGGCATTTCGAATACAATGTTCTACCTTTCGGCTTAACTAATGCACCTGCTACATTCCAGCGACTAACCAACAAACTCTTGGGCGACAAATACGACGCTTATGTGATCTCATACCTCGACGATATTCTCATATTCAGCACCAACATGAGTTCGCACATTCAGCACGTCGACGAGGTTCTCAAGACCCTGGCGGAACATCGCCTTCACGTCAAACCCAGCAAATGTCAATGGGCGGTTGACAAAGTCGAGTTCTGCGGCCACCAAGTCGGCAGGGATGGCCTGAGTATCGCCCCCTCCAAGGTGACCACGGTCCGGGAACGGCCTCGCCTGACCAACTCCCTGGAGCTCCTTAGCTTCATGAGCCTCGTCAACTACGTCAAGGAATACATTCCCGAGTATGCACAGATTGCCCTGCCACTAACGAACTTGCAATCCGGCAACCGCCCATGGCAGTGGGGTGACGAGGAAGATCAAGCGTTCAATTGCTTAAAAGAATTATGCTCCTCGGCACCCACCCTAGCGTACTTCGACCCGGCGCTCGACACCTACTTGTTCACGGACGCATCGGGCTACGCCTACGGCGGATGGCTGGCACAGCCAGCCAAAGGGGATTTCCCTTACCCTCACCCACTACCAACCACCAAATCGGGCTTAGCCAACCTTCCGCAACTTCGCCCGGTGACATACTACTCCCGCAAGATGCAACCCGCCGAGACTCGATACCCCGTGCATGAACAAGAACTACTGGGATTAGTCAAGTCCATACGCGCCAACCGCCATTACCTCATCGGCCGCCCATTCCGCGCGTTTGTTGACCACAAATCCCTGATCTACCTCCAGGAACAACCCCACCTGTCACGTCGCCAAGCAGGCTGGGTCGAGTTCCTCCAACAGTTCGATTTCTCAGTGGAATACCTCCCCGGCACATGGAATTCGATCGCCGACTTCCTCAGTTGCGACCCGACTTACGCCCCCAAGTGTGCAACCTGCCAGGCCAAGATCGACGTGGTCACCGCCATCGTGCAGACGGAGAAGCCCGTCACGACGCACATGCCAACCGATGCGGACTGGACCCAAGCACTCGCATTGGATGATTTCGGCCAAAACATCTTACTAACCATCAACAGTCCACCGGAGAACCTATCCGGCCATGCACGCCGATTCCGGACAGTGGACTCCCCTCCGCACCGCTTCTTGATGTACCATGACCGTCGGTACGTCCCCGACAGCTTGCGGGGGCCACTCCTTCAGATTCATCACGACTCCCTCACGAACGGTGGTCACTCCGGTGTCCAACAAACGCTCGCCAAACTTCTGGAGTCGTACTATTGGCCTCACATGGAGCGTGATGTGTACCAATATGTCCGCACCTGCCCTACCTGCCAACGTCACAAGCGAACTGCGCCGATCGGTTTCCTCCGCAGCTTACCGATCCCCGACGCCCGTTGGCAACAAATCGGCATGGATATATTCTTCCCCACGTCAGGCTCTAAGGGGGGGGAACCTCTGGTAGAGCCCGACGTGATGAAGAACCCTCCGCACCACACCGGCGAGAGACTGACCAAGACGGCAGACACCGTACTCCTCATTGTCGACTACCTTTCATGCCGCGTGATACTCCTACCAACTAACACACGCGCTACAGCTCAGGAGACGGCTCAACTCTTTCTGGAACAGGCATTTCGCCACACGGGGTTACCCCACACCATTGTGAGCGATTGGGACCCCAAGTGGCTATCAGAATTCTGGCGGTACCTCATGCGGGCACTCGACGTCAAGCAAGAACTCTCGTCGGCACGACACCAACAGACCGACGGCAAGGCGGAGAACGCCATCAAGACGATCAAGGGAATCATGGGCCCCTTTCTCGACTATGCCGGCTCCAACTGGAAGAGTTTACTCCCCACACTCGAGTACAACTACAACCGAACGCCGCAGACGTCGACGGGACTATCCCCTTTCGAGATTGACCTAGGCCGCGTTCCCCGGGTACCGAACCAATGGGTAGCACCTAACCCCGGAGAGATGATAAGGCAATCGGCACGAACCGCCGTGGAGAGACGGGTTAAGGAATTCGCCGATGTGAGTCGCATCGTGCAGCAACGGCTCCGAGATGCACAGGACCAGCAGGCAAAGTACTACGACCGCAAGAAGCACACGGAAGCATACCGAGAGGGTGACAAGGTCTTACTCCATCGTGAGGGTATCGCGATTACCAGCGTCACCACAAGGAACAAAAAGCTGGCTGAACAATGGATTGGGCCATTCACAGTATGCGGCAAGGGCCCGCATCCTGACACCTACGAGCTCGAACTACCCAAAGAGTTCACCGGGTTGCACCCAGTCTTTCATGTCAGCATTCTGAGACGTTACCATGACCCGGGCGGTACCCCGTACAGACAGGTCACCGCCCCGCCTGAGCCTGGGAAGGACAAAGACGGTCAGGAGACCTACCAAGTGGACAAGATCCTAAATGCCAGATGGCACAGGAACACCGAGCAGTTCTTAGTCAAGTGGACAGGTTACGACAGCACTCAGAACACGTGGGAGCCGTATGCACACGTGAAGGGGACGACCACACTGGAAGTATTGGAATGTTGAGACTTGCGTACTCAACGTTTGGTCCTTACATTAGATCCTTACTTGGATTCTCCGACTAGAACGCGTGACCATCATACCGGTAACGCTAAGAGCTGAATTGGATCACGTGGGATCACGTGATTGGAGAAAAAGTAGATTAGAACGCTCGAAGCGAGACATTACCGATAAGACTTTAAGACATAAAAATACATTTACATACATTACATCTCCGTGCATCTGACAACGCTACATCGTCATCTGCATCACAGAAGAGCTCTGTAAACCCCCTTTACGAAGTATACTGGAGGCCACATCTAATTCGGCCAATCCTCTGCATTTCCGATAAAGTACTGGAAATGCCAATATCTCCAATAGGTTATGAGCCCTGAGACCGGTCAAATTCGAATCATTCTCCCTTCGTAAAACCTGTAAACTACAAGTCTTCCGTCAAATTCAAGTGCCAAGAAAGTACCGAGCACACCGTCAAGATGCCTACTGCAAGATCTCCCATTCTAGGAGTGCAGACCCGCCAACAAGCCCGTCAAGCCACACGAGAAGCCCAACGGGGTCTTGACGCTGAAGAAGACGTTAATATCGATGCCTCAATCTACCATGATTCCCACGACGCAGATGCCAATGTGGATGAGATGAGTCATGGAGAAATTCATGCAGACTCGGCGATAGTACCGTCCGAAGTACCGACTGACATTGTCATGCAAATTCTGCAGAGGTTCAAGATGGAAATCGACGAAAAGCTCAACCATCCGATGGACAGGTTGGAGAGGACTTTATTGACTAGTTCAAACCCTCTCGCTACATCAACTTCCCATCAACAACCCGAGAAGTACGAAAAGCCTCATATCGGTGGTCATACTACGGCCGTTTCACCGATGAGAAGCCCAAAAGCGGGCCTTGAGTACCCTTTTCTACATCAACACATTACTCACGGCAAAGTTGAAGCCCCAGTTGCCCCTCACTTTCGTCCGTCTTCCCCAACGGAGAGCACAACAACTACGAGCAGCAGAAAGAGTGATGATCGCGACGCACAACGTACATCATTCGCATACTTCAAATCTGCGATCGATGCAGTATCTACATTCGACAGGACGGGAAATCTCTCAAAACTCGCCGACTTCGTCGATCAACTTACTCTGGTCTTTCGTCTAAAACCTGTATCTGAAGAAGAACAACTCTCATTCATCTTCACGAAGCTCTCTGGCGAAGCAAAACAATGGTATCGTAATCACCAGAAAGATGCAGAACAAGGGATGGTGGAGTCCATCACAGATTGGGAATCCTTCAAGCCTCCCTTCCTCTTGCGTTACCAACCAACCGATCACGAAGAAACTTTGCTCACTCAACTTGAAAGACTCCGACAAGGAAGTCATTCCATCTCGCAGTACAATACCTCATTCACAAAGATCACAAGTCAAATCCCCTTGAAGGTGCCGTTCGAAATCTACAAGTGGTTCTAACTTTGCGGAATGAATGAACATCATGCAGAGCTCGTCAGAAATCAAAGTTTCAAGGATCTCCATGGCCTCATGGCAGCTGCCAAGCGTCTGGATAACGGAAGTAACAAGAGTAACCAAAACAACCGTTTCGCCAAGAAGAGCGAAAACATCGCGCTCGAAGCCCAACCTTCAAAGAAAGACGGCTCAAGTCACAAGAAGACCGACACGAAGAAGACCACAGACTCGAAGAAGAGACAGAACTTCCCCTGTTGGTTATGCAATTCGAATGAACATACCCCATTCAATTGTCCCCTCAAAGCCAAGGCAGTCGAAGCCTTAAAACCCGTTGCTAATGCCAACATTGCAGAAGCACATAACGCCACTACATTGGCATACCTGGATTCGGGCTGTTCACAGCAGATGACGAATGACATTTCCATTCTCGAATCCTATGAAGAGCACTCAACGCGCGTCAGATTTGGAAACAACGCCTTTCTCGATGCCGAAGCGAAAGGGAACGCTATCTTGAAGCTTCCAGATGGAGATGTACCCCTCACAGATGTTCTCTACGTTCCGAAGCTCGCCAAGACTCTCATCTCGGTCTCCGCACTCACCAAAGATGGAAAGAGAGTCACCTTTGAAGATGAGAGCGCCATCATTCAAGACTGCAATGGCACTACGAACGACATCACCATACCTCTCGTTCGAGGAATGTATCACATCTCGCCAACTCCGATGGCTTTCGTTACTCAAACTCGCTCAAGGACACACGCGTCCAATGTACCAACACACGCGTCGAAAAATACATCTACCGAATTGACAAAATGGACAAACGCGTCCAATGTACCGACACACGCGTCCGATACATCGATTCAAGCACTCAACCTGTCGACAGATGCTACCGGTATGGCGGTCACGCGTTCTACCCCCCTCCAAGCCATGTCGGAGGGGCTGGCTGCCCCGAATGGGGGGCCAGCCGGCCCCATACTCTCCAGTGAGGGGGCTGGCCGCCCCAATTTGGGGATGGCCAGCCCCCCACTGGAGAGTGAGAGTTGTGGGTGCTGCGGTGGGGGCCCGGCCGCCCCAAAAGCATCGGATGATGCTGAGGATGGTGCCCCCTCGGGGGCACCATCCGCCGATGGCGCCGCCGCCGCCGCCGCTGCTTCGGCGGCTTCTTCTGGGGCTTGTTCTGGTCCCTCTTTTCCAGTCAACGAAGGAACCCTCTGGCATCACCGATTGGGCCATCCTGGCACTCACATCATGAAGCAACTCAAGCTCCCAATGACCAACGAAGTCTGCAAAGGTTGCGAGTTTGGTAAGCACAAGCGCTCACCATTCAACGGTACGATGACTCGGTCCAAGACGCCACTCGATCGCCTACATTTCGACCTAAACGGTCCGCACATACCCGCGGTTGGCGATGAGAAATATGCCCTTGTTGTGATCGATGACTATTCACGCTTCACATGGATCTTCTTCTTGAAGACGAAGAGCGAATCTACTGCAAAATTGATTGAATTCATCAATTTCATCGAAAAACAGACCAACGAAAGGGTCAGACGACTTCATTCCGATTGAGGGGGGGAGTTTGTCAATCACGATCTGAAAGAATTCATTTCGAAAAAGGGCATTCTGCACGAACTCACCGCTGCAGATTCCCCACAGTCTAACAGTGTAGCTGAAAGGTTCAACCTCACCCTGTTCGACACCATTCGTAACACTCATACGGCATCCCGAAACAACTCTGGACCGAGTTAGCGGCTACATCAGTCTACTTACGGAATCGCCTACCCCACAAGTCCAATAACAACATTTCGCCGTACGAACGGCTCAACGGTGAAGAGCCCTCACTTTCTCACCTTCGTGTGATTTGGGCCGATGCCTTCATGCATCTCGTCAAGAGAAAACAAGTCTCAAAGTTGGCACCGCGCGCCACACGGCTCAAACTCATCGGTTACGAATTTGACGGCGCTTACCGCTGTTGGGATGACAACCGTCAAGAAATAGTCATTTCTTGCGATGTAACGTTCAACGAAACCTCAGCACTCGAACTAGCGAAAGACTACATTCCGCCCGAAGAACTCTACAAAGTCAAAGAGATTCTCGGCTCACGTGATGGCCCGGAAGGGCCCGAATTCCTCTGCAAATGGCTAGGATTCGAAGACAAAGACAATACTTGGGAACCACTCGAAAATGTCAATCATTTGACGGTCTTCGCTGACTACATCAACGAGAAGACGGCCAGCGCTCTTTCGGCTGCAAGTACCGAAGAACCCCAAACCTACAAACAAGCGCTCTCATCAGACGACGCGCCGAAGTGGACCGAGGCCATAAATGCCGAATTGAAGTCCCTTCATACCAATGAAACATGGGAAGTCATTAACCCCAAATCCTTACCGCACAAGCAGCGGCCCATCCGCACTAAATGGGTATTCAAGATTAAGCGAGACCTGAATGGTCAACCCCAACGATACAAGGCCCGGCTTGTAGTGAAAGGCTTCGAACAACGCTACGGCATCGACTACAACGAAACCTACGCTCCGGTTGCCAAGATTGCTACCCAACGCGTCCTTCTCGCTCTCGCCGCCAGTCTAGGCTTGAAATGCCATCAAATGGATGTAGTAACCGCATTCCTGAATGGGATTGTTACCGAGACCATCCTAATCTATGCCCCTGAAGGCTCTGGCTTTCCGCCCGGGACCATCCTTCGACTCCGAAAGGCCCTCTACGGCCTGAAACAAGCCCCGCACGAATGGTACTCCCTACTTCACAAAGAACTGACTTCCTTGGGATTCAAACGCCTGGCAAATGATAATGCCGTCTACATCAGAACTCTACCTGAAAATGACTCATCGCAGTACATCTCGGTCTACGTCGACGATCTCCTCATTTTCGCAAAGACCGAATCGGAAATCTTGTCAATCAAGACATCCCTGCACAACGAGTTCAACATGACAGACCTAGGCGAAGTCAACCACTACCTAGGAATGAGAGTTCGACGCGACTTCTCAAGGCACGTCATCTATCTCGATCAAGAGTCATATGTAAATGACATCCTCGAGCGCTTTGGTATGCAAGATTGCAAGCCCGTCAACACTCCGATGGACCAGACCAAGCTCGAACCCTACGAAGTCGAAAATACAAAGACTTCACCTAACCCGCAAGAAGGAGAATATCGCAAAATCGTTGGTTCTCTCATGTACCTGATGATATGCACGCGTCCTGACATCGCTGTTGCAGTCAGTATGCTTTCTCGCTTCGCAAGCAACCCTTCACCTCAACATCTGCAAGCTGCAAAGCGCGTTCTGCGCTACCTACGGGGAACATCAGATTACAGCCTCTGCATCGGCAGAAATAACGTCACCCTTCACGGCTACAGTGATGCCGATTGGGGAAATAACATCATTGATCAACGGTCAATCACTGGCTACCTTTTCTACATTGGAAATGCGGGCCCCGTTACTTGGGCTTCGAAGCGCCAACCCACCGTTGCTCTCTCATCTACCGAAGCTGAATACATGGCACTTTCCTTCGCCACTCAAGAGACAATTTGGCTTTGCTCACTTCTGCAAGAACTCCAAATCCCCGAATATGTAATAATACTAGGTCCGTTGCCAGAGTCTAGTCTTCTATTCTGGAATTCCCTATGTGTAATTCTACTGTAAGATCTCTAAGTCTTGAATACGCCCTCGTCGGAGTATTCCTACTTTTCTTCTGGACTGCGGGGCGGTCCCGGTCACGTGATGGCCATCCGTGGCCATCCCTAATGTCTAGTACCCTTCGGGATGCTGACGCTAGCATCCATCTTGCGCGGGGCCCTTCCCGGTGCGTATCTAGGCTTAGGTTGGCGAGCCACGCCTCATTACACCCCCCTTAGATTTGCGACTATCTCTCAGGCTCGAATCTCTTCAGCGGGGCGAAGCTTGCCTAAGCCGAACGGCTGCGGTTGAACGGATGCTGACGTGGTTGTGGGAAGATGAGGCTGGGGAGGCGGCCCTGGTGCGGGTCGCATCGCGGTAGTCTCCGGCGGGTAGTCTCCGCCCTTCGTAGGGCGCGAATTCGTCGAAAAGTCTATTTTCTCGTCGCAGGGGCCCTAAATGACTCACGACTAGTTTTCTCCATGCAAAATCTGATAAGTAACATCTGCTGCGCTTTGTAGGGAATGAAACACTGACACCTGAATTCCCGAGCGTTCCCAGCCGTGACGAGCCTTCAAAAGGCGCTGCCCGCTAAGTTCCCCCTCGCTTCTTTCTTTCTTCTGTAACTAACAAAAGAACAACAATGGATGTCGACCGCAACAACTCCCCGTCCCCCGACACCACCACCACCACCACCACGGCTAAACGCCGTAACAACCAACAGCTGCAGAAGGCAGCCGCAAAGAAGGTCCAGCTCGCCGGGGTGAGTGAAGTCTTGACTGTTCCCGTCGGTCGCGGTAATCCCCTTACGCCGTCTCACAGGAGCCGACCGTCCACTACGATTCGACCCCGGAGGTCGTGGCCGCAACCAGCATCTGCTGGAAATGCCGCCTGCACAAGGGTGGCAAGATGTTCCTCGGGGAATGTCACCACATGATTTGTCGGCCATGTATCGTGGCCTTGGCCAACGCCACAGTACGTTCCCGCTGGTTATGAGGCTTCCCGGTGTCGTTTGATACTCATTTCCTCTCTCTCCTCCTCCCTTCTGTAGGACACTGGCCCTCTGGGCCAGTTTGTGTGTGGTGTCGACCGGTGCGGGAGGACGCTGCACTTCGGTGCAATCCCGGTCTGTTGCGTCCATGACGCATGCCCCTCCGCCGTGGCGGCCCTCCGTTGGCTCCCCTGCACCCATGTCAACTGCATGGCGCACATTCGCGCGTAAGTCATCTCTTCTCGTCGATTGTGCGCTTACCTTATCGGCTGATCCATTTCTCCCATAGCGAAATGAACATTGCGAATTTCACTCCGCTCCGATGCGGCATGGGGGAGCGCTGCCACGGGGCAAAATGCCTCTTCTCATTCACCCGTATCAACTAGTTGGGTCCCCCCCCCCTTTTTCCCTTTTTCTTGTACATAATTTCGTCCTGTTGCTCCCTTGGGGCCTGGCCCTCGGGCCGTAATCAAATTCAGTACCAAAATCTCATCGCTGTACTTGCCTTCTCATCGCTGTGCTCCTTTGAGCCTTGTAGCATTTTGTATGCGTCCGCTGTGTCCAATGTCACTCGGCTTCCTCCCGGCTATGGTGCTCATGGTAGATGCCCTGCATCACACTTCCCCATTGGGGAGACCACTCAGCGGTTCCCCGGCCATCGTCCAACGATGCCGGTATCTCACCTAGTGAGGTCTACTGCCTCGCAGTCTTCGGCTCATCGCCCAGCGATCCCGGCGTCTCGCCCAGCGAGATATGCTGCCCAGCAGCCTTCGGCCATCGTGCAACGATGCCGGCATCTCGCCCAGCAAGGTATGCTGCCCAGCAGCCTTCGGCCATCGTCCAACGATGCCGAGATCTCGCGCTATAAGGTCCTCTACCTCAAGGAGCATATCTTTTGTTAATTTACGGTACAGCTCGCTATCTAGGTTCTCTTACGTCGCCTGGCTGCTAGCCTTTGGCCGCGGTCCTCTCCGGGGTGCTCCCGGAGCCATTCTTCCTATTGGAGATATCGGCGTTTCCAGTACTTTATCGGAAATGCAGAGGATTGGCCGAATTCGATGTGGCCTCCAGTATACTTCGTAAAGGGGGTTTACAGAGCTCTTCTGTGATGCAGATGACGATGTAGCGTTGTCAGATGCACGGAGATGTAATGTATGTAAATGTATTTTTATGTCTTAAAGTCTTATCGGTAATGTCTCGCTTCGAGCGTTCTAATCTACTTTTTCTCCAATCACGTGATCACACGTGATCCAATTCAGCTCTTAGCGTTACCGGTATAGTGGTCACACGTTCTAGTCGGAGAATCCAAGTAAGGATCTAATGTAAGGACCAAACGTTGAGTACGCAAGTCTCAACATTCCAATACACCCCCTGTCCGAGCAATCGATCCACGATGATGGGATTTTACTCATTCGGGAGCTCCGTCATGGACGCTTTCGTCATTGGCGTGATGGTGTTGTTGTAATGCTTGATGCACATGCTTTCGCAATGGTATTTGAATGCCGGGGCCGGTAAAGGCTTTGTAAGTGAGTCGGCTACCATTTCAGCGGTAGGTAAGTACTCCAGGTGAATCTCCTTGTCAATGTGATCACGAATGAAGTGATGTCGAATGTCGATGTGCTTGGTACGGGCGTGATGCATGGGATTCATTGCCAACGAGATGCATGACTGATTGTCTTCGTAGATCGTTGTAGGTCGAGCATTTTCATCGAGATATTTGGGGATTTGGAGTTCTTGCAGAAGTGAGCAAAGCCAAATTGTCTCTTGAGTGGCGAAGGAAAGTGCCATGTATTCAGCTTCGGTAGATGAGAGAGCAACAGTGGGTTGGCGCTTCGAAGCCCAAGTAACGGGGCCCGCATTTCCAATGTAGAAAAGGTAGCCAGTGATTGACCGTTGATCAATGATGTTATTTCCCCAATCGGCATCACTGTAGCCGTGAAGGGTGACGTTATTTCTGCCGATGCAGAGGCTGTAATCTGATGTTCCCCGTAGGTAGCGCAGAACGCGCTTTGCAGCTTGCAGATGTTGAGGTGAAGGGTTGCTTGCGAAGCGAGAAAGCATACTGACTGCAACAGCGATGTCAGGACGCGTGCATATCATCAGGTACATGAGAGAACCAACGATTTTGCGATATTCTCCTTCTTGCGGGTTAGGTGAAGTCTTTGTATTTTCGACTTCGTAGGGTTCGAGCTTGGTCTGGTCCATCGGAGTGTTGACGGGCTTGCAATCTTGCATACCAAAGCGCTCGAGGATGTCATTTACATATGACTCTTGATCGAGATAGATGACGTGCCTTGAGAAGTCGCGTCGAACTCTCATTCCTAGGTAGTGGTTGACTTCGCCTAGGTCTGTCATGTTGAACTCGTTGTGCAGGGATGTCTTGATTGACGAGATTTCCGATTCGGTCTTTGCGAAAATGAGGAGATCGTCGACGTAGACCAAGATGTACTGCGATGAGTCATTTTCAGGTAGAGTTCTGATGTAGACGGCATTATCATTTGCCAGGCGTTTGAATCCCAAGGAAGTCAGTTCTTTGTGAAGTAGGGAGTACCATTCGCGCGGGGCTTGTTTCAGGCCGTAGAGGGCCTTTCGGAGTCGAAGGATGGTCCCGGGCGGAAAGCCAGAGCCTTCAGGGGCATAGATTAGGATGGTCTCGGTAACAATCCCATTCAGGAATGCGGTTACTACATCCATTTGATGGCATTTCAAGCCTAGACTGGCGGCGAGAGCGAGAAGGACGCGTTGGGTAGCAATCTTGGCAACCGGAGCGTAGGTTTTGTTGTAGTCGATGCCGTAGCGTTGTTCGAAGCCTTTCACTACAAGCCGGGCCTTGTATCGTTGGGGTTGACCATTCAGGTCTCGCTTAATCTTGAATACCCATTTAGTGCGGATGGGCCGCTGCTTGTGCGGTAAGGATTTGGGGTTAATGACTTCCCATGTTTCATTGGTATGAAGGGACTTCAATTCGGCATTTATGGCCTTGGTCCACTTCGGCGCGTCGTCTGATGAGAGCGCTTGTTTGTAGGTTTGGGGTTCTTCGGTACTTGCAGCCGAAAGAGCGCTGGCCGTCTTCTCGTTGATGTAGTCAGCGAAGACCGTCAAATGATTGACATTTTCGAGTGGTTCCCAAGTATTGTCTTTGTCTTCGAATCCTAGCCATTTGCAGAGGAATTCGGGCCCTTCCGGGCCATCACGTGAGCCGAGAATCTCTTCGACTTCGTAGAGTTCTTTGGGCGGAATGTAGTCTTTCGCTAGTTCGAGTGCTGAGGTTTCGTTGAATGTTACATCGCAAGAAATGACTATTTCTTGACGGTTGTCATCCCAACAGCGGTAAGCGCCGTCAAATTCGTAACCGATGAGTTTGAGCCGTGTGGCGCGCGGTGCCAACTTTGAGACTTGTTTTCTCTTGACGAGATGCATGAAGGCATCGGCCCAAATCACACGAAGGTGAGAAAGTGAGGGCTCTTCACCGTTGAGCCGTTCGTACGGCGAAATGTTGTTATTGGACTTGTGGGGTAGGCGATTCCGTAAGTAGACTGATGTAGCCGCTAACTCGGTCCAGAGTTGTTTCGGGATGCCGTATGAGTGTTCCAAAGAACGAATGGTGTCGAACAGGGTGAGGTTGAACCTTTCAGCTACACTGTTAGACTGTGGGGAATCTGCAGCGGTGAGTTCGTGCAGAATGCCCTTTTTCGAAATGAATTCTTTCAGATCGTGATTGACAAACTCCCCCCCTCAATCGGAATGAAGTCGTCTGACCCTTTCGTTGGTCTGTTTTTCGATGAAATTGATGAATTCAATCAATTTTGCAGTAGATTCGCTCTTCGTCTTCAAGAAGAAGATCCATGTGAAGCGTGAATAGTCATCGATCATAACAAGGGCATATTTCTCATCGCCAACCGCGGGTATGTGCGGACCGTTTAGGTCGAAATGTAGGCGATCGAGTGGCGTCTTGGACCGAGTCATCGTACCGTTGAATGGTGAGCGCTTGTGCTTACCAAACTCGCAACCTTTGCAGACTTCGTTGGTCATTGGGAGCTTGAGTTGCTTCATGATGTGAGTGCCAGGATGGCCCAATCGGTGATGCCAGAGGGTTCCTTCGTTGACTGGAAAAGAGGGACCAGAACAAGCCCCAGAAGAAGCCGCCGAAGCAGCGGCGGCGGCGGCGGCGCCATCGGCGGATGGTGCCCCCGAGGGGGCACCATCCTCAGCATCATCCGATGCTTTTGGGGCGGCCGGCCCCCCACCGCAGCACCCACAACTCTCACTCTCCAGTGGGGGGCTGGCCATCCCCAAATTGGGGCGGCCAGCCCCCTCACTGGAGAGTATGGGGCCGGCTGGCCCCCCATTCGGGGCAGCCGGCCCCTCCGACATGGCTTGGAGCGGGGTAGAACGCGTGACCGCCATACCGGTAGCATCTGTCGACAGGTTGAGTGCTTGAATCGATGTATCGGACGCGTGTGTTGGTACATTGGACGCGTTTGTCCATTTTGTCAATTCGGTAGATGTATTTTTCGACGCGTGTGTTGGTACATTGGACGCGTGTGTCCTTGAGCGAGTTTGAGTAACGAAAGCCATCGGAGTTGGCGAGATGTGATACATTCCTCGAACGAGAGGTATGGTGATGTCGTTCGTAGTGCCATTGCAGTCTTGAATGATGGCGCTCTCATCTTCAAAGGTGACTCTCTTTCCATCTTTGGTGAGTGCGGAGACCGAGATGAGAGTCTTGGCGAGCTTCGGAACGTAGAGAACATCTGTGAGGGGTACATCTCCATCTGGAAGCTTCAAGATAGCGTTCCCTTTCGCTTCGGCATCGAGAAAGGCGTTGTTTCCAAATCTGACGCGCGTTGAGTGCTCTTCATAGGATTCGAGAATGGAAATGTCATTCGTCATCTGCTGTGAACAGCCCGAATCCAGGTATGCCAATGTAGTGGCGTTATGTGCTTCTGCAATGTTGGCATTAGCAAGGGGTTTTAAGGCTTCGACTGCCTTGGCTTTGAGGGGACAATTGAATGGGGTATGTTCATTCGAATTGCATAACCAACAGGGGAAGTTCTGTCTCTTCTTCGAGTCTGTGGTCTTCTTCGCGTCGGTCTTCTTGTGACTTGAGCCGTCTTTCTTTGAAGGTTGGGCTTCGAGCGCGATGTTTTCGCTCTTCTTGGCGAAACGGTTGTTTTGGTTACTCTTGTTACTACCGTTATCCAGACGCTTGGCAGCTGCCATGAGGCCATGGAGATCCTTGAAACTTTGAGTTCTGACGAGCTCTGCATGATGTTCATTCATTCCGCAAAGATAGAACCACTTGTAGATTTCGAACGGCACCTTCAAGGGGATTTGACTTGTGATCTTCGTGAATGAGGTATTGTACTGCGAGATGGAATGACTTCCTTGTCGGAGTCTTTCAAGTTGAGTGAGCAAAGTTTCTTCGTGATCGGTTGGTTGGTAACGCAAGAGGAAGGGAGGCTTGAAGGATTCCCAATCTGTGATGGACTCCACCATCCCTTGTTCTGCATCTTTCTGGTGATTACGATACCATTGTTTTGCTTCGCCAGAGAGCTTCGTGAAGATGAATGAGAGTTGTTCTTCTTCAGATACAGGTTTTAGACGAAAGACCAGAGTAAGTTGATTGACAAAGTCGGCGAGTTTTGAGAGATTTCCCGTCCTGTCGAATGTAGATACTGCATCAATCGCAGATTTGAAGTATGCGAATGATGTACGTTGTGCGTCGCGATCATCACTCTTTCTGCTGCTCGTAGTTGTTGTGCTCTCCGTCGGGGAAGGCGGACGAAAGTGAGGGGCAACTGGGGCTTCAACTTCGCCGTGAGTAATTTGTTGATGTAGAAAAGGGTACTCAAGGCCCGCTTTTGGGCTTCTCATCAGTGAAACGGCCGTGGGATGACCACCGATATGAGGCTTTTCGTACTTCTCGGGTTGTTGATGGGAAATTGATGTAGCGAGAGGGTTTGAACTAGTCAATAAAGTCCTCTCCAACCTGTCCATCCGATGTTTGAGCTTTTCGTTGATTTCCATCTTGAACCTCTGCAGAATTTCCATGACAATGTCAGTCGGTACTTCGGTCGGTACTATCGCCGAGTCTGCATGAATTTCTCCATGATTCATCTCATCCACTTCGGCATCTGCGTCGTGGGAATCATGGTAGATCGAGGCATCGATATTAACATCTTCTTCAGCGTCAGGACCCCGTTGGGCTTCTCGTGTGGCTTGACGGGCTTGTTGGCGGGTCTGCACTCCTTGAATGGGAGATCTTGCAGTAGGCATCTTGACGGTGTGCTCGGTACTTTCTTGGCACTTGAATTTCGACGGAAGACTTGTAGTTTACAGGTTTTACGAAGGGAGAATGATTCGAATTCGACCAGTCTCAGGGCTCATAACCTATTGGAGATATCGGCACTTCCAGTACTTTATCGGAATTGCAGAGGATTGGCCGAATTCGATGTGGCCTCCAGTAAACTTCGTAAGAGGTGGTTACAGAGCTCTTCTCTGATGCAGATAACGGTGTAGCGTTGTCAGATGCACAGAGATGTATTGTATGTGAATGTATTTTTTGTCTTAAAGTCTTATCGGCAATGTCTCACTTCGAGCGTTCTAAGAGCATCTTTAACGGCGGGCATTTAATTGTGGCACAGCAGGCTTCATTTTTAAAGCTGGGAGCCGACCGGTTTCAAATATGAAATGTGGCGCAGGAAAGTAGCAACGCTTAGTACAAAATAGCGCCCCGCGCCACACCTATAACAGTGCTTTGGGAACCACGGGCTTCAAATTCTGACTGTGCCACAATTAAATGCCCCCCGTTAAAGATGCTCTAATCTACTTTTTCTCCAATCACGTGATCACACGTGATCCAATTCAGCTCTTAGCATTACCGGTATAGTGGTCACGCGTTCTAGTCAGAGAATCCAAGTAAGGATCTAATGTAAGGACCAAACGTTGAGTACGCAAGTCTCAACATTCCAATAGGAGGATGGGCCTGCCCCCCCTCCATCATCCTCATCGCTTGAGGGTGAGCGTCGGCTTGGAGAGATCGGTGATCCCTCCAACTCCTCGGCTTCCCCCTCCTCCCCCTCCTCTTCCTCATCATTATAGGGAGCCTCCCGCTCCAGGATGTCCCACATCCTCTTCACCTCCGCTGCCGACTTCTTGTCTGCAGCCTTCTTCTTCGCCTGGGCTTTATCCTTGCCCTTCCCCACAGCCATCTTCCGGCCCCGACGGTCCTCTAGCACGGATCTCAGTCCATCAAGCATCCCGGTCGCCCGTGCGCGACCAAGAGGTGTACCAGACCTCGACCACTCCTTCACCCGGTCTTTTGCTTGCTCGATATGGCGTTCAAGGACCTCTTGACGGTCCTTGCGGTAGAACTGTCGGGCATACGCTGCCGACATCATTCGAATCTCCGCTCGGGACAACCCCGCAGCAGGTGCGCCTCCCAATGGCGCAGCGGGCACCACTGCCGACGGCACAGCCGGAGCCGTGGTTGCCGCAGGAGCAGTTGCCGGCGGTCCCGTTTTTCTCGCCGTCATCTTCGTCTTCTTGCCCGAACCTGACAACTACACCGGCACATAGTTAGAGCTTACGCCTCATTTGCGCGGATCTCATAGACATACCTTAGCCATTCCTCGTATTCTTAAAAATGTAATAAATGGGGTGTGTGGGGTGTGTGCGTGGGTGTGTGTAGTAAAAGTAGGTCTGAGTGAGGGTGTTGGCGTGTGCAGACTCTGTCATCGAGTCACAACTGCGCCATCGCAGGGCGTATGCTACGCCAATATGATGAGTCACGAGATCACGTGCAAACCACGTGATCAACTCCGATATAAGTAGTTTTCCTTCCATACTTAATATATCGGCGGGGGACTTTTCTCTTTTTCTCTAATAGAGAGGGATTAAGTTACTTTGTTGTTTTGCCCCGTCAACTACCCTGAAAGCTTCCTCAACTATCTACCCAGATACTCTCAGACCAACAATTGCACATTGCCGTATTGGAAAGAAATTTGCCCGAGTATTATTCGATAGCGGAGCAACTGGAATATTTCTCAACAAGACCTTCGTCGAAAAGCATAAGTTCGAAACTAGGCCTACCAAACCACAACAAATAACTCTGGCCAACAAAAAATCTCACATGCTCCTAGACACTGTTGTCTCTGAACCATTAGAACTTTGGAACATCGAATCCCGTGCGCCTTTTCTCGTCGGACAACTCCCATGGCTCGTTAGCGACCTCATATATGATGCAATCATCGGAACACCTTTCTGGAACCTCTTTACTCATGCTGAACAATACTTACACGAAAAACAACCTATTCTCTATTTTACTAATCATTCACAGATACCAAACGCATCTCTCTCCGTCACCATCAAATGCGAACGAACATCACAAAAATGGCAACCTTTAGACTTTCTCCCTAGGAATTGTCTCTCTCATTTTGACACCACTCCATCTACGAAACAATCTACATTCACCAAAGCCGCTGCTCATCGCAATATTCAAATGATCGAAGTTACACCTAAGTGATTCAACAAAGCATGGCGACGAAATAAATTCAAAGATAATACTGTGTGCCGATTGGCCCTCAACGAAATTTCTGAGGATCCGGAACGGTTTAGGGGAAACCCCGAACTTTTGAAAGATTCTTTGGAAAAGTACGTTGATACCCTATTCAAGGAACCGCAAGGCTTACCACCTGATCGGGGAGAAGATAATTTCCAAATCAAACTCGTCGAAGGCGCTGAACCTGTCTGGCAACCTCTCCGCCACATGAATAAGGAAGAATTAGCCGAACTGAAAAAGCAAATTCAAATGATGCTCGAGAAAGGCTGGATACAGCACTCCTCAAGCCCATGGCGAGCTAGTGTCGTCTTCGCCAAGAAGAAAGATGGAGGACTACGTATTTGTTGGGACTATCGAGGTCTCAACTCCGTCACAAAGAAAGATCGAACACCTCTTCCAAATATCCGCGAAATGCATGACCGAATTCAAGGATGCGAATACTTCAGTCTTATCGATATTAAGGAAGCCTATCATCGTTTGCTCATTCGAAAACAAGATCGGGAAAAGACCGCCATACGCACAAGATTTGGTCATTTCGAATATCTTGTCATGCCTTTCGGCTTGACCAACGCTCCTGCCGCATTCCAACGATTAATGAACAAAATTTTCCACAAAGATTACGACGACTTTGTCAACTCATATCTCGACGACATCCTCATTTTCTCAAAGACATTGGAGGGACATCAGAAACATGTAGACCTAGTCCTTAAGAAGCTCGAAGAACATCAACTCTACGTCAAACCTTCCAAATGTGTCTGGGCCGTACCCGAAGTCGAATGGTGTGGACATGTCTTGGGTAGAAATGGAATCCGCATCACCCCTTCGAAGATCCAAGTAATCAAGGACTGGCCTAGACCCACATCTACGAAAGGAGTTCAATCATTCCTTGGTCTCGCCAACTACTTCCTCGATTTTGTTAAAGATTATTTGAACATTGCTCTCCCATTATCCAACATTCAATCGGCGAAAGTCAAGTTCAAATGGGAAGCCGATCAAGAACAAGCGTTCCAGAATCTGAAGGAAGCACTCATCAATGCGCCAGCTTTAGCCACTATCGATGAGAGTAAACCTATCTACGTCTACACAGATTCGTCTGGCTACGCCATTGCTGGATGGATCGGACAACCATATGATGACGAGACCATACCAACCAATTTTCCTCGTCTCGTTGGCGAATGGAAACAATTTCCTCGCCTCCAACCTGTCATTTTTTATTCTCGCAAGATGAAGGGCGCTGAGACTCGGTATCCGGCCCATGAACAAGAATTACTCGCATTAGTCAAGATGCTTGTTGCCAATAGACCATACCTGGTTGGACGACCGTTTCGGTGCTTCAGCGATCACAAGGGCTTAGAATTTATCCAAACACAACCTCACCTTAGCCGAAGACAAGCTCGATGGGTTGAGATTCTACAAGAATACGATTTTACGATTCAGTACATTCCAGGGAGGTGGAATCACATTGCGGTCATTCTCTCCCAAAGTGCTATTTACGCTCCACGTTGTGTTGAATGTCAAAGACGTATCGATATGCATATTCAGGTTCAACAACATGATGGATGGCATTCCCCCCATAGTAGGCACAACGGTGGATCTTTGCACAACACCAACATATTCTGCTGAAGAATGGAAACAAGCTTTAGCTACAGATCCCTATTCTGAATACCTTGAAGAGATCTGTCAGAAACCCGATCACGAAAAGACTGCAAGAGGGCGACGATACACTTTCCAAGATGGGATCGCTCGCCATGAAGGATGCCTCTATGTACCTGAAAGCCTACGCCCAAAAGTACTGCGACAATTCCATGATGATTTAGCTACTGGAGAACATCTCGGTGTCAAGAAAACTCTTGCCCAAATCCTTGTTGATTATTATTGGCCCAACGTTAGACAAGACGTCATGAAGTATGTCGGAACATGTAAATCCTGCGGACAATTCAAGCCTGGTCATCGCCGATACGGATTTCTACGGCCACGTCCTGTACCATTGGGGAGATGGCATACGATTGGATTCGACATCTTCTACATTGGAGATGAAGCATGTCTCGCCTGTATCGATTATCTATCAGGACGTGCTATTCTTTCAGCTGTCAACAAGAACATTGGCGGTAAAGAACTCGCTGCCGTTTTTCTGGATCGAGTATGGAAATATGTCGGGACTCCAAAAGTCTTCATTACGGACCGCGAACCTCGAGCACTTTCAGATTTCTTCCTTGCTTTCGATATTTTACTTGGCGTTAAACATGAATTCGCCACGGCTCGACATCAGCAAACTGATGGGAAAGTTGAGCGAGCCATTCAAACATTGAAGTGAATCTTTAAGCAGTATCTCAACTACGATAAGAGCAATTGGAAGAAGCTACTCCCGCTTGTCGAGTTCGCCTTCAATACCGCCCCTGGAAGCGAATACGAAGGCTTGACACCATTCGAAGTAGATCTTGGTCGAACAGTCATCTTACCCGGATGAAATCCACTTCTGGAAGGACAAGAACTTCATTTACGCGGAGTCGATAAGGCCGAACTCGAAAGATATCACAAAGGACAGGAAGAGATAGCCCGAATCGGACGCGAAAACCTACGTCGAGCACAAGATCAATATGCCCGACAACATGACACAGGCCAGACTCCTATCGCTTACAATATCGGAGATCTCGTTGACCTCAATCGCAAAGGTATAGACCTTGAGGTTGACGTAAGAAGAGGCCCTCAATTCTCTACTATATGGATTGGACCATGCAAAGTCATCGCCAAAGGTGACCATCCTGATACCTACGAACTCGACCTCTCGCCTTCAAAAATCAGTGGCATTTGGCCTATCTTCCACGTTGATATTCCACACCCTCATGCAACAGACCAGTATCCGCAACGCGAAGTTGAACAACCACCCGAACCGATCGAAGTTTGTCGGGAACAGGAATGGGTTGTTGAAGACATCATTGATGAACGAGGCCATAAGTGAAATCTCTTGGTTAAATGGACAGGATGGGCCGACCCTACATGGGAACCTGAGTCTGAACTCCGACAAACACCTGCATACAAACGATGGCAAACAGCCCATCCTCATTCCCTGGCAATTCAGCCAAGTACGAAGAAAAGATAGACCTCATCGCTACTCCACAAAGACGGATTGGCTTCGCCTCGTCTCACCTCACATCACGCGCAGCGACGCAAGAACCGACCTACAACCAAATCTCATGCGGGGCGACGCAAGAACCGACCTACATACACATACAAACACTTTGACATGAGGGACATTTCTGTCACATACATTATATCACGCGCCAATGCAAGAACTGAGCACTGCGTCAACAGTCTAAACTGAACATGAGCTCTCCCTTCTTTTCATCCCCTTCACATTCATCTTCGATGCTTCCACAGGGTCTGAGGGAGGTGTCGGGGAAACCTCATATTCTTATACTTTTTCGTTCTTTTTGACTACGTTATACGCGATCCTTTGTTCGGGCTGGCCACCTGTTCATTGGTGATACACATGACTCCTGACTCATAGGCAATAAAGCGCCTCCCGGGTAAATTATGTGCGCCACCCTGACACTCATGATATAAAGCTGTCAGCCGCTGGTCACTCTTCCGCTCTCGTCACCTTACAACACACGATAATACACAGTATTTATTACTATCAACTATCAAAGCTTCCTTTGACGTTACACTCTCTGTTGAGAGACGTTGATGGCGTCTGTTGACGCAGATAGTTGACGGCCATAGCAAGCTCTCCCCAAAGTTTGAAAGGAGCGCAGCTGTCATGAAGAATCGCTCGGACCTGGTCTATGAGCGCACAGTTGAACCGTTCAGCAATGCCATTTTGCTGGGAGGAGTACAGTTGAGTAGGGTTTAACGTGATCCCATCGGCGAGCAGCTCAGCCTGTAGGGGATAGTATTCACCGCTGTTATCGCAGCGCAGCTCCTTGATCTTGGAGTCAAGATGACGTTCAGCGTACGTGCAATAGTTTTGCCAATAATCGTTGGTTTGATCTTTGGTCTTGAGGGGGTAGATGACGGAATACCGTGTGTATTTGTCGATGAACGTGAGGATGTAGCGGGCGCCAGAGAGGGAGAGAAGATTTGCGCCCATGTCAAGAATGTCCGAGTGTATGCGATCAAGTGGTTTGGTCGCAGGTCGAGAGTTTTGCCCATTGAAGGGCAGCCGGGTGGATTTACCGAGAGAGCAGCCGGAGCACAACGCGTGCTCCGGTTCGACGTTGTTTGGCAGGTCGAGAGAATAGATCAGATTTGCAGCTTGAAGCGCTCGTTGTCCGATGTGCCCAAAGCGTTGATGCCATAGTTTATAGACATTGCGGTCCTTTGTTTTGCAGCTTCGGTCGCAAAAGCAGCAGCGGTGGTTTCAACATAGCCATTGATAAATGGTAGGTTTCCATTGTGGCAGAGCGGTAGGATAACGCGGCCGTTTTTTAAGATGGAGGAACCGTTAGTTGAGAGCGTGATTTCATAACCGTCCCAGTTCAGGGGCGATGTAGAAACCAGGTTTCGGCTCGCTTCAGGTACATAGAGCACGTCGACGCAGACAATGGCTTTGTCCATGTCGTTATTGCTGATGGTGAAAGTGCCTGCTTCGCGAGCGATAAGGTTTTCGCCGTTTGCGACGCTGATTTGGACTGCCGGGATGGGTCGCAGGTCAGTAAGGAGGATAGCATCCTTGATAATGTGGTGCGTTGCGCAAGAGTCAAGGGCAATTGAATGCAAGGATCTGTGGTTAATTGCCAGAATGAGGTTTGCTTCGGCAGCGGGTTCTTGCTGATGTTGTTTTAGGAACTCGCGCGCGTCCTTCATTTTCGGGCAGTCCTTCATCCAGTGACCGATTTGTTCACAGAGGAGGCAGGGAGATCCTGGAACTGAGCAACGTCGTTGTTTTTTCCACGATTTTCGAGGTGCGTGTTCATTTGCGTTGGCGTCCAAATTGCCATGCATCACATGGGCTTCAACGTGAGACTCGGTTTTGGGCACACAAGCGCCCCGTTCTGAGGTAAGCTGTTCCTGACGGATTGCGGCTTCCTGCATGGTAAGAGATCCTTTGAGATGATGGCCGAGTAGATAGGACGCTTGAGTCCCTTGAGATAGCGATGCTCGATTTCTCCTTTGTTCATGTCGGGGATCTGCATGACAAGTTTGTTGAACGCATTGTTGTATGCAATGACTGACGTGGTCTGCGAAAGATCATCCAGTTTATCACGGATCATTGAGCTGAACGCTGGTGGTGTGAATCTCAGGCGTAGCGTTGTTTTGAGATGGTTCCATGTTCGAGGGGCGGTCCCCTGGCTTTCCTGGGTCCTCCACCAGATGTGAGCGGTGGATGTGAGTTTGCTTACCGCCATTTTTGCTTCGAGAAGTGGCAGAAGTTATACAACCTCGAAGAAGTCGTCCAGTTTTGCAATGAATTCGAGAAGTAATTGCGGACTACTCATATCGCCATCAAAGTTGGGAACCTGTTTAAGGAGCTCCTTTGCGACGGAATTCATTGAGGACGATGTGGGAGAAGAATTCTCCGATGAGCAAGAGTGTGGGCGGTCCTCCGGGAAGACATGAGGGTTTGCAGCGGCGGCCGTCTGCATTTGCATTTGTGCGAAGGTAGAAATCATCTTCTCCATCATCTCTCGTTGGGATTCAGCTGCAAGGTGCTGAGACTCCCTTTGTGACTCAGCGGCGAGTTGCTGCGATTCCAGCAGCATGCGTTCCTGCATTTCGGCGATAATGTGTTGGGATTCCAACAGCGCCTTCTCCAAATACTCCTTGGTGACGACCTTGTCGTCAGGTCAAGCGGCTCGACTCTTGTTGTCCTCACTGTGAGGACCCTCATCTGCAGAATCCTGCGTCGGCACAGGGGCAGTGTCTGTTCCGGACCTGGTCCGAATGGGGCTATGGGACAATGGCATGGTTGAGTATTGAACAACGTGAAGAAGGATGCAGGGTGCTTGTTGTTTTAAGCGTTGAGCGGGCTAACAGGGCTCATAACCTGCTGTGCGTAGATCCGGTTAAGGTGTAGTGCAACAGAGGGAAGCTAGCTCGACACTCTCAATGACAATGGTATGATTGTTCTTAGTGTAAACCAGTGGGAAGAAGAAGATCTAAGCTAAGAAGAAGAAGGAAAAGTGGCTGTGCAAGGTATCTAAGCATACGCAGTCAGATGAAGCACCATTGCACAGTAGAAGTCACGTTGAGTCTTGGAGCGCTGTTGATTTGACAGGTTTATCTCACAAGTCCAATCTCAACAGGAACTACAGCTTTTCCATCAAAGTCAAGTGCCAAAAAAAGTACCGAGCAGAACAGAGTCCTGACGGTGAAGGAAATGTTAACAATGAAGCCTCCTTTTGTGAGGTGCTTGTATTTCAAGGCGGGAGATGTAGAAATCAAGTGTTGAGGGTATGGGCAAAGAGTTGAAGAAGTAAGGAAAAGTGATATATCAAAGGTAGAAGGTGGATGTATTGATGAATTGATGATCATGCCCCCCTCTTGGGAGATACTTTCCTTCCCATTTATATATGCAGTTTTTCCTGGGCTAATGTCTTTAGCTAACCTTGGAGTACGGAGAGATGATCTAGGAATCTATGGCAGTGCAGCAACGGCAGTGTAGCTGCGCAATACTGAGACTGCGGGGTAAACTTGTGGGGAGTTCTGCTTATGAGGGATTTGGTAAGTGCTTATGAGGCGCGTCTACCTTAACTTGGGATATGTCTACTAGCCGAAAAATGAGTAAAGTATAAATATGCCATGATGGCCATCTCACACCTTCTATCACGATTCCCACGATGAAGATGCTGTTGCAGGTGAGATGAATCCTGGAGAAATGCACTTCCAACTGGCAACAGAACTGTCCAGATCGCAGGCTGATATAGTCTTGCACATTTTGCAAAGGTTCAAAACAGAAATGGACAAAAAATTCGACCATTGGATGGAGAAGTTGGAGATATTGGAATGTTGAGCCTTGCGTACTCAATGTTAGTCCTTACATTAGATCCTTACTTGGATTCTCTGGCTGGAACGCGTGACCGTGATACCGGTAATGCTAAGAGCTGAATTGGATCACGTGTGATCAAGTGATCAAAGAAAAAGTAGATTAGAACGCTTGACAAGTGAAACATTACCGATAAGACTTGAGACATAAAATACATTCACATACATTACATCTCCGTGCATCTGACAACGCTACACCGTCAACTGCATCACAGAAAAGCTCTGTAAACCCCCTACAAAGGCAATACAAGCAGACTGCCTTGAATTCGTCCAATCCTCTGCATTTCCGATAAAGTACTGGAAACATCAATATCTTCAATAGGAGAAGAATCTATTGATGAAGTCAAATCCTCTCGTTACATCATTTTCTCATCAACACAAAAAGTTCAAAAACGAGAACACCCACATCAGCGGCTATAATGGTCCTGCAAATTATACAATGCAAGATCAACCCGTTTCACTGATGCACAGCACAAAAGCTGGCCCAGAGTACCCCTACACTTGAAACTTTCTTACTCACAGTGAACTTGAAGGCCCCATTGCCCCTCACTTTTGTCGGCATTCCCCTATTGGAATGTTGAGACTTGCATACTCAATGTTTGGTCCTTACATTAGATCCTTACTTGGATTCTCCGACTAGAATGCGTGACCACCATACCGGTAACGCTAAGAGCTGAATTGGATCACGTGTGATCACGTGATTGGAGAAAAAGTAGGTTAGAACACTCAAAGCAAGACATTCCCGATAAGACTTAAAAAGACAAGAAATACATTCACATACATTACATCTCTGTGCATCTGACAGCGCTACATCGTCAACTGCATCACTGTTGGTCTGAGAGTATCTGGGTAGATGATTGAGGAAGCTTTAGGGTAGTTGACTGAGTAGAACAACGAAGTAACTTAATCCCGCTCTATTGGAGAAAAAGAGAAAAGTCCCGCCGATATATTAAGTATGGAAGGAAAACTACCTATATCGGAGTTGATCACGTGGGCTCACGTGATCGCATGATACGCCCTGCGATGGCGCAGTTGTGACTCAATGACAGAGTCTGTACGTGCTAACACCCCCACTCAGACCTGTCAGTCTGGCAGTGAGAGAGTTGCTCTATCTACTTTTACTACACAGCCCCGCGCACACCCCCAAACACCCCCATTTATTACACTTTGAGAATACAAGGAATGGCTAGGGTACGTCTATGAGATCCGCGCAAATGAGGGGTAAGTCTAACTATGTGCCGGTGTAGTTGTCAGGTTCAGGCAAAGCGAAGCAGACGGCGAGAAAGACGGGACCGCCGGTAACCGCTCCTGCGACAACCACAGCTCCTGCTGTGCCATCGTCAGTGGTGCCCTCTGCGCCACAGGGAGGCGCACCCGCTGCGGGGTTGTCCCAAGCGGAGATTCGAACGATGTCGGCAGCGCATGCCCGACAGTTCCACCGGAAGGACCGTCAAGGGGTCCTTGAACGTCACATCGAGCAGGCAAAAGACCGGGTAAAAGACCGGGCAAGGTCTGGTATGCCTCTGGGTCGCGCATGGGCGACCGGGACGCTTGATGGACTGAGGTCCATACTAGAGGACTGGCGGAGCGGGAAGCTGGCGGTTGGGAAGGGCAAGGATACTGCCCAGGCGAAGAAGAGGGCTGCAGACAAGAAGTCTGTAGCGGAGGTGAAGAGGATGTGGGACATCCTGGAGCGTGAAGCTCCATATAATGATGAGGAAGAGGAGGAGGAGGAGGGGGCAGCCGAGGAGTTGGAGGGACCATCGGGTTCTTCAAGCCGACGCTCACCCTCAAGTGATGAGGATGGTGGAGGAGGGGCAGGCCCATCCTCCTTGGGGGGCATTGCTTTGGGTTCCGCAATTGCGGTGTAGATGCCCAGGTAAGCCAGTGTGGTGACGAATGCTCCTGACATTCAGCGAGTAACACTTGGGTTCGGTGTGCTTCCATAGACGCGCCCTCATTGCGTATGCGTTCATCAAATATATGAGTCCCATTTGTAATCCTCAGGACAGTGTCCTTATGTTTCACAGTGGGAAACGGCTTCGTAAAGATGTCCGCCAGTTGATCGTCCGTATTGGTGTCGATGATTTCGATAATTTGCTTCGCGAACGAATCACGTATAGCGTGGTACCGAACGTCGATGTGTTTGGTGCGTTGGTTGATAGCCTTAGACTGGATCAAGGCCCCGGCGCTCTGATTATCAACATGTAGAGGGACCGGTCGAGATTTGTAATCCGGTGAGGTCCCAAAACTTCCGCCAAGAGTTGGCGTAGCCATTTGGCTTCGTTGTGGCTGGTACTGGCAGCTATATACTCCGCTTCGGTCGTACTTTGGGCAGTGCACTTCTGCTTGCTGCTTTTCCACAGAACAGGAAACCCATTGTAAAGGGCCAAGATACCTGTAGTGGTCGTCCGGTCGGTGAGTTCTCCTGCATAGTCCGCATCCGTGTATACGCGTAGGCCACGCGGATCATTTCTTTCGGATGTAAACTTGAGGGCATAATCGCGGGTACCCTTCAAATAGCGGAAAATGCGCTTAACATTGTTCCAGTCGGAGTTGGTAGGTGCGGCCACGCGGCGCGCAACGTAACCGACTGCAGTGGCGATATCCCATCGCTATGTGATGGAGGCCCAAGTGAGGATCCCCACTGCTTCCTGATACACTTTGAGATTCGTGAATGGTGATGAATCCTCCGGTTGTTGGTTACGCGCTCACACGGCATACGGGGTGGAGACAGGATGGCAGTCACTCATGTTGAATTGTTCAAGAGCATCGTCAATGTACTTGACGTTTGAGATTTCGAGGGTACGAACAGGAGATTCAAAGTCATATTTGTAGACGAGACCAAGGTGACTGGTTACGCGACCTTGTTCCGTAAACTTGAACTTCGAATGTAGCTCCATTTTGCTGTTCGCCAGAATTTCCGGATCCTTCGCTGCAATAAGCAGGTCGTCGACAAAGACGAGAATAAGGACCAAGTTGTCGTTCGACGGAGGTGTACGGTCATCTGTCGCGTACTTGAAAAAGATACACGGGCATACAGAAACCGTTTCGTAGCTGAGCTTTAACAGTGCAGTCTTCAAGGTCTCATACCAAAGAAGAGGTGATTGCTTCAGGCCGTAGAGAGCTTTCAGTAGGTTCAGGACCCAATCGCCTTTGGGGTGATCCGGATCTTCGAATCCCTCAAACTGCTTGATATAGATATCCTTATCAATATCACTGTTAAGGAAGGCGGTAACAGCGTCCATACTGTGGATGTCCAGCCCATGCTGGACACAATATGCCAAGAAGAGGCGTAGCGCTGTGAATGGTAGCGTAGGTGAATATGTATCACCAAAGTCGCGACCGGGTTGTTGAGAGAAGCCTTGAGCTACTGCTCTGGCTTTGCCCTTGTTAAAAGTGCCATCGGGATTGACCTTCGTTCGAAAGACCCATGTTGTGCCGATCACGCGCTTGTTACGTGGACGCTTGGTGAGCTCCCATGTGCCGTTGTCGACCAGGGATTGGTACTCGATGCGTGCAGCCTTGAGAAATTCCTCCTTCTGAGGTGTTTTCATCGCTTGCTTCCATGTCATGGCGTCTTCATTGATCGTTGCTTGAGTCCGCGCGCGGGCGGCGTATGCAGCAATGGGGTCATTTCGACGTGTGCCGACATCATACGCGGCTACTCGATTCTCCCAGTCATCCAAGGCGGTAGTATCGAGTAGTGAAAGTCGGGACTCCCAAGTAGGTTCTTGATATCCCTCCCACTTAACCAAGTACTCTTTTGTGTGCACCTTACTGCGGCGCTCGTTGATAATCGCCTCCACGGCGTATTTGACGTCATCCTCCTGACTCTCCTCATCTAGAAGGTCAAGATGTGCTGGATCCTGCTGATATTTGGGTTCGAGTCCCAAGTCTTCTTTGAAGATCACGTCTTGTGACACTTTGACCTTGTCGGTGATAGGATCCCAAACCAGATACCCATTGGTACCTGAGGGTTGAGCATAGCCTACCAAGTAAGCCTTCTTCGCTTGATTCCCCATTTTATCGCGTCCTTTGCTTGTTAGAACGGAATACGCCACGCAACCGATACGCCGAAGGTGGGCGACATCAGGACGCCGGCCAAACAGTATTTCGTACGGCATCTTCTTGTTGATGCGGTTGTATGTAAGGGAATAGATGTATCCAGCCGCTACCAGTAAAGCAGGCCAGAATCTTCGAGGTAGTTTTGTATCCACGAAGGTGGCGCGGACCCTGTCCAGCGCCGTGCGATGCCATTGTTTGGCAATCCCGTTTTGCTGACTCGAATAGGCCGCGGACTTTTGATGAGTGATACCATTTTGCAATAGGTACTCTAGAACCTCGCCAAAGTATTCGGTGCCTCAATCCGTACGTAGAATCTTGATTTGTCGGTCAGTCTGTTTCTCAATCCACACCTTGTAGATGAGAAACTTTTCGAGTATGACTGCTGAATCCTTTGAAGGAATAGGGAAAACAGTCACATATCTGGATGTGTGTTCAATGAACTCCAGCGAATAGCGTGATCCTTCATAACCAGGGATGCGAAATGGTCCCTGTAAGTCTGAATGAATCAGCTCACAGATCTCCCTGGTTTCAACGTTACCAGGGGAGAATGGAAGACGAGCAGCTTTTCCTAGCACGCAGGCTTCACAATCTTTGAAGTCGCTTAGATCCCCCACTACGGACCAACCGTCCGTAACCGATGCCATCTTTTCCAGGACGTGTTTGCCAACGTGTCCAAGACGAGCATGAGCGAGTGTAGGAGAGACTTCAACAGTGCATGCTTCTGAATCCGTCCACAGACTTTCAGACAGCAGCGTACCTTGCAGGTAATACGCGTTGTTGCGGCGTACGCCTTTGGCAATATCTTTGCCGTCTCGCGTGAAAATGACGTCTCCATTCGACTTGAAGAGCACGTCAACGCCTTGATCGTTGCATTTTGCTACCGATACGAGATCTTGTCGTAGTCCTGGCACATGCAGGACTCCGCCCAACTTGAGCGGATTCGGATAGTCGTTAACTTCTACTCGTACCGTACCTCGAACTGTAGAGGGGAGTGATGTTTTGTCAGCAAGCATAACAGCTCTGACATCACTGTACACGGTTGAGTGATCTAAGGTCGCTTTGTGAGGTGTCATGTGGTCCGTAGCGCCAGAGTCGATGAGGGCTTCATACAGTTGTTCTTGGCGGACCCAGACGTGTAATGCTTCCACAGCATTTGTGCTAACAGCACGATCAGACGACTGCTTTGTCTTGTTCTTCTCCATCTCGGATTTGAACTTCCTTAACACTTCGCACTCCTGTGTTTGGTGTTTAGGGTCTCCACAGGCCCAACAACCCAACTTTGGGGTTTGGCCTTTGTTTGATGGAGTAGATTCCTTGTCCTTCTTGCCGTTCGTTGACTTCTCCCCGTGGTTCTTACCACCCTTTTGTTTCTTAGAGGCGTCAGTGTGTGGAACTACAGCTTTTCCGTCAAAGTCAAGTGCCAAAAAAAGTACCGAGCAGAACAGAGTCCTGACGGTGAAGGAAATGTTAACAATGAAGCCTCCTTTTGTGAGGTGCTTGTATTTCAAGGCGGGAGATGTAGAAATCAAGTGTTGAGGGTATGGGCAAAGAGTTGAAGAAGTAAGGAAAAGTGATATATCAAAGGTAGAAGGTGGATGTATTGATGAATTGATGATCATGCCCCCCTCTTGGGAGATACTTTCCTTCCCATTTATATATGCAGTTTTTCCTGGGCTAATGTCTTTAGCTAACTTTGGAGTACGGAGAGATGATCTAGGAATCTATGGCAGTGCAGCAACGGCAGTGTAGCTGCGCAATACTGAGACTGCAGGGTAAACTTGTGGGGAGTTCTGCTTATGAGGGATTTGGTAATTGCTTATGAGGCGCGTCTACCTTAACTTGGGATATGTCTACTAGCCGAAAAATGAGTAAAGTATAAATATGCCATGATGGCCATCTCACACCTTCTATCACGATTCCCACGATGAAGATGCTGTTGCAGGTGAGATGAATCCTGGAGAAATGCACTTCCAACTGGCAACAGAACTGTCCAGATCGCAGGCTGATATAGTCTTGCACATTTTGCAAAGGTTCAAAACAGAAATGGACAAAAAATTCGACCATTGGATGGAGAAGTTGGAGATATTGGAATGTTGAGCCTTGCGTACTCAATGTTAGTCCTTACATTAGATCCTTACTTGGATTCTCTGGCTGGAACGCGTGACCGTGATACCGGTAATGCTAAGAGCTGAATTGGATCACGTGTGATCAAGTGATCAAAGAAAAAGTAGATTAGAACGCTCGACAAGTGAAACATTACCGATAAGACTTGAGACATAAAATACATTCACATACATTACATCTCCGTGCATCTGACAACGCTACACCGTCAACTGCATCACAGAAAAGCTCTGTAAACCCCCTACAAAGGCAATACAAGCAGACTGCCTTGAATTCGTCCAATCCTCTGCATTTCCGATAAAGTACTGGAAACATCAATATCTTCAATAGGAGAAGAATCTATTGATGAAGTCAAATCCTCTCGTTACATCATTTTCTCATCAACACAAAAAGTTCAAAAACGAGAACACCCACATCAGCGGCTATAATGGTCCTGCAAATTATACAATGCAAGATCAACCCGTTTCACTGATGCACAGCACAAAAGCTGGCCCAGAGTACCCCTACACTTGAAACTTTCTTACTCACAGTGAACTTGAAGGCCCCATTGCCCCTCACTTTTGTCGGCATTCCCCTATTGGAATGTTGAGACTTGCGTACTCAATGTTTGGTCCTTACATTAGATCCTTACTTGGATTCTCCGACTAGAATGCGTGACCACCATACCGGTAACGCTAAGAGCTGAATTGGATCACGTGTGATCACGTGATTGGAGAAAAAGTAGGTTAGAACGCTCAAAGCAAGACATTCCCGATAAGACTTAAAAAGACAAGAAATACATTCACATACATTACATCTCTGTGCATCTGACAGCGCTACATCGTCAACTGCATCACTGTTGGTCTGAGAGTATCTGGGTAGATGATTGAGGAAGCTTTAGGGTAGTTGACTGAGTAGAACAACGAAGTAACTTAATCCCGCTCTATTGGAGAAAAAGAGAAAAGTCCCGCCGATATATTAAGTATGGAAGGAAAACTACTTATATTGGAGTTGATCACGTGGGCTCACGTGATCGCATGATACGCCCTGCGATGGCGCAGTTGTGACTCAATGACAGAGTCTGTACGTGCTAACACCCCCACTCAGACCTGTCAGTCTGGCAGTGAGAGAGTTGCTCTATCTACTTTTACTACACAGCCCCGCGCACACCCCCAAACACCCCCATTTATTACACTTTGAGAATACAAGGAATGGCTAGGGTACGTCTATGAGATCCGCGCAAATGAGGGGTAAGTCTAACTATGTGCCGGTGTAGTTGTCAGGTTCAGGCAAAGCGAAGCAGACGGCGAGAAAGACGGGACCGCCGGTAACCGCTCCTGCGACAACCACAGCTCCTGCTGTGCCATCGTCAGTGGTGCCCTCTGCGCCACAGGGAGGCGCACCCGCTGCGGGGTTGTCCCGAGCGGAGATTCGAACGATGTCGGCAGCGCATGCCCGACAGTTCCACCGGAAGGACCGTCAAGGGGTCCTTGAACGTCACATCGAGCAGGCAAAAGACCGGGTAAAAGACCGGGCAAGGTCTGGTATGCCTCTGGGTCGCGCATGGGCGACCGGGACGCTTGATGGACTGAGGTCCATACTAGAGGACTGGCGGAGCGGGAAGCTGGCGGTTGGGAAGGGCAAGGATACTGCCCAGGCGAAGAAGAGGGCTGCAGACAAGAAGTCTGTAGCGGAGGTGAAGAGGATGTGGGACATCCTGGAGCGTGAAGCTCCATATAATGATGAGGAAGAGGAGGAGGAGGAGGGGGCAGCCGAGGAGTTGGAGGGACCATCGGGTTCTTCAAGCCGACGCTCACCCTCAAGTGATGAGGATGGTGGAGGAGGGGCAGGCCCATCCTCCTTGGGGGGCATTGCTTTGGGTTCCGCAATTGCGGTGTAGATGCCCAGGTAAGCCAGTGTGGTGACGAATGCTCCTGACATTCAGCGAGTAACACTTGGGTTCGGTGTGCTTCCATAGACGCGCCCTCATTGCGTATGCGTTCATCAAATATATGAGTCCCATTTGTAATCCTCAGGACAGTGTCCTTATGTTTCACAGTGGGAAACGGCTTCGTAAAGATGTCCGCCAGTTGATCGTCCGTATTGGTGTCGATGATTTCGATAATTTGCTTCGCAAACGAATCACGTATAGCGTGGTACTGAACGTCGATGTGTTTGGTGCGTTGGTTGATAGCCTTAGACTGGATCAAGGCCCCGGCGCTCTGATTATCAACATGTAGAGGGACCGGTCGAGATTTGTAATCCGGTGAGGTCCCAAAACTTCCGCCAAGAGTTGGTGTAGCCATTTGGCTTCGTTGTGGCTGGTACTGGCAGCTATATACTCCGCTTCGGTCGTACTTTGGGCAGTGCACTTCTGCTTGCTGCTTTTCCACAGAACAGGAAACCCATTGTAAAGGGCCAAGATACCTGTAGTGGTCGTCCGGTCGGTGAGTTCTCCTGCATAGTCCGCATCCGTGTATACGCGTAGGCCACGCGGATCATTTCTTTCAGATGTAAACTTGAGGGCATAATCGCGGGTACCCTTCAAATAGCGGAAAATGCGCTTAACATTGTTCCAGTCGGAGTTGGTAGGTGCGGCCACGCGGCGCGCAACGTAACCGACTGCAGTGGCGATATCCCATCGCTATGTGATGGAGGCCCAAGTGAGGATCCCCACTGCTTCCTGATACACTTTGAGATTCGTGAATGGTGATGAATCCTCCGGTTGTTGGTTACGCGCTCACACGGCATACGGGGTGGAGACAGGATGGCAGTCACTCATGTTGAATTGTTCAAGAGCATCGTCAATGTACTTGACGTTTGAGATTTCGAGGGTACGAACAGGAGATTCAAAGTCATATTTGTAGACGAGACCAAGGTGACTGGTTACGCGACCTTGTTCCGTAAACTTGAACTTCGAATGTAGCTCCATTTTGCTGTTCGCCAGAATTTCCGGATCCTTCGCTGCAATAAGCAGGTCGTCGACAAAGACGAGAATAAGGACCAAGTTGTCGTTCGACGGAGGTGTACGGTCATCTGTCGCGTACTTGAAAAAGATACACGGGCATACAGAAACCGTTTCGTAGCTGAGCTTTAACAGTGCAGTCTTCAAGGTCTCATACCAAAGAAGAGGTGATTGCTTCAGGCCGTAGAGAGCTTTCAGTAGGTTCAGGACCCAATCGCCTTTGGGGTGATCCGGATCTTCAAATCCCTCAAACTGCTTGATATAGATATCCTTATCAATATCACTGTTAAGGAAGGCGGTAACAGCGTCCATACTGTGGATGTCCAGCCCATGCTGGACACAATATGCCAAGAAG
>JAHLKG010000032.1:0-240321 GCA_025526995.1 Powellomyces hirtus | reverse complement strand
CTAACCCTAACCCTAACCCTAACCCTAACCCTAACCCTAACCCTAACCCTAACCCTAACCCTAACCCTAACCCTAACCCTAACCCTACCTAACCCTAACCCTAACCCTAACCCTAACCCTAACCCTAACCCTAACCCTAACCCTAACCCTAACCTAACCCTAACCCTAACCCTAACCCTAACCCTAACCCTAACCCTAACCTAACCCTAACCCCTAACCCCTAACCCCTAACCCTAACCCTAACCCTAACCCTAACCCTAACCCTAACCCTAACCCTAACCCTAACCCTAAGTTCGTGACCAAGCTATTATTTTGGCAGCTGGTAATTGCGGGCACTCACCACCGCATCTCCTGCGTAAATTTTACCGTCCAGCACCATGTGGCTTCCCAAATAAAAAGCCAGTCCGAAAATGAGAAACAGCAAGCAATTAAAAGCACCGGCGAACAGTCCCGAGAGAGAGGCTCTCGAAACATCGGCGAGTTCGACCTCATTCAGCTTCTCTTCATATAAGTCGGCAAAACGCTTCTGCAAAGAAAAGGCGTACACCGTTCGGATGCCGGCGAGTGCTTGCTCGGCTATGGATGAGGCTTGAGAGAAAGCATCGCCTGTTCTCTGAGCCATGTGGGCATTGATTCGGACAGTAAACGCTCCACAGGCGATCAGTAATGGCATCAGTGCCAGGCTAGTGGGAGTAACGGGAAGGTATAACGTTCACCTCAAGTCACGCAAATCACGCTTACAGCCCTTGCTGGTGTTACTTACATGATGGCTGTAAGCTTCCAGTCTGACCAGAATGATATGATCAGGCTCGTGATTATTGTTCCAACGACCGAGAGCAAGTAATCAGTGCTCTCGGCTATGCCCGTTCGAATCAGGGGCACATCATTGGAAAGTCGAGTGCTTAAAGATTCTCCTGACGACTGCACGGAACACGCCCGTCAGTGAAAGAACGTGTGCATCTGCCGCAAACCACGCTTACTAAGTCAAACCACTCCATGTCTTGTCGCAGGACGCTCTCAAGAAACATCAGCGAGACCCTCTGTCGGTTCAAAGTCAGCTATCAGTTGGTACAGTGTATGATGAAGCTCATCCGTGGCGCAGGCGGAACTCACTTTCACTTGTCGCTCTGCGCTAATGATCCAGAGCGCTCTACTAAGGTACTTGGCGGAGAATGCCAAGATACCAAGTCCCAATAACGTAGGAGCTTGTTTTCCCAGGGCTCCCCCGGCGATTGCGGTACCCGCCATAAGCGAAATCAACGATTGTCCGACAGCCTTAATCGCGAGCAAATTGACACTCCCGTAGGCAATACTAGACAAGGCTGCCCCTCTTGAAGAGCCCCAAACCACAAAAAAAAAAAAAAAAAAAAAAAAAAGAATGACCATGAGAAACTTTTCGGCGTGGCAGAAGGGGTCTGGCATCATCTCACATTATCATCAGCAGCTCTATGGGCTTCGCAAAGCGGAACAACTGGTGGATCGCTACGCGGGGAAACCTAGGTCGGCCCTTAGGAATCAGCTCTTCTGCGTTTTCTAGGTCATATTCCTGAGTGTCCATCTCCAGAGGGGTCACACGGCCAGTCATGCCGTTTGAGCTGCGCGTATCTCTGTACTGATCGAGTAAATCGATTATCGGACGAATAATTGGGGAATGGAGAAGATGACTAGCATCAACGCTGTCCGCAGGTCGATTTGCTGACTAACACGTGTTCTGGGAGACGTAAAACAACTATGGGGTCACACTGTAAGCCCGCTTCCGCGGGAGGGGCGGGTAAACAACACAAGTGGCATTTCCAGCCAGCTCAGCTTGATCTGAATTGTCAAAGGCTGAAAGGAGAAACAGGGAGAAACAGTCTTTGTGCTGCCACAATCTCATCCAATCGTCAGTGGGGAGGTTTTGCGTCTCATATGCAATTGCAAGGACGGTCTTCCATTAAATGCTCTCATTGGGTTGGGTTGCTTTTCTGGTGTTGGCAGGGGAAGTTGGAAAAAGATGAATCAATTAATGTTTCGCTTATGTAAAAATCCCCCGGAAAATCTTGGCGGTAAGACTCTGTCCTTTCGGCCAGAGAATAATTTCTGTTCAGATGTGATGTGTTCTTATTCGAATGAAGATCGACATTATGGCTTGATAATCAACTTCATTCTATTCATCACACTTTACTTTTCCCATGCACCTCTCAATAAATGCATCCTCGCCGGTCTAGATGGCTTCCTCCACTTTTTTACTCTTTGCGTCATTTGTCCCCGCTATGTTGTCGTTCATCACCGCTGGATTTCAGTGCAGAATGACTTTCGATGTCCGCAAACTGCAAACGTAGCGTGAGCACGCCGCCAGGAGGGAGCAGGCGGTGGAGTGTACAGTTCTCTGCGCGCTTCGACAGCCCGTCACGTAAGTCGCCCGACGGGTGTGGCGCAGCAACAGTTAAAACGCGTCCCACATGCGGACCCCAAGCGACTCTAGAAATACCTTCAACCTTTAACCGGACTATCGCATGGCACCATTGAACTGGAAAAGGAGCTAAGGGGTTCGGCTCTTTGCGGTTCCTATTAAGCAAGATACATTACGTTTCACTATCGCATTGCACAATTGAACTGGGAAAGCTGCTACGAGGTCTGCTTTTTGCGGTTCCTACTAAGCAAGATACATTACATTTCGGGGAATTTGGAAGACATGAAGAACCTTGGTACGAAATAGTTAGCGTCTTCAGGTAAATTTACATCATCCTCTGGCGACTGAGGTGCATCGGCCGACGTTGAAGGTGGTGATGAATAAGAGACATCTGCATCGACATCATGTGATGTTGGGGCGGCGGCGAAACTTGCAGGCGGTAATGAATAGGAGTCTAAAAGGACTCGACGGGAAATAATGAGTAATGCGGTTGCGGGACTAGTGCTCATGGCCCAACCCTAACCGAATCCTACGTATTTATTTGAGACAGCTGATTCACGTCCTAGCCTCGAACTTCTCCCAATGTAGAGATTCGGGTACCAGCGAGGCGTTTCACGGTCAATATGCGTCCTACATGCTTGCGGACATTCGCCGGGCGCTTCGGCGCTATTTGATTAGCTGTTCGTCCTGAGGGTCAGGCATGGTATTCCCCGATGCCGGCAGCCTTCCCATCTTGCTTAGGGCGACAAGGTGCACTTGCTATGCAGGCACGGAGGGTGCACTGGGTATGCTCAGGGACACTGAGTATTCACAAAGTGCCTCCTGATATTGCATCAAGCGTACCCCGCCGGCGGTCCTTCTCCTCAGCGAACTGATTTGTCATCAATGCTGGATCAATGTTAATTGAATTGATTTAAATTATGCTAATCGTACGTCTAATTTTTAGTAATAAGTTCTAGTAGATGCTGCGAGCAATAATACTCCACGCGACGCTGAAGCGATTGATGGCGGATTTGCCGGCGCTCAGGCATGAGTGGGCGAGATCGCCACGACCATGGTGCTTTGCTCGCCAGCAAATGTGTACTTGCCCACGACCGAATACTCGTAGAAGGCGCCATTGTTTATTTGAAGCTGCGCCAACCCGGTGTCGCTGAAGTCGTGGCTGTACGGGCACGACGTAGCATGTAAAGACGCAGTACGTTGCGGCAGGGCACTATTTTCGAGCGTACACAGAAGCTAGTCAGTCGGCGTGCTCTTTGTGAAATTTCGATGCAGAACTGCAGGAAGGACTTACGATGGCAACCCCGCATTGAGTGGTTGTTACGGACACGGAGGTAGTCAGCGATTGCTACTGGCGAAATTACCGATCGGTCAGTAAGCCGAGATCGGGAGATGATGGAAAGAATTTTGCAAGGCACGTGAAAAAGTCTACTTACGGTCTCTACATTAATCTTCCAATCCGTTGCGACGCTGGCTTCCCCAATCAGTGGAGTGCCTCCTTCGAAAGTGTATGACTGACCAAAGGGGAGACCAGCCGTGAAAAAAAGAAAGATTTCGTGACAACGAAGATGTTGACGCGAACCAAAGACGAGTCAGGCCCGGAAGGCTGGCCGGATGCCAGATTATCGATGGGGTGCGAACGTGCCTCCGCCGACACGGGTGCAGTGGTCAGACCTCCGTTTCCGTCGGCCTCGGCCCACGCGGCGTCGTGGAGAATGGCCTTATTTATAGTGTTGACGAAAATGACTTGGAGACTGTTGATTGGCCGCTGTTCCAGATGTAGATTCCCGCAATGATTCCGGACCCGACAGGCTAGGGTACTCCTGCCCGAGTCCGCTGCCCACCATTTGAGATTCGAAAGTCCCGCCAGTGTTGGTGGTAAACGTCATGGCACCGGTTCTGGTCCCGACACCGTTACCCCAAAGCGAAAAGGGCGGTTGAATACTGTCCGTCCGTAAGCGTGTACAAAGTGAAGGCTCCCGTCAGCTGTGACAGCGAGAACTCAGCGAGTCAGGACGAATGCGAAACACACCGCTCAAGTCAGACGTTAGGCTTACCGTTCCCGTTTCGTGAACGGTCCTGTGGTGGTGGTCTGCCTAATTCCGTACAACGCGCAATCGCCGGCCCACAGCTCGAGCTTGACGACAGGTCCGTCTTGCCAGCCGTCGGCGGCCTGAGTTCCTTCGTCTCCCACAATTCTCTGGGTGTAAACATCCCAGGCATCACCATATATGTCGACAGTCTGGGGCCTGGATACTTTGCCGGGTTTGTTGAACTTTCTGAAATCGCAGGGGGGAAAGGTCAACAAAGGAACGCGCAGCAGAAACTCGAACAACGCGCGTTACGAACTCGCCCATGATGAGCAACCTGAACGCTGGGAGCCAAAGACTCAATAGAGCGCCCCACGGAGTCAAAGCGAGGACTGGTAATGGTTCCATTGGGAAACTTGGCGAGAGGAGGGTGATCCGAGGAAGCGACGGGCCAGGCGACTGCGAGGGCGGCAGCCTCGCATCCAGGTCGGGACACGAGGAGCAGGGGTTTACGGCCACGGCTTGAGCACCAGCGACAAAACCAGCGGCGAGAGCAAGGAATGCAATTTTGAAGTGAGCCATTGCGCAAGGACTGTGATATGAGATTGGCGGATGATTGAAAGGCTGGTCTGCCCATGCCCAGCTTTTCTATGCAATTTCGAGCGGGCCCCAACGGGCTGAGCGAGGGACCCGCGCAAGCGTTCCCCAGCCGAACAGCTCCAAGAGCAGGTCGCCCCCACCGTTTGAAGTCTGGTTGCGAAGAAGAAAGGAACTTTGCATGGTCTTCGCAGGGTCTTTGCATGGTCTTTGTTCGCCTGGTGAACTTCAGAAACGCTCTGCCCATCCGACAATCGAGTCGAAATGGAGTCGAAAGTGCTAAATCCAGCACGGCTCAGCGCAACGGCTCAGCGTCCTTTTTGTTTTTCGAAAACAGAAAGATGCTCGGGAACCTCGTTTGGGAAGGCGTTTCGCGAGGAGATGATGGAAACCTTGAGAGAATCGCAAGGTTCGCAACTCCGCCGAGTGGTTGGCGTTCTAAACTTTTTATTCCCAATCACTCGCTCGGGTGACTTGACTGAGAGATCACACGCACAGGAGGAGCCCCCGACACCTCATTGCGAAACGGATGCCCCCCCGCCCCCCATTGTCTTGTTCAGCTACAAGTACAAGGTGCAACTGTCTGTCGCTCCCGGGTGGTCCGACTGCCACTAGCACTTTGTGACTACTGGATTTCGACATGTCCGTCTCGAACGCTGCGCGCACTGCGTCCTTCACAACAATCGCTGCAAATTGCACCGTGGGTCGCGCTCGTCCCCGCTTGTGAAACCTTTTGTGTACAACGGATGGCCTTCCAGGGTTTCCCGTGCGCTCGCGCGCTTCCCATCGCCGTCGCCGAAGCAAACCACTACGTAGACAAGCTGTACTGCCAGTGCAATGCGACGCTCTCAGCTGTCCCTCCTGCCACGGTCTGCTCGGCGGACGGCGGCTACGGTAAGTGCGCGTCGGCTTGCAGCGCCCAGGGCCGCGTAGTCGGTCAGTACAGCTGTTGGACAGACCGGATCCCGGTAGGGCTCTTCGGTTGCTGATGCATGCCTATCATAATCAGAAAACCAAAGCCTTTTCACATCCAGGCCAAGCAGTGCACATGCGTTGAAAGAACCGGGGCGTACCCAACTGATCCGACAGCGTTCTGCCAGCACGCGTACGAGACCGCTCTACTCAAAGCCGGAAACGCCAGTACCTCGCTGGTCTCTCAGTGCTTTTTCCCCCAAAAGGGATTGGAGGCACGTCAGAACGAGTACCAATTTCTTCCAAAAAATTCCCCCGCTTCAAAAACCGGCAACCCCGGCAACCGCTCTCAAAATTCGTCCGCAACCGTTGCTATCACAGTACCTTCCGTGGTGACCGCCTCAGCGGCTTTCGCTTTGGCCGTAAACATGTGGATTAGCTGAATTCAACCTTACTCGTCGCAGGCTTCTGTGCACACTATGGTTAGACCTTTGATATATAGAGGGTAAAACTATAAGAAGCATGCAGGAGCAGTTCTTGCCCCCCGCACCCCCCACCCCCTTTTAGCCTAGCCAATCAAAGCATATCAAAAACCGGGGAGTTTTAGTAAATAGTTGGGTGTCAGTATCGGTTTCCGAGCTGCCTATCTGCATCTCCATTGCCGCGGCTTTTTCAGGCTGCAGGAAAGGAATCTTAAGAGCCAACATGCAAGAAGCACAGACCCAACACGGGTTCTGTGCCTCGCCCAGTGCTCTGAATCGGCATAGGGAGTGGTTGGCCGCTGGCTCTGACTCAGAGTGGGACTGGGAAGAACAATATCGAATCCGAGCTCCATTGGCAGCAATTGTGTGATGCATCCTAAGTGATGCATCCAAATAGCTTTTCAAGTGTAAGCTTAGAGTGGCAGCTGGTTTTCCTTGGGTCAAGCTACAAAGAAGCGTCATTTTCATTTCGCAATCACTTTTGCTGCTAAATAGCTAGTCAACCGCCGCCACCCCGTCTTTATGGGGCACTGGCCTTTCCTAGCAACCCTCTAAAGGTTCGGCTCTTGGACCAAATCCCAATCGCAATTCCCGCTACAACTACTACGCCCGCCGCCCCGCTGGCTGCAGCAATCGTTATCGTAGATATACCGCCCGCCTTCGTCTCTGGTATCTCTGACGAAGGGTTACTCGTGGGATACTCCTTGTCAGCCTCGTTGGACGTCGTCGCAGTAGCAGTACTGCTCGGACTTGTACTTGAACTTGCCGAGGCTGTCGTGGGCATGCTGTCCTCCATCGTCTGATTTGGAGTGACCGTAGCTATGGTTTCTAGGTGGTCCATTGTGTTCGAAGATGCGGGTTTGTCAGGGTCGCTCACGGAGTCGTGCATTGATGCCGACGTCGGTGGTTCCGTAGGTGAGGGGCCAGGAGCTTCACCCACTGAGATGGCCGTGGCCGTGCCGATTGTTTGCGAGGTCGTCGGGTAATATTGTTCCACGGATGGACTCGTTTCCCCTGCTGCTGCATGCGCAGACGATGGCGTAGCTCTTGATGTTTGCGTAGTCGCTATGGTGTCTGAAGCCGCCACAATGTCGGTTTCTGCAGGGCTCAATCTACAACACAATACGTCAGTCAAACGCTTGCTCCCCAACTCGGGAGACGAAGCTCAAGAAAGCTTACATGCTGGAACTTGGATCTGAAGCTGCTGTGGCAACTGAAGAAGAGGGCGGGGGAGGAGGAGAAACGTAACGAATTGTCATCGCGACGGGAACAGACATTTGCCCATCAACGGCGGCCAGCCGGAGAGTTGCATTTGTTTCCTTCTGCAAATCTCCCGTCCATGATATCTTGACCACTCGTTGATCGATGTCGCTCTGGTCAAATGAGTCCCCCAAATTTAGGCCGTTGTTGTTGACAGTCAGCGAAACCTCATCCGGAAGACTTGTGATAGTATAGCGGACGACACCTGTCGGGGGTCCAGTACTGTATTTCAGGACCGCGGCGGACAAGACTGACGTCGGTGGCGCTGATAATTCCATCACGCCACAGCCCAGATTTCCAACAGGTCCACCGTTGACATCGATATTGATATCAACCATGCTCGCAAAGCTCAGCTGGTCTGACACCGTGATCGTGAGCTTTGTCTGCCCCGAGACCGCCGATGCCACAAACGTAAGTGCACCAGAATCAAGATCGCTCTGGTTGAACTTCATGCCAGCTGAAAGCACATTTGCCCCGACCACCAATGAAGGGTCTGCGATGGTGCTACCAACTCCAGATAACGACGCCAGTAGAATGCTCGAAGCCAAGGAGGTATTGCAGGTAATGACAACGCCCAGTTCTGGCATTGTGGTTGCCTCGTATAAAACCTGGTACGAGCTGTCATCCGGAAACCCAGTGTCCCTCACCAGTTTTGCCGTGGAGGAACTAGAGGTCGCCGACCCATTCACGGCAACCTTGATCGAGGTGTCCGAAGTCACCACTGGAGATGCAAACACTCGGCCTCGTACCGACGTTGTGACACGCTGCCAAGGATTCCTATAACCAACCTGAAATGACTACACTTGCATGTCAGATAAACATCCAGTTTCCCCATCCGGTGACACCTGACATTCTTACCACCACATTTGGTGCCGAACCCTGGCCACGGAAGGAAATGTTACCAGCACCCATTTCTGCTGTTGTCCTTGGAGGAATGAATGGATGAGCTATCGATGAGGGAGACAAATTGGCATCATGCTACGGTTTACGATGTCGTTTACTCACCAGCTTGAACCCTGCGTCGGCAAGTCAACCCAATACCCTGACGCATTGCGGCGTTGCATAGGATATGTGGAAGATATCGGATGGAACACGTACTCTAAGGGACTGGTAACATTGGCAACAATCGCCCAATCCGGCTCAGTCACATTCAGAATATCGAGCGACAAGAGGGCCCGACCGACAGATGGTACCAATAAGGTCTGAGTTTGCGCAAAGACCGGTTGAAGCTTGTGGTGCACCAGGTATGTGACGGAAATGGGACGGTTCACTCCATCGGATATCGTCACGTCAAAGGCATGGTCGGTGCCCGCCCCATAGAGGGTATTGACTTGTATATAACCGTTGTTGGTCAGGTCTGCGGTGGTATAGGCATAACGTTGGTAGGAGCAAGAAGTCGACCTGCCGTACCAACCGCTATAGGAGCGGCATGCGGAGAAAGAGAAATGCGGGCTGGACGTAATTGTATACGTAAATGAAGCAGTGTTAAGCGACCGCGGCTTGAAGAATGACTCGTCGATTTCGAAAGTGGACTGCGTTAGTACGACCGGTTTTGTGGCACCCACCTACATGGGAAACATATGAGGACACACCTCTCAGATTCAGGGGAGAGTGAGAACTCACAGTAAACAGGCCTGGAACAAAGACTGTGAATGCAGTCGTCACTTTAGCTATACCATCCGAGATCATGACGTCAAACACAAAATTTCCGAATCGGGTAGTGTCGTTCGTGGAATGAAAGAAGCGTATCAAACTCCCAATGACATCCTGCTGAGTCCAAGAAGATCCCGTCGTCATTGCTGACCATTTTGCTCCATCCCATTTTTGAAGATAACCAAAATCACCCATCGGCGTGACCAGTTCGTAGGTTATGTTTGAAGGTCCGGTGTCGGGTTCTGCTGACTTGACATTCAAAGTTTGATTCGACAACAACAAAGACGGTTGGGTCCATTCGATAAGAGGTCGTGACAATGCGATTTTCATTTTGCTATAAAATGTGAATGCGTACGTCTGATTCGGTAGCACATGAATGCCGTCCGAAAGCCGGAACGACAGCGAGGTCCTGCCGGGTTTACTGCCCGCCAAGTACACCACGCCAGCGTCTACGTCCGCTTGCGTAAAAGTGTAATAACAGAAAGGAAGCGGCGGCACACACCCAGACTGAAGATCGCAAGTGCAGTAAGTCTCGTTGTAAAGCTGCGCAATAGAGGATCCCGTTCTCCGCAGCTGAACCTGACCGAGGCCTGGACTGCTGGTCAAGGTGTACACGAGCGATGATCCAGTCTGGTATCGATCTGAGTATGAAAGGTCGGTGGCTCGCAGGGGAGACGCGAACGGCGAAACGTCCCAGTCAATCTGAAGGCTGTTGTTTTTGCTGAGAACTGGAACATCGTCATTGAGAATTGCAAAGTACTGGTTAGCAATCGTCCACACTCCATCTGTTACGTTGAACCTAAGAGCATCCAATGTCAGTAACGTACACGCGGGGTGCCCGATAGCTCGCTAGGATCTTACTGGAAGTTATCATAGCGTCCGGAGGTATTTGTAACTGTCGATACCACAACCACCCGCCGATTGTTTATGTCGTCCATGGTCCACGTAGCCCCAGATCCCATCACCGATTCGCCTGTGGTGTCACTAAGATAAACCAGCTGTCCCTCAGCAGGCGCCGCAACAAGCGTAAACTTAATCTCGGCAGTAGAGTTGTCTTTGTCCGTCCAAGCAAACGTCGTATTCAATAGGGCTTTGCTGTGGTTGCTATCAACAGAGAACCTCAAGGTGTTATTCACACTGCTCGCCGGCGGGGCGTTCCACCAAATCTGAAAAGTCTGGGACACAGACGGGTTTACCTGAGAGATGATTAGCGACAGAAGCAAACTTGCCTTGGGAGTGCAACTACCTACCCTGTCCGTGTAAGAGACCGGGAATCTGAAATAGCCCACACGGGCAGGCGCAGGCGACACGCTAGTGTTACGAACTAGATCCACACCTCCGTACCCAACCCTCCGGGCATTAATAGTGTCTTGCTCGAAGGATGAGGAGTAGTAAGTTTCCCGCACGCCATCTAGGTACCAGAACCCGATTAAAGGGTTCGGTGTTTTGAATTTGTAATAACCGTAATCGTCCACTTGATAGGAATAATATGTCGGTGCCATTTGCGGGAAATCCCACCAGACCTTGCGATCAGAGGTGAGCTCCATTGCCTCTCTTCCCCAATAGCACACTGGCGAGGCCCGCAAATCCGGATTGCAGAGGGGAGGCATCCATGTCTTCAGCACGGGAGGGCGGAGGAAGGTCACATTAAAGGTTGAATTCATAATGTTGAGGCCATCGGTAACGCTATCCGATGAAACAAGGTAAGCTCTCTGAATCAAGTCATTCAAAACCATGTTGCATGGCAGAACGGTGCAAACACATACCTATAGTTGAAATTTACCATGAAAGTAGCGTTTTGAATGGTGGGAAGATTAGTTAACCACAATGTTTTACCGAGCGCAGATGCATTCCATTGACTGCCTATTCCCAACGAAGTGTTTTCCGATCGAAGCGCGCCAATCGAAGGTAATGACAGAAGTGTGTAACTGGGATTGAGTGGCCCGTCATCGTCGTAATATTCGAGGAGGCTCCGAGTGATTAACTGCTCTGATGTCGTCGGATAGGGGAGCAACGTTTCGGCTTTTGACCTCCAATTATATGGCGCTTGATTAACAATTTGTATGACGATTGTCACCGATTGGGGGGAAGAGCTGCCACTTCTAGATGAGTTGACAGTAAACCGACATGCGCGACCAACCATGCCGGTATAACTCACCATATTCCATCCGTAAACGTCATTTGTAAGCTGTCGTTCGCCTCCAAAGTCTTCGGGGCTGTTGCGTGGGTGTACTTCAGGAAATGATAGTTGTTATAATCTACAGCAAACCGGGTAGACTGTCAGAGATCGTTTTTCCGGCTACAGTGCGACCACTGATGTGGCCAGATTATCTCTCACTTACCATCAACAAATGCGGTACGATCGACAGTTCCATAGGAAGGAAGAGACGTCACTTGATAGGAAATGGACCCGTATGGCATGTTGATATTATCGATACCCAGGTTTGACGAGTACATCCACGTCGATGAGAACCAGGGCGTCACTTTCAACGGATTGTTCCGTCTAATTCTAGGCATGAACCCTCCATTGACGGATAATGTGAAATTAATAACGTTAAATTCATTCGATAAAGAGAGCGCAACGTCGGCCTTGAAATTCTTGTCTGGCGTAGTACGGGTCACTCTAACATTTCCCCCATCCACATCGCTCTGGAGCCACGTGCCTCCCACAGATATTGGCCGCCATGCGCCATCGTAGCGTTCAAGGGACAAAAGAGACGTGTTTGTGATATTGAGCACTCTGTATGTCAGCCCCGAGGCGGGAGTATCTCCACAGCTAGCAGAAAGTTGGTACGAGCGGATCAGGTCTATAGCCAGCGAGTTGGTGTCTGCAGGTGCGCACAGCGTCATTGCTCTATGCGTCAGCAACACTGGTGCGGGAGTGACGTTCACTGTGAGGATCGTGCGTATTTGATCAAGACCGTCCGATATTGTGAGGCCGATGGGTTCCGTTCCGAGGACGTGATACGCCGCAAAACTGTATACCGGAGTTATTAGTCAATCTTATTGTGAGCGCTCAAGTTAGTGTCCAATGCACACCCACCTGACTTTGTTTGCTAGCATCGTAGAGTGACTCCAACTGGCCAGTGTCACGCAAGCAGTGGAGGGCGCGATTCGGAAACAACCCATCTGAGGAGATGCATCAATGGTGTATATCAACTCGTTCCCTGTACCAGGTGAATCGGCCCCAAGGAGAATGGCCGAAGTGACACTGGCTACGGCGTCCCTTGTTACCGCAACGGGCAAGTTTCTTGCGACCCATGGCACCGTGTTGATTCGGATCGAAAAATTCGTATTGAGCGGAGCATTTGTGCCGTCCGATATACTCAAAGCCATGGTGTGAGTTCCGTTTCCATTCAAGGCTGGAGTATATTTCACAAACCCCGCGGCGATGTCCGACGCAGTGAACGAAGATATGGTAGCATCCGCATCGGAAGCGTTCGAAAGCAGGCCGACGCGAAACGGGGTAACGATAGTAAAGTTTAAGCGTTGCGCGGGGATCGTCGTACTCGAAGCATAGAGGGCAGATGCAGGGATAATCGATGATCTATTGTACGGAATTACGATCACCGTGTTGGTCACTTTTGGGGGCATGACTATATTGACGTGAAGACTGGCATTTCTGACGAAAACGCCATCGGAAAGTTGAAACTGTAGCTCGCCGGGACCGGATTGGCTTGAGTTCAGTCGGATCTGCAATAGATTCTGGGCGAGCTCACTTTGCCTGCACATCCGTAAGGGCGTTAGACGTAATCTGAGACCTCATGTTTCGCATAATGGGGTTACATGAGTGGGAAAACGTTTTAGACATACGTGAATTTCATTCCAGCTGCCAGCGGTCCAGTATATACTGTTCCATTCGATCGCCAAAGCGTTCCGCCAGGCAAGGTATTGTTCAAAAGCGTATATTCCAGTGAAGATGGATTTGTATCGACATCACTGGCCGACAGCAAAGGCTGGAGCTGGAATGGAGGCGCCGTTTGTCCAACGATGAGGGTGTCCGCAACGGTAACGACAGGCGGATACTTGCTGTACACTTTGTATTTTCCGGAAGCTGTTGATCCCCCGGCCATCACAGTATAGCTTAGCATGGTATTGCCATAAATTAAAGATGTGAGGCTGAGCCGAACCAGTTGCTTGTAGACCTGATAGGCAAAGTAACTCAATACGAATAGTATACCCGGACTTTGATACAGACCATACCTGATATGCCGTGAATGAATCTCCAATACGCAAGGCCGCCCATACCGACCCATCAAACACTTCAATAACCATCCCATCTGACATAGTGTCGATGTGATACCTCACATTTCCGATGGGAGTGGCAGCCACCGGATTGATCAAATCCGGCAAGCCAAGAAAGCGGGGAGCGCTCCCGGTTACCCACTCGGATTGTACATCCCCAGTAGCATACCCAGGTGGGGAAAACACGATGCTCAAAACGGCAGAGACGCTTCCCGGCAAACGATCGGCAACTTGGACCGTCACGTCGTATACACCCGGCGTCAAGACAGGCTGCAGCGTCAGTTTCCCATCTACCACATCTTTCTGAGTGAAATGGCTCCCGTTGATGAGCGCTACATTGTTGAAGTACAGCGATCCAGCCAGTTCTGCTGGAGGCAGCGAGGTTACTGTGTAATTGAGCAACGCCAGCGGGTCGTCGTCCTGCACTTGGAGGTTCGTGGTAGTAATTGTTGTTGGCGACAGGGAAGAAGGCATGACGGGCCTTGTTGTCACCGAGGGATGGGTATTGAAATATAAAAGTAGCCTTTGGTAGTCCCACGGGCCATTGTCGGATACCTGATCATGACAATAAGTGAAGGACTTTCGTTGCACATGGAAGCGTCGTCTACTTACCGCGAATAGGTATTGTCGTCCGGATGTGGGATAAGATGGAAGCGGCTTTGAGACAAAAGCTACCTTGCCCGCCGCAACATCAGCCTGATAGTTTTGAAAGAGCTAAGTATGAGCATGTAGGGCGCATGGAAAAGCGAGCGGTTGGGGGAAGAAGGAATGCAATCCAATAAGAACCTGCGTGAAGGAAGCGCCGCTTCCGGCTGCGCTCATTGCGGCCCCGGTTGAATCGTACTTGACAAATGTGCCGATATCCGAGAGCAAATATCCCTCCCCAACAAATTCATATGTCGGTTGACCAACAACTCCCGACTTTGTCTGAATGGTCACCATGTCTGAAGTCATGATGGTTGTGGAGGAGGGACGGACAATAATACCCGTTCCGGGATTGTGGAAGATATTTGAGCAAGAGTACGTCACATCGACGACATACGGACTTCCTGTGCTCAAGCTTTTGATTGTAATGCTATTGATGAAGCTCGGGTTAGAACCGATAGTCTGATAGCGCACGCATTCGGGTCCGGCCTCTATCCAAGTCCAAGCACTATTTGATTGAGGAGCCCAAGCGGGACGACTACTCTTTGTTCCCCAGCCAAATCGTTTGTTGGTGACAAAAGTCTGCATCCCTACAATAGTAGGCGAACAGCCGAGTGCAGCTGGTGGGTTTGAATTTTTGTACACTGCCATCTGATAGTATTGCCCATCGCTCGAATCATCCCAAACCCCAGTATCTGTGCCAACGCAATAGCATTCAATACAGGGTTTCCTCTCTTTTGCGCTCAAGTCGCTGTGCACGATAACTTTGCTTACTTTGAGGAAAGGGCAAATCAAACTGTCCGAATGTTTTTCCCTGGGTGCATTGGGCACCCCAAAAGCGTAGGCCGGGAGTACCATCACTCAACGAAGTAGTGTAGAATTTAAAACGACTGAACAATTGACCTATTTGTGGGCGCACTCAGGAACATAGCAAAAGGCTACATCATACTGGCTAATTTTCTGAAGGTTACCTTCTGGGCATTTATAAGTGGTCGTGACGAGGGAGCACGCAGCACGCACTTCCTTCGCTCCACCAATCAGGAAAGTGACTGCAAGCAGTAGGATCCTGGCTGCTATCTCTGTGAACTCCGTCATGGCGCCTGCCACCACGAAGCTACAAGGTGTGAATCAAGGTTAAGGGGCGAGCGAAAAGAGAGGCTGCAGGAAGGAAAAAAGTAGGAGACAATTTTGTAATGCGTTTCTCATGTAGCTGAGGGGGGTAAAAGATTGACGGCTTTTTAACAGCGTGTGCCAGAGTGCTTACGCAGATGAGGCGCAATCCATTGTCTGCGCGTGTCTGGCCAATCCATTGTTCACGTTCGGGATTCACGCCTTCTTATAACCGTGAAAGAAGTAGCCAAAAGGAGATTATGCGCGACGATGTGACCAGCGGTGAACCGATAGAAGCCTTAAAGATGCTATAAAGCTGGCACTAGTTCACGCACACTCACACATCGGGTTCCTTTTCAGGTATATTGCTCGGTGAGCACGCCAGCCCCACGCTTATCAAAATGGTAGAATGACTGGCAATGTACCATATCCTGTGGCATGGGTTGCACCCAGCCAAGTTGAGAATAAGCGCCAATACTGGTGCTCAATAGCCACCCGGCTGTGCGCACAAGTCCTCCAGGATAGAGGTACGCCGTCTGCAGCTCAAGGCCAGTGTCGGTGGGGCCTGCAAGAGTCCCAAAAGGCCATGGAGAATAAACTTAATCGGTGACATATGATGGACGCAAGCATAAATGACTTGATTTTCGTAGCTAGTGACAGAAATGCTGGCGCTCTACTATATTTGACGTGGTATCCAATCAACGACCTACGCCAAGCAATCGACAGATTTCAAACCCAATTTCATCCAGAATTTCATGGGACGCATCCCAAATTCTTCTCCGATTCCTTATTCCCCGCGACCTGCGACAAGCACATTAGGCCATCCTGCCCCATTTTGTCGCTTTTGGATTCTCGAACGCGGATTCTCGTCGCGGTCCGCAGCGGCGGATTTGGTGAATGGTTTAGGGAGCTCCTCTATTGCCTCTCGCTGAGCGTCTTCAGAAAATGGGACAGCTGGTACCCATTCGCGTTCCTCGGTGATGTCCCCCGGCGCTGGCCCCGGTCACCGTGGCACTGGATATTTCAGCTCGACTTTCTGGTGAATCAACCCATTGAGAACGGCGATATGCCCCGGTCCAACGCATTTTTCGTATACTGATAGCGCCGGCCGCATGGGAGATAGTAATCGTTTCGCCACTCGAGACCATGGACATGTCCCGCGTGACGCACTAAGTCCATGATGACTTATTTGGTGTCGGGGTTGCAAATTCTTTCCTCTATACTTTCGACTTCCACCCGTCAAGACGCGCCAAAGCTCGCGTGATTGAGACCATCTGTACTGACATCTGTAGTGGGGCAGAGGAGGAGGGACGGCAGTCATCAAAGTGGAGAACGGGACGACGAAACAGCAAAGCGCAAGATTTTTTTAACATAGATGAAATTGATGATATAAAACCTGGCAGCGCTCGCAAACAAGCTATTGTCGCTTTTAATGCGAGGTCTTTAGGCCCCACACATGCATGAACATAGTTTTCCAACAACTAACAATAATGGCCCGATCTTGATGCTTCAGATTTGGACGTGGTGAAGTCTGGAACATTGAGACACAAGGCAACATGATCAGTGAACACGCACATCGGGAGGGACGTGTTTTGAACGACAGCGTCACGACATACCTGGCCTTGCGTTGGCTTCTGCGATGCTTGTGAATAGCAATGAAACCGATTGCCAAGGCGACAATGCCGACAGCCGCGCCAATACCGGCCTTGGCCCCGACGCTCAGACCAGCTGAGGAGGAGGACGAACCGTCTGTAACTCCGGATCCCGGCGCGGAGCTGGGCAATGCCTCCAGCCAGCACGTGGTGGCACCCTTTGCAGTCTGTGACTCGGTACATGCCGGAAGCATGCACAAGTCCCCGTGTGCGCTCTCGTAAGGGTCGCATGGGGGCTTATTGATCGTGGAAGGCATACCGGTAGCGGAGTTGCAAAACATGGTGAACACTAAGGGTGCGTAGCAGTGGGTAAGTAGGTTGCCAAGCTTCTGACATATGCCGGACATCCAGAAATGTGCACTGACCATTGTCGACAGGAACAACGAAGAGAGGGTCAACCTCAATGCATTTGGAACGGTCGTCAGGGATGCAAAGGTTCAGAGCGCCGTGCTTGGTGCAACTTTTCACAACAAATGAAGTTCAGCCGGATGGAGTAGCTGACAGTCTGGTATCCCATGCCAACACCTACCTGGTACCTGCAATTTTGCAGTCAGCGTTGGTAGTGCAGCCGTGGTGTTTTCTCTCGGACTCTGGGACATCGGGAGCGGCAGCGGCTCCATTGGGGAGCTCCTCCAACCAACAAGTCTGGTCGTTGGCAGCAAGCTGAGCACTGGTACAGGCCTTCAGGAGACAGAGTTGACCACCATGATCCATCTCGTAGTTGGCACAAGGAAGACTGGCAGAGTTGGCAGGAGCAGTGGCCATAGAGGCAGTGTCGCAGAACATTGTGTACACTGTGACAAGAGCAAGACGAACGCCTTAGGGTGACGCAGAAGCTTCGGATGACCCTGCCCGCGGTCTTACTCACCATTGTTAATAGGGGTCACGAACAAGGGATCAACCTTTGTGCAGTTGGAAAGATTGGTAGGAAGGCAAAGATTGAGCTGGCCGTGCTTCATGCAGGAGGTTCCGCTCATGCAGTCAGATGGGGTGGAAGGGTTGCATTGTCGGTGGGCAGACATTTTGACGTAAGGAACTTTTGTTGCACAACTTGTATGGATCAGAGATATTGGGGCATGGCGAACGCTCTCCACCCCCGCTCTTTTATATTACTTTTATTCTATTCAGGCGTTTTGGACCGGAACTGAAGTAGTGTCAAAAGTGTGAGCGGAGCCGCTCGCTTTTTGTAAGGTGTTACCCGCAATCTCGCCTATTACACGGAATGGAAAGCAGCCCGGATCCGTTGTCCTTATCATCCGAGCGCTTCCACAAGTTGATGGATGCTGCATTGCTGATGGTGATCAACCGAATCGGGAGACACGCTATGAATTCAATGTACGACGGACAAAACACTTCCGAGGCCAATAGACTGTACGATGCATGTAAATATACATCGGAAAGGGGTCCGTGGAGCTACTGTACATGGTAGCAGTTCAGTGAATTTGTGATATAGTTATGCGGAATGAGCAATCCAATCACAGCTGCAGTGTTCCGTTCCGTCGCGTCGCGTTGTGTGGCTTGTTGTGGCGCGGGTGCAGTGAGACGCGTTTCGTATGACAAGCAAGACTAACCTGACCTGAATGTCCTGCGGAAGAGACGAATGTGGGAGTTGTTCCGATACTTTGTGACACGGACAGCCGAGTCCGCGACATGTGGGCAATATGTGGGCGGATGTTCTCAACACGGGCATCTGGGCCGGGTTACTGCGGGTTACTGCGGGTTGTTGCACTATGACTCGGGTTCCTGCTCGCGATAATACGCTTGACTTGGCTAGCACACTCTTTCGAAAAGCCAGCACCACTGACTTCACGCGCTTACCTTACAGCTTCATCGCCTTCCAAACCTGCACGTGCAAGACAACTTGAATGCTGGGCAAAACAAACAGAGCCCCATTCGACTAAATCAACGTCCTCATTTGAGTGAAATATTCTGATCAATCAAGTCCCACTTTCAGGGTTGTTTGCGCTGAAGTGCCGCCTTCTCGTTGTATTTAGACGTCCAATGTAGTCGCTGGATAGTTCGAACTTTGGGAGTATTCCTACCGTCTTTGTTGCAGCTTCTGCATATCCTTCAGTATTTCCAACGTTCTCTTTTGGGTACGAACGAACTCTCATTCTTTGAATGTAGTCGAAGAAGCGGCTTCCGGCCCATGCCATTTCTTGCCATGTTCGACCCATGTCAACTGCAGAACGTAATGCAGGAGTAAAGTATTTTGACAAATGTCTCGTTCAACACAAGCCTCGCGTGTAATGTAAGGTCCTTTTTGGAAGTTGCTCTATCAAGAGAAGTTCAGGGCTGCTTTTCTTTCTTTCACGGAGAACAGTGCTCTCCGTCCAACGGATTCAAAAAATAGGTGGGCATCTTCTTTTGCTTCAGACCCAAGGTGACGGCAATGAAGAGGACAGTGATAGCGGTCCCCGCGCTGGAGGAAACCATATGAAGTCAGCATCTGGCCCATTGTTCACAATAGCAGTCGATTCGCTTACCTCAATGCAGCTGCCAGAATATAGTTATAGCGGGACCATAAGCCATGATGGTACCTCTTCATGTAAAAAGCGGAGAGGAAGGAGATCACAAAGGGCGAAACGGTGGTGGTGAAACTGCCGGGGGACTCGCCGGTCATAGCCATCAAAGGAATGTTGACCAATTTCCATTTGCCTCCCCAACGGCGGTAACATAGCCAGGGAATGACGGGTGCAAGAATTCCAGCTAGCAAACTAAAGAAAATCCCGCTGTAAGGTGTTCCAGATCCGAAAAATCGCAAGGTTCCAATGGATCCCCAGATCACTGCATTTGAAGTGAAGAACCGGTAGGCAACGTATTGCCACTGCGGTTGAGTTAGTAGGCTTGTCTGCCAGTTTTCCATGACCTGTACCGCCGTTAGGGTCATGATGATGGCGCAAAGGAATTTGCCATACAGCTGAACTATGAACATGTCTCTGTCAAGGAAAAAGGAATAAGTTGCGAGACAGTGCACAGCTCTTCCAGGTCAGGAGCGCACCTGGGAGGAATCTTCATGTAGTGCGCAATTTTCAGATCTTGAACTAGAACCAGTCCCTGTGCCATTCCCATGTAAGCGACGGTATTAAAGGATAGAACCGCTGCATAGAATGATGAGTGTTGATAGTTGTCGCTCCTGAACTCGCACGCCCCATCGCCTACCAAAGGTCTGCCCTTGAAAGAAGATACCACTGAGAAACAATGATATGGTTTGCAAAGGAAGCTGTGTTCCTGAGAGGGCTTGAAGGACCCCAACAGGAACCATCGATACCACCGCGAAGGCAATAGCAACGAGCACTCCCCACCACGACAGTGCAAATCCGCCAACTTCGCAGGTCACCATGACCATGGGAATCGCAACGGCGAGAATGACGGCGAACCACCATACAGGAACGTCCGGGTACGCTTTCATTAACCTTTGCAAATATGCGTTAGTCTGCAATGAATTGGTGACTAACCGACGGTCAGCGAGGCTTACTTGCTGTGAACATCGTCGTCCTCCTTATGTTCCTTGATGCCTGACAAAAGACGGCCTTTCATTTCTTTGCCGTACCTTGGAATTAGAGTTAGCAAGCGGTCAAAGCACGCTGATTCAAAGAATAGTGCTCTCACTCACCACAAGAACGTGTGACACAGCGTTGCAGTGTATCCAAATAGAGCCAAAGCGATGGTCACCGCGTAAAATGTTGAGATGTAGATAGGCTGGTTTGCTTCATAAACTTTGTCGATCAGAACGCCTGTCGGTGATATGAGTATCTGCGGCCTCAAAGGGGCGCCGGTCTTGTTGAACAGCGTGAGAGAGTTCAGCACGCCGTACGGTGACGGCATCGGATCCTTGAGACTCTGGTCCATCCCGAAAGCATTCTTGTAATACAGGATTGGTACCACGACGTACAGCACGAGATATACTGAGGATGATAGTGACAAATGTGGAGGGTGAGGTCAGTTACGATTAACCACTTTGACAAATGAGGAGCCAAGATATAGACGCAACGTAGCACTTACTTCCAGTGAACTGATTTACTTTAGTCCAGAACGGAGATTCCAGAGGTGTCCACCTCGCAATCAAAGACCAGTCAAGATTGATGGAGAGGAATCCCATACCACGTCCAGGGAAGCCAGAGCCCCAGAGTCTAATTCCGCGGCTGGAGCTGACACACAAAATGGATAGAGTTGACAGAAGAGGTGCGAGGAATGAGGGAAACCATTGGTAGATTGCTGCCCCGGTGAAAGCAATCCAGAAGAATGTTCCAGTAGAGTACGAGGCACCGGCGATGCTTCCCGGAATCGCGACCTTGTTCAGCGCTTTGTACAAGGCGACTTGTGTGAGGGCGGTGGGCCAAAGCATACTGGCCTGCGTTCGTCGTGTTAATATAAGCTACAAAATAACAATGTCATGTTTACAGCATGTGGATCGTTGACACCTACCGGCTTGACCAAAAACCGACGGCAATGTCCGGCAAGACCATATCCAATCATTTGTGAACCGAGAACAAATCCCACACCCGAGATCACTGACAGGTCCGACTGTTTGAGGATGTATTTCTGTGAAATAAAGTTGAAGACCCCAAGAGGGAGGAATGCAGAGCCAATCATGACGCCACACAGGACGTGCTCTTTGATGGAAAATGGACCTGGGTTGAAGCGACCTCCCTTGGGTAGCACTGCCACAAGTACTTTTCCGCAAGGCAAGCTCAATAGAATTGCAACTACGGCGGGAACGTTGAACACGTTGGTTCTAAACGTCAGGACTAAAGGAAAAACCATCGTTAAGGAAAGGCAGTCGAACTCCGAGACGATGCACACGTACTAGTATTGGCAATGGCGAACACGACAGTGAAAAAAGTGCCAATCAGCCAGACGCGGGGCGTAAGTGAAGGCGAACTTGGGTCATCGGTCTTGTCAACGACAGAGTCAATGAAATCCCAGACGCCCCGCTTATGCTTTGGAGTAACGTCTTCGGCATCAGTATCGACGAGTATGAGACCCCTCGCGGTCTCGTCGGCCTCCGCAATGGTGTTGGTTGAAGCCAGCTCTTGTTTCTGTTTGAAATCACCCGTTCGAGTGGCGGCGTGGTCTACAGAAGCAGTATTTTGGCCGTAAGCAAATTGGAATCAGCTGTATTGTTCATTTTCGGACAGCTCACGTTTTGGGCTGGACATAGTGGTCAAGATAGAGTGCAAGTTGAGGCCTGGTCGGTTCCAAACGTAGGCGGGCCGTTCTTATATGCGCAACAGAGGGGGGCCGACGGGTGACGGGCGGGCGGGGATCTGAACTGATGGCCGGCATGGTGAGAGCTGGGCGGCCAGGGGAACACACAGGGGGCTTGCCAAGCCACAATTGCAGCGGCCAATCGCGAAAACAACTCGCGTCTCCACGACACGTGCAGCGCAATATTTGACGCCGCCCCAACCCCTTCACACTTCCCCCCACCAACGGCCCATACAACCACAGTGTGCCCCCATTTCCTGTCAGTCAACTGTGCTCCTTTTTTTGCGTCTCGCGAAATCTCTTGCCCTTGAAGGAAGGTGTGAAAATATGGCACACAGCCTGAAGGTCGCACTGAAGCGCCAGGCCATTTTCCGCCTTCAAGCACCACGCCATAGTGCCAACAACAACAAAACCAGCCCCAGCAACGGGCGATTACCTCGGCCGACCATTTCCCGCACCGGAGCACAACTAAAATATAGCTGAATGAAGGAAGCGTATCCCCCAGAACCTGCCAAACACAGAACGCAAGACAACATGTTTCCGAAAGACTTGCACCTCTTCACATACGTAAAAAGCGCGAATGGCTACCTCCCCTTTTTTCAAGCTGGACCACAAGGGCAAGCGATGCTTGACATTACGTCCTCAAAGGTGCGGAGCCTGGAAGCCTTACTATTCCGTAACACCACCTTGCGACGGGTACATGACCACGCGAACAAGTGGAATACCGATCCACAAATATCTCGATATCATCTCTCTCTAAGAGGCAAAAACCAGGAAAGCATTCCGGCGGTCCTGTTCTCTCGAATAATCGAGAACGGCGAGCAAGGCGTAGCCGCTCTTGCACATACCCGCCCGGATGGAGGCACACTCTTGACGGATTGTCTTCCTGATCTTGATCCGTGGTCTCTGGGGCCTCAAGGGGCCGACTACCTCTTCAGTCTGGCAGCAATGCGTCTTCATGGCGGTGTTTGGGCTGCAACTTTAGCATCAGAGAAGAGCTTGGCGGTTCAAATCGACACAATCACCGAGCGGCTGGTTGATCTTTTTGACCGGGAACTCCGATATGTCCCCAGTCACGGTACGTACGATGCACACATGCCAAGTTGTCATACAGCGACTATATTTAAACCTTTCAATAGATGAATGGCACCTGGGTCGCGTGCCTTTTGCAGAATCAGTTCGCTTCTTTGTAGTGCGCAACCTTCCGCTCCACTTTGCACTGCCGGCATTCCCTTGCAAATCTGGCAACGATGTTGACAAGACACTGGGCACGCTTCCAGATATGGGCGAGCTTCTGGCTTTGCGCAGCCTGGACCGATTCAATCAACTGGTGAAGCAAATATACCCTCCAGGCTCAGTCATAGTCATTGTTTCAGATGGCCACGTGTTCTCCGATCTCAGTAAGTTAGCAAAAATGCCGTGTAATGTCATCCCACGCCTGCTCACGCTAACATTGCGTATGAATCCTCTAGTTGGCGTTGCAGACGAAACCGTCAACGTGTACGGCCAAGTCCTGCGTGATCAAGCATCAAGCCACTTTGCTCCTGGCACCGTCCTCTTTCACGGCCTAGAAGATCTTCTGTCCATCACACCGCTGGAGCCATTTAGCGCGAGCCCCGGAGAACTGCGCCGCTTCTTTCCTGATCTCTCATCCGTGCCCGTTTCCAGGTTTCTTTTGAGTGACCGATCGGCAGACGCGGAGGACGCTAGACGGGTACTGGGAGGTCTCTTTGGGAGCGATGGTTCGGTTTTGAAAAGCAAGACCAAGAATGATCCGGATGTCACCGCCTTGTATCGGGGATTTTCAAAGTTCCTCCTGACGGATTTGGCAAACAACAGGATTATGCTTTCATTGTCAAGGACTCAGCAGAAGAAACGATGCTCTGCGGTGGCTCTGGAAATGATCCAGGTATATGACGTATGAATGATCTTCCTGCATCATTATGGGAATGTTGATCATCTTTTCATGCAGAGAAACGATGCGTACTCAGCAATGATCGAACTCCTATTCCCGATGCACATTCGAATATCCATTCACCCGTAAGCTCCAGTCCCTCGAACACCCATACCTCTCTGCTATGATCTAATGTCACGGTATTTTCAGACACTCGTGCGCCGGGCCCAAGTATGGCATACGACTAGCTCATTCAAGTTTTCTTGGGGCCAAAGTCGTGGACGACCAATCCTCGGAGACTCTTTTCCATATCCCGACTCCATGGCACAATACGGTTTTAGAATGTCCACCGGGGACTTACACGTTCGTCAAGCGTGCTGCAATTCGCGCTGCTGAAGAGAACGGTAAGAGAGTGGAACTTGTGTTGCTATCGGATGGAAGACCAAGCCATTACAAGATGATCGAGGATGGAGCTACTATGTCCCAAGATCAGACGCCATGTCCTCCGGTGATGATGCTTGTGGAGCCCTGTACATAGATACTAGACTTGCCCAATGACAGTTTTTTTAGCGGAACCCTAGTAATAAACGTTGCTGTACAGTATCATCTCAAACAATCTTTTCAGTAAAGTGAACGATCCTCCAAGTACAGAGATCTAATTCAATCCAGGGTCTAATGGCTTACGCATTGGGGATTGAGACAGCTCGCAAAAGTTTTCTGCAACGACCACACAGCATAGATTGGCGCTAATCATGCAACTTCTTGCCCAAGATGCAGGTGCTGCTGGAATGATGAGATGCGCCAGGCAAAACGTAAACCATGAAGTGCAACATAATTGAGCCTACACAGAACGTGCATGCTGCACTATGTCTGGGTAAGAACCTTCTCCCAACGCCACATTCCAATCGCCCTAAGCACCCCATCCCAAGTCTTCCGCCCGAACAGTTTGGACTGATGCCTTTTTGCGTTGTCAGCAAAAATCTTCGCCAGCGTCGGTGCATCCGCGAAAACCCGCGTCAACACCAGAAGACCTCGTTCTTCATCCCAAACCAGTTACCCTTCAGATCACATTTCAGTGATATGTATTCCTGCGCATTCAAATTGTTATTTTGCACAAAGAACACCGTCCGGGTGCCGATGATCTCTTCATTACGCTCCAGGAGATACAATTTGCTCAACTCATAAGGCTCTCGCCTCGGCCAGACCTTCCCATTCGAGAGAACGAATCGTGCTCGTTCCAGTGGCACAACACCGTTAAGAACCGTGGAATATATGGCTTTTGGGAAGTGCCCAACGAATTGCATGCTCAGAATCAAGAGGTCGCTGCACATCGTCGAGAACTGTGTGTGATACCATGATACACCTCCCAAAGAGCAGGTCGATGAGGAGATGCGACGAGAAGACTGAAGACGAACTGAGCAACGACTTGTATGTTCAGAATCAAAAAGCTGCTCACATCGCCGAGAAATGCGTGACAGAATGGATCAATTTCAACTACGGGAGATGCAAGAGAAGATTGGAGAAGCGCGGAACGAAGGCTTGCGGCACTGTGCAAACAACCGCACAGAATTCGCCTGCCAGACAGGTAGCAATTCGGATTCATCGAGACCCTCAACAACAACAATCGCGGCTGCGACTATGAGTGACGGAGTAAAATGTTATTCAAAGGTGAGCTATTCAAGACATAAAATAAAAGAATCCATATCAAATTCAACTTTCTGATTGACTTGGGCTTGCAGAAGGGAATCTCCCCTTCAACATGGCTGCAAAGTTGATAAGATCTACAAAACCTCTGCTCTTCAGAATAGATACACAACATGGGTCGTCACTTTCAATGCATTGCTGCATAATGTATGCAAAGGACTGTCAGCATTTCCGTTGCGGTATTAGAGTTTGAGGGAGCACATCTGGTAACTCTGCCCATCCCTTCTTTGCAACGTTGCACAGATGCATGGCGACCACAAACTCGTCTAAATCCAGATATCCATCTGCAAAGCAGAAAGGCGAGTCAGCGATGTGGCAACGTGGACGGCGTTGAAGAAAGAAACCCAAACTGGAATGGCGCGCGCCTACCTTTAGTCCAATCCGCCAGTCTCCACACCTTGGCCAACACATTGGTCTCCACGCCCGTAGATTCCAAGATGGGCTTACACGCTGCCCCCGACGCCTTCCCATCTACTCCCGCGATAGTTCGGAACTGGTCCACGTAACCTTTTCGGCTGATCTGCTCATACCGCCACAACTCGTCGCCCCCACCCGAAGTGTTCGCCGCCCCCGGCGCCTCAAACGGATTGCGTTCCATCGCTGCAATCGTTGGTTGCGCAGTCGGATACTCCTGCATCAGTTTCGGAAAATCAACTGATAGAGCCTGGTCAACGATGTCGATCATTTTTTTGTCCAGTTTGGCAAATTTCTCTAATTTGAACATTGCCAGCGTTTCGCGAAACCGGTCTGGGTCGGGAAAGTCGCCAGGAACGAGTCCGTGGAGGCGCTCAAGCTTCATGAACTCTGCTTCCAAATTCGTGATCAGGTCGTCTTGTTTGTCTTTTTTGCCAAAGAACCCCGGCATCTCCTTGCGGAGGTGTGAAATGATCAAAGCATGCACTTTAGCCATCCGTGTTCGTTTAACAATCTCGTTGATCTTCCGCACAATTGCGTTCCGGGGCAATGCGCGCAGGTCGGCTAGCAGATCCTTCTGCTCGGCCGCCAACAACGTCGCGCAATCCGTGTGATTCAACGGCTGGTCCCAAAACGATCCAATATAGACGCGAGACACTTCGGGCGTTTTCAAAATCTTGCCCAGTGACCACATCAGAGCCCCGTATACCCGCAGCAGCTGTTGGCCCGTCACCATATCGGCCTTGTTCAGCACCACCCGGATTTTTTCGTCGTTCCCCTTCAACGCATTGATTGCTTTCTTGAACTCGTCGCTGATATCCAATTTGTGCGCGTCAAATAACAATAGGATCAAATCAGCCCGGCCGGCAAACCATTCTACGACCGACGTGAAATCATATGATCGCCCGATCCGTTGCTTTTCTCCGCTGAGAATTCCGGGAGTGTCGATGATGATGAGGTTTTCGAGCACGGGGGAGTTGACGAAGGATACTTGGAATTTTTGGAGGAATTGGGATCCGAATCTTTGGATGGACTGCAGAACAGTTCATGAGCAACACCAACGGAATGCAAAGCGCAATTCAGGTAAAACAAGCACACCGCCATACCGTGAATGGCATCTCTGCACTGACTGCAGCTGCATTTCCGGGTATTATGCGCTCTTCGGCTCCGTTCATGACCGCAACAAATCTGTCAGTCTGTCAGGGCAAACATTGAGTATGGACTCCTATGAGTTTTGATCCCATTCTCTGGTTCCCTACCGTGGGCTCTGGTCCAATGTGCAAACCCGGATATTCTGATAGCAGCATAGCACGATCAGCATCTTGTCACTGCACTGCGCTCCCGGCGACAACACACCTTTGTCCAGCAGATGTTTGACGAAAGTTGACTTTCCTGTAGACGTTTAGAAGCCGGGGTGGATGGAACTCTTTGTCAATGACGTGACGAACCTGTGCTGTAGCCTCCAATGATGAGGACCATGGGTTTGGCGTCAATATCAGCATCGGTCAGATACGGTGAGTGGAACTGTTCGAAGCTGTAGGTCTGCATGGGTGATAGTCAGAACCCATTTTGATATGTGGCGCTGCCGCGCAGGATGAACTACCTGTTCCATTGGTTTTATTTTGTTCTGAACAGAAAGATGGATCAGTCTCCTAAACCATTGGTCTATTCCCACGGCTCAATGGAACCCTGCTCCACTCACTTTGTAAATATGTTTAAGCCCTTCCAGAATGTCCGCAAATTCAGCCTTGCCCGAGACCCCTCCTCCTTTTGACCCGGATGTCAGCGGGGTGGCGGATTTGGCTCTTGCAGGCGTGATGGACCTGGTGGGAAGAGGAGGGGGCGCGACGGATCTCGCGGATTCACTCATGGTGTCGCTGTATGTTTGAAGCACAAGAACGCACGAAGTAGGAAAGTGTTACTTATTTACTTCTTGACAAAACACGGCGCGCTCGGGCAGTCGGAGTTGTTTAAGTGACGCGCCTCGTGCGCCACAATAGAACATTCTGCGGATTCATTCCTTTAATTCGATTTTCGCACTTTTAGGAGAGTGAGATCTGTATGGAGAATATTCAAGTTTCAGACCAGACTCACTATTCGGAGTGAGACAGTTCGAGTCCTGTCAACTCAGCGTGGCGCGCAAGTACAGATCACTTGTTTGCATACACCCTCTTATGACGAATAGTTAGCTGCCAGGAGACCCCGGAGAGCGTTAATCATCATACAGCTCACATCTCCTAACAAAGCATTTTGATTGTGAAATACGATGAGCGGAGACTTCAGTCGTCGCATCGATTCGGATTTGAAGATGCCCAGCTAGGATGAGGGGGATCATGGGATGTGTTCAAACGTTTCTTCCATAAACTGTACGTTACCGCGCGTTGTTCTAAAATCTTTGCGGTCAACTCGATTTCCCCGTTCCGCCTGCAAAATGACGTTGTCCTGTCAATGTTTCGTCACCACATTCTGACATTCCATGTCACCCTCAAAGTCTCTTCGTCTCCTACATCACTAGCTCGAAGACTCAACAAAAATACTCCATTTCCAACTGTAACTTCCAAGAAAAACGGAATCCTCCAGAATGCCGTCAATGCGCGTCGTTGAGGTGAAGAAGCCTGGTAATGCGGCAAATTGCGGACCGTCGTTCAAAACAATCCCGACTGATAGCCAACTTACCGATTCCTGTCCACCTAGGTTCTGCCGATGGACTAGCTCTCGGAACTGCGGACAAGCCTTTACCCAATAGGAATGACCTGCTCGTCAAGGTGAGACAACTAGTAACCATCCAAAACCATGCATGAAAGACAACTCACAAAACAACCGTTCTTGAAGGTCCATTCCTTTGCTCTCAACCGTATGGACATCATGCAGCGAGATGGAAAGTACCCTGTGCCGCCCGGCGCATCTCCCATTCTTGGAGTGGAGTTTGCGGGTGTTGTCGAAGCTGCTGGGGATGGTGGTAAGGAATTGTTTATGATGTTTGCCACACGTCAGTATGCCATTGGGACTAACGTTAAGGCGCATAGTGACGAAGGCCAAAGTTGGAGACCGAATCTGCGGACTGCTCTCTGGTGGATGTTACGCCGAGGTGAGGACCGAACTCAGTGCCGACTTGGTGTCCGGTCACATTCTTACCTCAAGTCAGTATGTCCTCGTGCCCGAAGACCTGGCGATTCCCATTCCGGACAATGTGTCGTTTGAGAAGGCCGCCGCATTCCCCGAGGTATTGTGATGTGTTGTGTCATGCTGAGCAATTGAGCTTATTTGTATTTCTGACACTTTCACTCAGGCACAGTTCACCGCCTATCAGGCACTTTTCTGGATCAACGACTTGAAAGAAGGAGAAGACGTTCTGATCCACGCTGGAGCCAGCGGGGTTGGACTCGCCGCAATTCAGCTTGCTAAGTGGAAGAGAGCGTGAGTTTGATAGAATGCAATATGGCATCAGTTTCAGCGTATCAGGAGCTCAACCTGGACCTGTAGTGGACGCATTATTGCAACTGCCGGGACAGCAAGCAAACTCAAACATTGCAAAGAACATGGCGCAACCCACGCTATCAACTACAAAGAAGAATCCTTCAAAGAAAAGGTACTTGATCCATGTTCTTCCCATGTGACACATCTTCTATGCTAATGTCGGACTTGCTACAGATCAACGAAATCACCGAAGGAAAGGGAGTCAACTGTATTGTTGACTTCATTGGCGCCACCTACTGGAATGACAATATTGCGAGTCTTGGAAGGGATGGGCGAATGGTCCTGCTCGGTTTCCTCGGAGGTGTGAACAACACATATTTATGAAAGGGCATCAGAGATACTCAATTGCTTCTTTGTATAGGAATGAAACTGGATCAGTTTGACTTGTCGCCTCTGCTCCTGAAGCGCCTCAAGGTTTGAAGCCACATGCTCCCCCGGCTTCTGCGACAACTTGAACCGTGCATGCTGATATGTCGCTGAACGCCATGTAGATCGAGGGATCCACACTCCGCTCCCGAAGTGAAGAATATACGGCTCGCCTTCGCACCGCGGTCGTCAAAGACGTTCTGCCCATGCTCGCATCCGGTGCCCTCGATGTCCGTATCTGCAAGATCTTCCCGTGGACCGAGATCGTGGATGCCCACAAGTAAGTTGCTTGCAATTCATTGTATAAACATTACCGGGTGTCTGGTCTCCAACGCACTGATATCTTTAGATACATGGAAGGCAATCACAACGAGGGTGAGCGAGATGCCTCAAGAGTTTCGTCGTGCTTCGTAATGCTAATGCCCGTCTCGACCTTTTTTCAGGCAAAATAGTCGTTACCATCACGTCGGAATAGAGAAAAAAAATTCTTTTCCGAAGATTCCTGGTGGCATTATGCAGCATGTTTATACTAGATTGCACCAATGCGTCGATAGCATATATCGAGCGGATGTGAGCCTGTACCGATATCGGCACCAGCAATGCAACATTGGGTTCCAGGGCTCCAATTTTAGAGTTGCCCACTGAGACGTCAAAGGTTACAGCGCGTCTGACAAGGTACAATGCCGCAAGTGTGGAGAAGAGTATGCCCGATAGTAAAGGGTTGCCACTGTGAACAGAATAAGCGCTCTCGGAGGTGGTCCATCGTCAGATACTACTTCCCAATGATGCGATCAGTGCATATTCAACCATGTTTGTCTTATATGAACGCAAGGTTTCTCGTCTGTTTTGTAGCAGATACGTGCGAGTCGTCAGTACCAACTGCGTTATCCATAACGCAATGCTCAATTAGACGAAGGATGAAATTTTTTCGTGAGGTACAATGACATAGCAGGAGAGCAAACGCCCGCCTTTCTTCAGACAACTCTGAGTTTCCGAGCCCGCCTCCAGCACCCGCAGACAACTGTTGGGCAAAACAACCCCAATTTGATGCCACACCCGCCGCAGGGACATGTTTACACTCCCGGTCGATTTCACAACACAAACATTTACACCAACGCTGAAGAACGGACGCAGCTTTCCGCTACCGCGATCACGACTGTCACTCAGGCAATAATTAAAGAAGTCCCTATCGCGCAGACGACAATCCCGGCTAAAGTCAAAAGCCAATCTGAGTCATTCACATGCGCGCTTTCTTCTGATCCTCCTGTAGGTTATGCTCAATCACCTGCACGCGGCGTTCCAACCGCGCGATAATGTCGGACAGTTTGGCATTGTCCACTGAGAGAGATTCGAGTCGCTGATTGCTGTCGTGGCTGCGTGCGTCCGCGAGAACAATCCTTTGCTCTATAGCCTGAAGACGCAACTCAAAAGCTGTCAAATCTTGCAACATCTGGTATATTTCCATATCGCACCGCACTATGCCATATGGCACCATACTTATATAGCAACCGCTATGACTGATAGTCCGAATCGTCAGAATCATTGTCCGTTTCCCCAGACGAGTAACCATCAGCCCAACTTGACCCATCATCATCATCACCATCTCTCTCTCCGATGTCTCGTTCCTTTCCCTTGTCATTGCCAATCTCCGTGCCAGTGCCCCATTGCAGTGCCATGCTGTCCACAATTTCGTCAATAGCATGACATATCGTTTTCAGGTCGCACTTGAAAAATTCGTTCCCAAATAGCCCATAACGAAACGCGTGCAGCCGTTTGTGAACGAGCCGTTCGGCAGCAAAGCCGTTGTGAGTTTTGACGGCGTAATTGATGTCACAGCCCATAGGCCAGTACGAGAGATAAGTTCTGCGTCGTTGAGAGACTTTCATCTTGTTTGACCCAATCTTGTACATGTTTTAAGGTTAGGGTTATACTCGTCTGCCGCTCATTGAAACACCAGCCCCACGTCCCGCCCTTTCGCGACTCGGAAAGGGACATACATCCCGCAACATAAAGCCAAGGCGCGCACAGCAACATGCGCCTGACCTGACCTAACCTGACAACAAACATGGCCAAGTCAATGGACAACTGTTGCGCGCAAGCTTTTGTCCTTCGAATTACATCGGTGTTCACGGAGAGACAGGGCAGCAAACGAATCATTTCTCTCGTCCCGCGGTAACCCGCCATTCAATGTAAAGATGTTTGTCTTTGTGGGCATCCTTGCGGAAAGAAGGGACGACGAGATTTCGCTGTGGCTGCTTTTACTCCTATTGCCAGGGATTGGGATCACCTATGTGGAACTAAGGGTCTTCTTTTTGGTTTGTACTCAACCGCCCGCGACAGCGTGTAAATCTGACAGGGCGTAACCATGCACGCCTCTTTTAGGGATCTCCGGGGTCGGTCCACGTCCTTGCCAAGTGGCTGAAGTACAGCTCAGCCCTCCGCACCGTCAACTGTACCATCATGCTTCTTGCGATAGTGCTGCTCGCGTTTGTGTCGATATATGGTGCAAAAGCCATCCACGTGGACAAGATGATTCAGACAAACGACATGATGGCTGGACGAGTTCTAGAAGGATGGGCCGTTCTTTCGCTTGCAGTAAACTTGCCAATCTGGCCTTCGGTGAGTAGGAGGAATGAAAAAAACTGATGGATCTTTCCCGGCTGACAGTTGACATAGATGTGTTGTCCAGCATGTGTTGCACGATATTCAGCACGCTTGAAGAAAGTTCTCGTGAAAGTAGAATCACCGGTTTGAGCAAGCGCAAACATTCTATACATACATACACATACATATTCCGATCTCAATCTTGCGCCATTCTGTACCATCTATTGATCGACGCCCCGGGACGGGTATGACCTGAGGCCGTCGCGAGAGTGAAGCAACGCTGACGGTGGTCAAGGGGATTGAACAATAGCACACGCGCACCGTTTACCACAATTCCCCATGGGAGACTGCCACATGGCCGCGTCAGCTGGCGACTCAAATTGAATGACAGACGCAGTGACAGTCTCCATTGCTTCTTGAGCTGTCTGTTTAATGTTACCCGGGAGAACCGCCTCTACATCCCGTTCCATTTCACGTGCGGCTTCCTGTGCTGCAAGTGGCTTGTTACCATGTCGGGATCTACATCTTGCGGGGCTGACATACTTCTTGTCTCTTCTTCTGTCTTCCGCTGTTTCATGAGGTAACCATTGAGAACACGCGCGTGTTTCTTTCTTTCTTTTTCCGTCTAGCAGATAGCAGATAGAATCTTCTGCCGACGGACTCAACATGGTCCGCTTCAAGAACCGCTTTCTCCTCTTCCACATCCTCTACGAAGGTACCCCAAACCGCGCTCCTCCACCAATCGACACCACCATCCACGGCGGCCACATTTCATCTGTCCTCAAAGAATCCATCCTGCTCAACTTTGGTGATTTCGGAGCCGGCATTGCGGCAACATCCACAGGAGTCAAGTACTTTTCTCCTTACACCTCCACAGGGATCATTCGATGTTCCCGCGACCATTACCAAATGGTCTGGGCCGCTCTCACATTTGTGACAACGTTGAGAGGAAGGAACGTTTTGTTTAGGGTTGTGCATGTGGGCGGCACAATCAAGAGTGCACAGCAGGAAACAATGAAATTGGACAAGAAGCTGTTGAACGAGTTGGAGACGACCGGAGTTATCACAGGTGTGATATAAGTGGCTTTGGCGGTAGTGGAAAAAGGTGGCTTGTCTCACTGATACAAACCTTCTGCCCTTAAGCATCCCAGACAGACCTGCTGTTGGAAAAAGCTCGGAAAGAAATCGAAGCCGTCGATGCCTGAGAGAGTCCGTCCGCAGCCTACACTACCCTCCGTTGGCGCTAGGTGACATGTATACACCTTAGTATGGTTGCGCTATATGGCCAAACGACGAGATCTCGAGATCTCGTACGGCATCATTGCACATGCAACATATCACCCTTGGACCCCACACGGCGCGCTGCTATCCTAGCGCTGCATCGGAGTGGGTGCAAGGTTTGTGTGCATGCGTTGCTGTTTTCTTGGTTGGACATGGCAAAGTGCGAAAGCGGAATGAAGACGAAAGTCGCCCAGCCAACCCACTCCACTTTTACCCCAGCAGGTCAGCCTCCGGTCAGCCTCCGGGATCACAGTAATTCGGGTCCTTGCAGAGATGGCCTTTTGCCGACTAGACCGACGTTGAAATGGAGTCTCTTTTGACTCTTGTGACCGGCACACGCATGGGAAAAGTAGCAACGTCTTTTCGTACCTCGTTCAGGGTGCCAAGCGTTCATCAATCCTTCAAGACAGCACCTGTAGTCTTGCATGATTTCCGACTAGAGGAGACGGGGTATTGTGCCGAATCCTGGAGCTTATTAGGATTTTCTCTTTACGATTATTTACATTTTCAATGTTTTCACGTTGGGAATGGGACATGATGCCATTAGTATATAGAATGGTGCTTCCGATCCCGCCCAGCATTGATGCACGGGCATGAATCATAGACGTGTAGCAGCAGGACCAGCAGCACTCCAGTCCCGGAACCTTGTAGTCCAATATGAGCCTGCATGCAAAGGGTTGATCACGGCCACGAAGGTCGATCATGACCAGAGGTTGCGTGCTCGGGCGCATGTTTGGCGACAAGCGCGCGATCCTCTCCTGAATTCGCCTCGTCGCACTCAAACCCTCCGAGGAGCAGCTTCTATGGACTATTAGATTGTTACGAACGAAATTACATCAAAGGAGGGCTCAGAAGTACAGGGCTGAGCATTCTCCCAATACCCCCCACCTTGCGTTTGCCGAAATGATCGCCCAGCTCCGATGCCTGCATCTTGAGATGGTTGTTTAGTCCCGTATAGATGTGAAATTGCCGTTGAGCTCCTTCCAATGAATGGCGATAAATCTAATAGTATATAGCCAAATCATATGTTTATTTGAAAGGCAGTTGCTTGATCTTAACGTAACTCAACATATTAGCAGTCCCAAGTGCACATCGCATCCACTAGTTTCCTTTACACATTTGGCGAATCCGTTCACCACACATCATGAGTCGCATAAGAGGCTTCATTACGTGCTTCACTCGTCACGCTCTTGCTGATCATCCGAATCAATCGGCACTTCTCATTTATGATTAGTGTCGCAGACAGACTAACGTTCTGTCCCAAAATCTGATGCGTATTTATTTCCAATCGTTACAGTATCCTCCATAATTTAACCCGCATCATTTACCAAGACAAAAGCGAACTCTGTTTCCACCGCGCACTCAACCTTACAGTCTGATTCGCTTTCAAACGTGCATAAAACACAGGACAGTCCAACGACACACAAGCCGAATCCGCGTCCAGGGCTGTGTTATGCGCCGAACAGGACCTGCAAATTCGCTGCAACTCGCTATGCCGGCGCTCAGCTTCGTTGATTCTCAGAGCCAATGTTGACGTTGATGCCTGTGGGTCTCTGGTGCACGTTTCACAGAGCTCTTCATAGGTGAGATCGTGGCAGATGAGGCAGTGTTTGGCGACATAGAATTGGTCGATTGTCCGGGCGTTCCGAGTACTGCGGGTACGGACGTCCGGTTGCAGCTGAGATGGGGTGAATTGGATGGCGCGCTGGACTTTGGGCATCTCGTTGAACCAGCTTTCCACATCCGCGCCAACGAGGTTAAAGACGCGGGAGAGTGCTGGGATGATCTGTTTCTGGATATAGTAGGTTCCGTGCAAACGTAAGGTTTTGCTAGCCAGAAGCTCTTCGGGTGGAACGACCGAGTCAATCAGCCGGTAGCCCGGACCACCGTATACAACCACATACGGGACGCGCTCGCCCTGCTGCGGTTCTGCACGGTGATCACGGGTCATTTTGCGAGTACTGACGAGCGCGCCGGGCGGAGGCGGCCCGCGATCGCTGTACGATCCGAGGTGAACTTCTTTCGCGATGATAAAGTCCTGGAGTGATACGCGACCAGAGAGGATTTTCGCCCATTGGCGGTGACAGTAGCGTTTGACTTCAGAGAGATCTTGAGAGCGGAACAACATTTTGAGGCACTGCTCCATGCTTTTGACGACCGCCGCGCAGCCGTCTCGACGAACCGTCTCAATTCCTTTGGCGTCAAATACGGGTTCAACGTCTTCTGGGGACTCGTACTTGAATCCAACGTAACGTTTCTTGGCAAGCAGTACGCAAGGATGGTACACCTTTTCGAACTTCAGCTTGACCGGCTCTGGGTTCAGTGATGTGATCGTGTCGACAATCTCTTGACCGACCTTGAACGCCAGCGCCTTGCTGATTCCAGGGAGATGGACAAAGAGCGAATCCGTATCACCATAAACCACCTTTGCGCCCCACCGTTTGGTGTTGTTGATCAATTCTATCCCCTTTTCCAGAGTGGCTCGTCCGGTCTGCACGATCGCGTCCGCAATTTCGACACATGGCATTCGCCCAGAGAAGCTGGCACCGGTGTATCCATAGGTGACGTTGGCAATGTATTTCAAGCCAAGCTGCCGAGCTTCCAGAATGCGTATCAATGACTTGTCACTCTTGTACATCTTCATCGATTGCTTGACCATGACACGAGTATCCAGGATCTCCGCCAACATGCGCTTGAGCGTGCTCTCGCGAATGTTGGCTTTCACAAACGCCAGCCCATTCGGCGATATATTGAGATGGTCTTTGTACATTTCGACAAACTCGGCCGAGACTTGATAATCATTGATGACGCCCAGTTTACCAGGCTTGCCCACTGTCTGCACACGGCCGAGACACGTCGAGTAGCAATAATTGTACGCAATCATGATGGACGGGTATAGAGACTGGAAATCGAGGACCAGCAACGGGCTGGCGTAGAATCGTGATTGCGGTTCCATAACGAGAGGCAGACATTCGCAAGCGCGTTGTTGGGCAACTTGCTTTGGACTCGGCGTGATCAGGATGTAGTTCTCGGGTTTTGCGATTCGCGCCATAATCGATTCGACCTTGTACTGAGACCCCCGGGTGAGAACAGAAAAGAAGTCGATACCGAAGACACGAGCAAACTCGCTGGTGCGACTAATCAGCTCAATGTCTTCGAGGAGGTCGATATTGTACTGCACGCGGGCGGTGTAGTACTTGACCGTCCGCCATTTGTACAGCATGCCATTCTCATACCACTCTGTCAGCGTCCGGCTGGTGTACTTCGGTATGCGGATATGAAGGACGTGGTACGCCGTGTTTTCCAGCGTATACGAGGTCAGCGTCATTTCATTGCGCAGTAGCCGCCAGACGTTCAAAAAGTTTCGCCCTGTAGTTTGCAAATGTGATTGCTTTCTAGAGCCCCACGCATCTTCCTCCGAGCCAAACTTTGTATTCGCGTCCTCCGGGATAACGCGAGACAGCTCTGTGATCACATCCATCGTATGAGCATAGCGTGCACGCTCGATCAGGTAACCCCAGGACGTCATGTGGATCTCGTACCCGACCAAGAAATCCGGGTCAAACGATCGGACCTTGTAAAGAAAAAGTTCAATCAGAGTTTTCTCATCTGCGACTATGTCAAGATGACATCCGCCAATTCCAGTTTTCGACAGCGGATAAGCGTCTTCGACCATGATGATGCCAACGTAATATCCTTCGCGATGTCCGTTGGTGGGATATTTGACATGGTCATCTTGCTGGAGGCAATAGAACAAGGCCCGGATGGGGTCGATTTCCGGATTTGGCAACAAGTCCCCTTGTGACGTGGCATGGAGCTCCATGCTGAGGAGACACACGAACTGTTGTTCCGTGGTGACAGTCTTAGTGTTGATCTGGCTATACTTAAATCCATACGGATTCTTTTGCGTTGGTGCTTCGACTTGCGACACCATGTTCGCTTTTCGCGCGAGGGATCTAATCGGATTGGGAGAGTTCACCGGGGTGTCTGACATTTGCCAGGCCGTTCCAGTGTTTTGCGAATGATCGGGCAGCTTGTTGGCATGCAGCCACTTAGCCACAGTATTGCTGGACGGAGGTTCCGCACCCGGCCGCCACAAACGGATGTTGGTGGGAACGCCCTGATCAAACTTGACATGTCGCCAATGCTCAATTCCACGCGCAACCTGCGCAACCGCACCATCTGGCGCCACAGGTGCCTCAAACTCCGGAAGATTGACCGCCTCAGTTGATTTGAACTTGAACTCACGACCGGCCCACACTCTAGTCCGATTGGGCACGTCGCGCGGGTCGGAATAGTAGGGCTCGCGATACACTACGTGCGGAATGTCAAAAGCGTCGAGACTGGCGAGAAGTTCGTCGGTGGTTGGAGGGCTTGTGGCAGCTCGGAAAACTTTCTGGATGACATTGTTGTCGCCGGCCGGCTTTACTCCCAACAACTCGTTTGAGTACCGGGGGCTCTGGGTCGCGGATGCGTGCAAAGGACGAAGTCCCATCATGGGAGTTGATGAATGTGAGCTGACGCCAGTGCGCGGTGAATGGGAAGGGGTATCCACCGCCTCTTCACGTGGCATCTTCGAGAATGACCACGTCGCATTTGGATCTAACCCGAATTGCCCTTGAGCAGGGGTCTGCATGACAGAGGGAATTCTGTCATGCAATTGTTTTGGCATCAGTGTCATTGGGGTATGTACGAGCGGTGTTGCGGTAGGTGTCACTTCCAATTCGTTGTTCCCTTCCGTTTGAGTTTCCGTGACACTATCCTGTAACGCAGTTTGCTTTGCAGGAGTTTTTGGTGACAGGCCCTGCCAGCGAGCTGGGACTGATTGTTGTGATGGGAGGGGGACAACTTGTACATCCGGATCTGGTTTATCGGCGGAAAACCGCTGGACCCACTCTGGTCTGTGTCGTGAGGGCGGTGGTCGCGTCAGAGTTCGCAATTCTCGTAACTTGGTTGGGGTATCCGGACTTTCCGGATCTACGGAAGCCTCTCTTTGCATCCTCCTGAAGTTTGCAATGTTCCGTTGACGCGGGGGCGTACGCACGATATGCTGTTGGTGGACAAGAGCCAGTATTTCAGGCGATGCCATCTGCATGTCTTCATCGCCAGAATCTAGTTCCAATGCACCGCTCGAGATGTCCGCGTCTTCTTTCCGGCCGAATTGCGCACCCGCGCCCTGAGACGAAGATGCAAGAATCCAGCTTTCAACACTGAAATTCGACTCCCGTTCGGTGGTTAGAGAAGAGACCAGGCTAGTGTGAACGGGCTTATCGTCCCCATCTTCTTCAGGATCTGATAAAAAGTTGATGATGGGGAATCCTTCTTCCTGGTAGGCTGGCATCCCATTCTCTTTCCTTTGCAAAGGCGGTGCACTGTCCCGTTTATCCAGCGGGCTGCAACTTCGAACGTCTGACTCACTGTCGTCGTCGACTCCTTCCCGCCGATCCCTTTCAACGCCCTGATGTTTGTACAGCAACGGCGAACTCTGGTTCGGAGTAGTGTTGGTGCCGCGGTCTGGCGACAAAAGCGCCAATTCACTGGTGGGTGTATCAAACTGTAAGCTTAACGGCGGCGGGCGTGATGGATCTGGAATAAGCGGTGGGGTAGACGGAATGCCAAACATATCGCCGCTTGCATCACTGCCGAGTTGTTCCGACGCAAATGAGTACAAAACCGGTGCGGCGGGTGTGGGAGTGATCTCAGACGAGGGATCTTTGGGCAGGCTTGTGTGCGGGTATCGCTTATCTCCTGTTACAAGCTCCATCTCTTGATCATCGTCAATGAAAAGCCTTCGCTTCCGGGGACTGAGCGCTGAAGACACAAGTCGTTGCTGGTTACCGACGGGTTGCGCGACGCCAGGGGCGGCTTTGGCCACCTCATGGGAGGGATACATCAATTCGGAGGATGCCGAGATAGTCCGTTCGATGCTCATCCCTGCTGGTTGACTGTTCCCAACAGGCAACCTCGCGGAGTGGGAGGTATTCCGATGGGGTTGATGCTGCTGCTTAGCGATGATCGGAGATTTGATCGAGGGACTGTTTGTCGCAGAGCCCGAAACACGGGATGGAGACTCCAATTTATCCGGAAATGGCTTTTCGCCCGGTAGCAACACAAAGGGCGGAATCATTTCTTGAGAAACATACTGATACTGACTCCTACTCTGCTTAAGCGGCGAGATCTCCACGCATTCAAATGAGTTGGCTGGCCGAACACGAAAATTCTGCTCTTGAGCAGCGGGGTCATAGTAGAAGCCGTCCCCGTCATCTGCACCACCAACAGGCGGCGAAGAAGAAAATGTGACTTCTCGGCGTCGCTTCTTGCGTGGTCTCATATTGGGTGAAGAGCCCGGTTCCGAGGCTTCTCTTTCAGCGAAGAATACGATCTGGTCGGGACCGGAGGACGAGGTTGATGACTCCGATCCTTGGCCTGCGGGTGAAGCCCATGACTCAATCTCGTCATCATCCGAGTAGCGGTTCATTGAACCTCTTTCGGTGGAGTGCGGTGGGCTGTCTGCACCTCCGTCTAATTGAGGCAAACGACGTGGTGGTGGGCGACGCGAAGGGACGTCTTCGGCGTCTGACTTTAAAGATGGCGGCTTCGTCGTCTTCCTCAGCTCATTTGGCCATTGCGGATCGTCCAAAAATGGTGATCCGGGATCCGCTATATGGTGCGCAACAGCTTCCTCGGCCAGTCTACGACGAAACTCCTCGCCTCGCGGTGGGTGTGTATTCTCGATTCCAAGCATGTGATCTTCAGGTCTTTGAGCAGATTGGGAACGGTCAGCGCCATGGCGTGTTGCTGTAGGGTGGGGTGATAGCGGTGACGACGATGCTGGGCTAATGGGGACAAAAGAACAGTTAGGCTCCTGAAAATGACCACCCTCCATAGTCTCCAGACGAACGTGCCTGGAAGATGCGGCGTTCAACCATGCGCCAGGCGTCGGTGACATGTTCAAAGCTCTCCGAAGAGGACTCGGTCCTAATTTGCGGTTGCTGCTTCTTCCTGGAGTAGTCGGTGAGCTTGTTGACGCGGGCGAGCGTGGTGTTGGCGGATCGTCATAAATAACCAGATCGTCGAGCTCAGGGATGGATAGATCGTCGAATTCGCTGTCGTCAGACTGTTCCATCACTGGATCTTCATCCTCAAACGGTTCGTCAAGCACAGACATTATTGATTGTGACTGTCTCGGTGTCGGCGCATTTCCCTTGCTGTCAGCATCTAGTGCGATGTTCAACAGATCACTATCGGAATAACCGAAGAACTGTAGCGATGAGAAATAAGAGAAGGTTCACTTTTTGTAAGCAAGTGCGATCGGAAGTTGGACGTTGAGGCTCCAACCACAGCAACTGGAAAGACCGCATGAGATCCCTTCTTACCTCTTGTTCAGAAGCAAGTCCCGGAGGTTGATTGTTCGCATCTCCGTGCTGCGACGCAAAAGCTTGCGTGATGCGGTCGACATCCACCATCACAGATAAATGTTCCATCGACGGAGAATATTCCTGTGAAGACGTAAAGTCCGCAAAACTCAGCTCGCGGCTGATAACCAAAGGCACAGGAGGATTGTCGACCGTAGCTTCTGTAGGATGCCAGCAAGGGACACTTCCAAACGCCGTTTGGACGTCCTTGAGACGTTCGTCGGATAGGTCTGATTGGTGCGGATCATTCGATCGGTTGGTCTCTAGGGCGCGATCGAGTTCCGAACGAAGACGGGCTTCGTTGGACCATGGCGAGTATGGATGACGCCCTGAATGTGGTGTGTAATTATCAGAGAGTGGTTTCGTGATGTTTTTGAGATTTCTGCGATTTTGTTCGTCCTGCACAGGAAGACTATCAGGCGACGAGCTAAATAACCACATGTGTCACAGCACGTACGTTCCAGATCGCCTCAAGCGACGGGACGAGTTTCGTGCCATCGAGTTCGGCCGCTCCGAGCGGAAGCGGTATGTGCGCGCGCTCTTTGATCCGGTCGCGGTTCATGATATCCCCAACCCATGCATCAATTTCCAACTCGCAATAGCTTTGGCGGCTTATGTTATAACGCGACGGCCATTTGTAGTGGTCAGGTATCGATTTCTCACGGAAGAACGAAGGCTTCGGTGTTGACACATCATGCGCCTCAAGACCCGGATGCGGAACATCGAGGATGGGCATGCGGAACCTCGCTTCGGCGAAATGAATAAAGTCCATTCCATAAAGATTGTAGTCGATGAAAAGCTGGTGCAAGTAGGGCAGATGTGCCTCGTGCGGCTGAAATTGCGTACCAAGCACGGAACCACTCTCAAGGATCACGCAGACTCGTTTTACATGACTGGGATTGAGCAGGTTGATCTTTAGGAATGGTCGGTAGCCAGGATGGAAACCATAGAACGGGACGCCTTTGACGAGAACGATAGACGCGATGAAAAGATTCTTTCCAGCATCCTCTGGATGTTTTCCAAACGCTAAAGCCGTGGCATGGTTCAAGCTAGTCCCCAGCTTATGGATATATACCTGTGCCTGCTCTGGGTCGCTTGGGCCTTCATATGGAATGTAGATGTACCGATAAGCATTGTGCAAATGCACACACGCTTTTTGACCAGCTGCGGTTACTCCAAACATCCTAACAACTGGTACCCGGAAACCTTCAATCCCTGGAGCTGAGAATTGAGTTGTGCAGTGGTCAAGGAGCCGGTTTGGATATGTCATGTAATGGTCGATGGACACAATGCGCATCGAGACGAATGGCGGGGTCTCTTCCAAGGGCGGCAGGTTTGCGGGTTCCATGGCGGCGGATCAGCGAGCGGTGAGCCAGTGGGAAGTTGATTATGGCGCATGGAAAACCCGCCCATCGCCAGTCAAGTCACTGACCGACTGACTGTTTTCCTGCGGATGGAAGGGAGGAATGGAAATGACGATTGAGGTGGTAGTGAGAAAGTTGACAGGATTGACAGGGTTAAGCGCAATTCGATGGCTGACAAAGGTAACGCGTAAGCATCGGAGCAAACGGGAATTCTGAATCACAAACGCCTGAAATGTGAACTGCTGCAGTTCAACAAAGGAGATGCTGGGTGTGGCCTCAAGGGGCCAGCTGTAGTTAACGTCGTCAAAGAGCTTAGAGACATCAGGTTGGGAAACAAGAGCCAGAGCAGAACAAAAGCTGCCTTTCGAGTCGGACCCTCCAAGCCCAGAGGTTTTACATCGGCTATCGAAATTCCAAAGGGTATAACCAATGTCGATTTGGCCGATCCAATGGCGCTCTCCAATGAAGCTGACCAAACCGGAGAGCCAACTTGAGAAAAGTGTGACGACTTCTCCTTACAATATTGCTCCGCATGAGACTGCATGCACGGGTGCACATTACCACAACAGAATCGCATGTCCGCTCCGTTACGCAGAGGACTGATTTAGGTCCTGTCGGTAGACAGCCGTTATGTTATCAAATAACCGGTGAAGTAATAGCCACCGCAAAATCAGTGCACATCAAGGCCCTAGTGATGTTACCAAATAACGGATGAAGTAATAGCCACCGCAAAATCAGTACACATCAAGGCCCTAGTGCCAGCGCCGGTCGTTGACGACGACTTTATCCCAACGCGCGCGGAAATGGCTCAAGGTTTACATAGCCTTGACAATTACAATGGGCAGAAGCCATCGGAATCACGACGACAAAAGGGCCCCTCTCCATCTCACGCCTTTGACACTTGGGAGTTCCTTGGAGAGGACTATGCCCCATTTCCGGTTGCCATCTTGTTTGAGTTAAAATATGATCATCCTACTTTGCCAACGCCGCGATAGCGCGCTGAAACAAGCATCTGCGGTGGTCATCATCTGGACAGGTGTTCGCAACCCATCTCCATGCTTTGTCAAGAGCCGAAACAATGGGCGGTCGTCCAGCGACGTGTAGGTTGCCAGGTGAGGACCGCTAATGAAAGGCCCATTATCTCCCACAATCCACATTTTCTCAGGATAGAAAGCACTTGTTCGTGATGCGCCAACGGACACCTTGCCGGTCTGACGGACTTGACCAGTGGTGATGATATCGCCAGACACATGCAAGTCACCACCCGCGACAGTCATTCCGTGGTGAGCCTGAAGCGGAACTCGTACACTCATGGCATTTTCCCGCAAAGTGGCTATCGACACATCCCCAACCTGGAACGTCAACTTGAGCGCCGCTGCCTTCCCAGCTGCAGCCGCGGTCGCCAATGTTGCGTGCTGTACTTCGTCATCATGTCTAAATCCAAGAGATACGCAACTGTCATTTGCCGCGATCAAACGAAACAAAAGGTTAGCTGTTGCTGCTGTCGTAGGTGCTGGACATTTCACAATGAGCTCATTTCCAGTAAGTTCTGCACGACTGTAGTTTGGTCCAAAATGTAGACTTGTCGTCGCATCGCTGCTTTTAATATCATCACATGTGACATTGTTTTCAATTGCAACACTGCCAGTGGTAACTATTCCTCGGTTGAATTGTACGTCACTGTAAAACGTGCCAGTACCACAAGCGTTGACGGGACCGAGCAAAGTGGTCCGGATTCGCTACCCGAGTAAGCACACCTATCGTTTCCAACAATGGCTCGAACAGGGGCCGAACTTGAGGACCATTCGAGTATCAGCGCAGAGTCTAATGATGAGTTGCTAGTGTAATGCAGGATGAATGGCACAAAAGCGGTATTCTTGAACACATGCTCCACCGTAATCGTTTCTCGCGCATCATCGGCATGGCCATCAATAGTCGCCAACTCAGTGACATCGATCCAAAGCTGGGCCGAAAAGAGTGGACTTGGCATGTCGGGGCTGTATGTATCCGGTATTGAAAAGGTATCTCCACCTGCGTACGTTTGTCCATCAACGCTCCACGAAATCTTGCTATATGCCAATGATCGTGCTACAGTGGTAAGTACATTTCTGCCATGAGTACAACAAAAAATGCAAAAGGGTGGACGGCCAGCAACGCAACTCTCTTCAATTCTTCACGCGCGCTTCTACAATGTGGCTGAGTTCACGGAAAAGGCCCCAAAGCCCCGTTCCAACTTTGAGCGTATACTGTTCTAGGGCGAAGTATCCCTTGTGGTGGACTCCGCAAGGGCAGGTAATCGCAACTTGCACCGGCGCTAGAAGCATGTTGACCACATGGTCGAACATACCAGCGTTGGCAAAGTGCTGAGAGACGGCATAGTGGTTTAGCTCTGCCATGCAGGAGGACGTTTCGTGCGTGACAATTCGGCTTTCGACATCATCATCAAAGTCAGCGAAGTCAACGCCAAATTTCACAACAGGAGCTGACACGTCTGACAGCAAGGACAATTGGACACATCAACATGGCAAGGACAGAGATAAAGGACAATGATCAGACACATTAGCACGGCAAAGACAGGCAACAACAAGTGCACACACCAGTGCGCTCGAACATGTAGAAAAACCCTGGCCGGCGGGAGCGGGAACCATTGAGAGCCGTTCGGGCGAGATGTCCGCTTGCTTTGCGGAAAATGCCGGGGTCCCCAGCGCGCGCGGCAACCTCATCTTTGAAGTCCGAGGCCATGAACCTGGCATGGATGTGAAGTGCCAAGATGCACTTGCGGCCCGCATGCTTGAGACACACGGGGAAGCCGTCCGTGTCTGACCGCTGGTGCACACGCTCGCCGCAGGGAACCCCCGAGTCGACGTTAAAGCCGACACACGGCACCTTTGGTTTGCGAGCTATATATATTTTATTTTAACCAACAACCCACAGTTGCAATAAAAAGCGTTTCAAAGGGTAACTCACGCGTCCTCGCGGTGACTTCGTCGTTAGTGGGCGAGACTCCGTACGACAACAGCCACGCTCTCGTTTCCGCGTTATCGTGGAGCTCCGACCGCCTGCGCTTTCTGGGCGGGCTTTCGTAGTCAGGAGGACAGTGCATGTTGTTGTTCATTTTGGTGAGTCAAGACGAAAAGCAGGAGGAATGCGAAAAGGTGTGATGGCCCAAGATGGTGGGGGGGCGTCGACGCGTTCACTATGTATTATACAGAAAGACGCGGACCCTGTAGAAGCGAAAAAGGGCAATCGTCCCGACCCCCCTAACGCACTCATCCAACTCATCCAGCCGCTTCCCATCGTCGTTCCCATCGTGCGTCTATTGCGTTCCTCTCGCGCGCAGCTGATGGTGCTCGTCTCACTTTGGGACATCGGCATTTGGCGTGCTTTGACCGTAAGACGGACGTCCTTATTCGCGCTCCGTCGCCATCGGGAGGTCATCTCTCTCCATCAAAATGCTCACCACTTCTTTTCTCTTCACAGCTCTCTCTTTCGTTGCAATACCCTAGTTTTGGATGCGCGGACCCCGTTGGGTGACCGTGCGCAGCCAATTCAATGTTTAGAGTCCCACGTTAGCAGCTTCATCACGTCGTACTTTCGTAAGTGATCCCTCCCTCGTACTCAGCGCACGGATAGGTTTCTCATTTCCTTCCACTCCCCTTAATCTTACAGAGCACTACGCGTCCGGCGACAGATAACGGACGCTTGCGAACTATAACACGGCAAGTACATGCAAACGCATCCAAAGCTCGTGGTTATGGCATTTGACAATAGCTCTCTTTTGTACTAGTGCGCGACCCTTCCCAATAGCAGGATGCTCAAGATCCGGAAGCGAGGTTTACGAAACCCTGTGTTGGAGTGCTGAAAGCCCCGACGCGAGGTTTGCCAAGCCCTGTGTTGGAGTGCTGAAAGCCCGAGGCGAGGTTTGCGAAGCCCTGTGTTGGAGTGCTGAAAGCCCGAGGCGAGGTTTGCGAAGCCCTGTGTTGGAGTGCCAAAAGCCCGAGGCGAGGTTTGCGAAACCCTGTGTTGGAGTGCCGAAAGCCCCGAGGCGAGGTTTGCGAAGCCCTGTGTTGGAGTGCTGAAAGCCCGAGGCGAGGTTTGCGAAGCCCTGTGTTGGAGTGCTGAAAGCCCGAGGCGAGGTTGTGTCGGAGTGCTGAAAGCCCTTGGCAATAAGGTTCTACCTTATTGTGAAGTGGTTGTAGGTCCCTGGCTATCGGTGTAGTGCCCTCGTCGACCGGCCGTAGGTCCCTGGCTATCGGTGTAGTGCCCTCGTCAACCGGCCGTCGGTCCCTGGCTATCGGTGTAGTGCCCTCGTCAACCGGCCGTAGGTCCCTGGCTATCGGTGTAGTGCCCTCGTCAACCGGCCGTAGGTCCCTGGCTATCGGTGTAGTGCCCTCGTCAACCGGCCGTAGGTCCCTGGCTATCGGTGTAGTGCCCTCGTCGACCGGCCGTAGGTCCCTGGCTATCGGTGTAGTGCCCTCGTCGACCGGCCGTAGGTCCCTGGCTATCGGTGTAGTGCCCTCGTCGACCGGCCGTAGGTCCCTGGCTATCGGTGTAGTGCCCTCGTCGACCGGCCATAGGTCCCTGGCTATCGGTGTAGTGCCTCGCTAACCGCAGTTGACAACAGCGCTCGATCAAAATGCTGCGATATTCCTTATCCCGACTGGTATGTCAACAAGCGACGAATAATTTTTGGTGGGCGACGCTCACCATTTTTGACAAAAGTTCTTTCGCAAAGGTCTTCGAGGTGCTGTCGTTGGAAAGCAAGACGCCTACTGTCCTCCCCAAAACAATCAAGAGCTCATTGTGGACTTCTCCAGGGGGTACGTGGTAACGGCGGATAAAGAAAACATTTACCTTTGCTGTTCTCTCTGATCCCATCGGCAAGATTTTTCACTTCCAGTGTCCTGCGCGCGATCTCCCCAAAGCAAGCAAGAGCCCATTAAATACTCTGCCGACCGGGATATATACAAGCACAAAGTGGTAAGGGCGGATGAAGAAAAAAATTCTTTCCTTTGCTGTTCTGGCGGAAACCAATGGCAAGATTTTTCACTTTCAGTATCCTGAGCGCGTCCTCCCCAGAGCAAGCAAGAAAAAGAATCACTTGCGGTCGGTCAGCGCATTTTCACGCCAGGGACCGTGCTCGAAGAAGAGTGGATTGAAAAGACCGAAAACAACTTCCTGCTCTGCATCGCGCCAGGCGCTGAAGGCCCGAAGGGCAGGCGCCCACAGTTCTAGTACATCATCAATATATTGCTGTCCAACAAACCAGACCGTACGCATCACCTTGCCTGCCACTCTGGCGTGTATTATTCTCCCTGCAGCAAACTGCTTATTTGCGTGTGATCAGCCCTTCATACTGTTGTTCCCTCATCCGTGCCCTCGATGCGGACTCTGACTTACTTCCTTCTTTACAGTCACTGTTGTAACGCTGCCGTTATTAACGTAACATCCGTTTGTTCCGCTGCGCTATGTGATTTTGACTTTACTACCCTATTACCTTTGGATACGGTAGTCAAGTGCATGCGTTCAACACCTTGCCGTTGGGTCATCATAGCGGAGGGGGAGGTAACCATGTTTGTGCATAGATGTATCAGATCAATGTTGTTACAGAAGCTTCTTCTCACTTTGACAATCGGTTCCCTGATCTTGGCGCCCGTCAATGCACGCATCAAGGCCGAGGAAACCCAGAACGGAATACACATTTCAAACGACCGGGTCGCTTTCACGTAGGTTTAGATTGCACAACTGCCAGGAAACTCTGAATGCTACACTATCATAGATGTGCTAACCGCTGATGCGAGCAGCATAAACAAGCGCATCGGAAACATCAATGAAGTGTCTTTGGACGGCGTGAATCTGCTAGGTCCCAAAAAGGGGAACACAGGACAAGTCTATCTTACGTGCAACTGGTAAAGTGGACACGAGGGGGATGTGTTTTATGCGTACATCGTAACTGCTAACTGTTACAGCGTCGAAGGGCGGAAAGCCAATCAATGGATCGTGGGTTCCAATGGAAATGCCACGTATGAGCTGGTACAAGGACAAGATGCCGGAGACACAAGCTACGCCGATGTTTTGGCACAGGTGCATTTTTGGACTGGGCAATCGTTCTATTTCTGGTGGTTTCTGCGGGATGGGGAGACAGGACTGCATACTTTCACAAGACTTACCGTAAGGAATATGTTTGCTTACTGCCCCGATATCCTGCTCGGCGAGCTTACTGTCATCCTCCGATGTAGTACGCCAATGCTACTAGACCAGATCTCGGGGAGCTGGGAGAACTTAGATGGTTATTCCGTCCCAATACCGATATCTTTACCCACCAAGCAATCAACAAGCTCTGGCCCCCATTACCCGCGGATGAAGCGATAGAAAAGCAAGTTCAAGTAGAAGATGCAACCTGGTATCTCGGCAACACGCCTTCCAACCCATACGTGAACCAATTTTCGAATTACTTTACCAAGTACACTTTCTCCGACTCTGCATATGAGAACAAAGCACATGGAATATTTGCAGACGGCACACGAAACGGCACGGACGGCAAACAGCATGGGGTGTGGCGGGTGGTTAACAGCAAAGAGACCTTTTATGGAGGTCCATTCCATTACGATTTGATGGTAGATGGTGGCGTCTACAACAAATACTCGACCACGCATTATGGAAATCGGTGAGCAATCGAAGAATTGTTCGAGATGGGTTTATAAACTGAACTGTTCGGGCCGTCCTACTTCCACTTCAATAGCGGTCAAGGAGTTAGGTTAGCATCACGAAACTCGGCGGCCTCTTTTTAAAATCGCTCAATCATATTGGTTTGACAGTCTTGAGGATCTCCAACCAGACGCTGAACAATACGCGGATCCGTCCTGGAATGCGCCATTTTACGCGAGCCATTGTGTGTTGGACTATACAGACGAGCCCAACCCTCATGTCTGGCCTTGCTGTAGGACTTTTTGGATATACCAGGATGGATCACGTCCAACGAAAGAGGCTCTTTGTCAGGAATTATTGCACTTCCCAAGAGCGCTGGCCCCGCCTTCGCAATTCTTACTGAGAACGGCCAAGATTTCCAAAGCAATATAAAATCGCCAGCCTCGAGACAATACTGGGTTGACGAAGAACATGTGAATTTGCGGATGCTATTCTGATGATGCAGATTATACTGTAACAAACGAATTTGACATCAGCGATCGATTGGTGTTCGGAGATTTGGTTTGATTGAAGTTAATTGGCATAGATATTTCATGCGATCAATTTAGGGTAGAGGTTTCAATATGAGGAGTCAGATCCACATCATGCGCCCCCAACAGCGGGCATCTCTCCAACAGAAGCGACATTGAACGTCGCGGCAGTTTCTGGGCGGTTCATCACAGGAACAACGTAGAACTTTCTTTCCGTCTTGAAATCAACCAAGAGCTGGTCCACGACAATTCCTTCGTCTAATGCCTTGATTTTGATCTTATGAAGACCAGCAGTAGCAAACGTATGCTTGAATTTGAGAGGTGTTTGATTGCGTAAGACCCACAGCTTCCAGTCCTCGCTACGGTGAGGCGTAAGAAACGACAGAGTCTGGGCCGCGCCATTGTCGACGGATACAGAAATGCGGATGTCCCCCTTCAACGCAACAGGCTGGTTCGGCATAACATAGGTCGTGATGTTCGCGGCGCCCGTTGCAGTCGTCCAAATGCTGTACTCCAGATATGCAGAGGTAGACGCGCTCAGTATGACTGAGCTACCGCTGTGTCCCAGTCCGGCAACAACTTGCGCTCCGGCAGCGTTGAGGTAGTTGGATCCATCGATAGCTACCAGTGTGTTGAATTGATGACCATTCGCTTTCTGATTGAAAGTCTTCACTGTGAAGATCATCGGGAACCGCAGACCGTTCACAACCAAAGTGCACGATACACTGCTGTCTTTGGTTATCATTGCCCATGACGCAGAAAATTTGATTTTTTTCTCGCTCTTGACCGCACAGTCGATGAGTGTCGCCAGCAACCATGAGGGCTTGCTTTCGATTGTCCAAGTCAATGTCGACTCCCCGTCCAGGAACACAGCAACAAACGCGTCGTTCTGGGTTTCCCGCACAAATATCGGCGGTGCAATTCGGACCCCAGCTGCTATGGGCTTGTCCTCGTACTCGGGCCACACAACGGTGACACCCTTCTTGACCGTGACGGGCTTGGGAAGTGGAGGGGGGTCGAACACAAACAGGTTTCGGGGTCTCTGGGGCATCATGCTCTTCCATTTCCCACCAGCGATGAGAGTATTGTACCGCGTGGTAAAGGTCCCGATCTCGGTAAGCGCCCCGGAAGCAAGAGCGGCATATTCGCCGGAAGCGGTGAGATTGTACTTGGCGAAGAGCCTTGCCTTCTGTGCATATAGAAGTTTCTTGTTGAGTAGGGCTGCCCCGTTTACGGGGTATTCCACGAGTTGGTAGAAAGCATTCTTCTGGTTGGCAGCAACAGATGCTGAGATGTCCCTGACAGCAGACTGCAGAGCAGAGTATGCATCGACTCGAATAGCTATCTCATCCCCGAATGCAAAAGGATTGAACTCCGTGTCGATGACCGGAGTTGATCCGGTCGCTGTCTCCGTCTGACTCCAACCCATATGTTCCGGCTTGCGCAGCGTTGCCAGATCGTAGTAACGACTCATAACGTTGGTAATACGTGGTCCCAGCACGGATCCAAACTCGCGACTAGCCCACTTGACAAGATGTCCAGCTAGATTTGTAGGCGTGAATGCATTAATATCCCACGCCATATCCAGGTAGAATTCGGTCAAATATTCTGCAGGCTTGATGTCGCCGACGTTCAGAATCCACATCTTTTGAGAGTTGAAATCAAAAGCTCGTCGCATTTGATAGTAAATCAACGAAGGGTGTGTGGTTCCCAGCCACAAGTAATCGTGAGGTCGACCCCAGTATGAGACGTGAAAGTATATACCTCCCCCACCAATCCGACGCTGTTCCGTCGAATTTGACAGTCGGGTCATGTAACTGTAGTTGTCGTCGCACCTGAAGGAAATTTTGAATGTGAGTATGCCAGAGTCGTAACGCACCGCGCGCCTACTGGTCTTACCAGGCAAGAGTGACATTGTCGGGGACCTTTAAGCCGTAGTTGTAGATGTCCAAGACTTCCTTGTACGGGATGAACACTTGAGGCGGCTGCGTTATCGGATAATATTCTGCAAGCAGTTTCCGCTGGGTGTCGATCACATCCGCCAATGCAGCCGCTGCTGCCTTTGTACCCGAGACGCCTTGCATCGGACCGTCGCCTAGCCCTCTCATACCTATCGTCACGATAACGTCCGATCCACGGGTTTGTTCTAAGCGATCCCTCCAAAATTTCATAACACCAGCTTTGTTTGTAATCCAGTTGTAAGAACCACGAAGCGTAGAGTTCCATTCAACTGAAGGGTTCGTCAACATGGGCTCCGCGTGAGACGTCCCAACGACGATTCCAAATTTGTCCGAGGCTTCCTTCGAGCCAGGGACACCGTAGAAGGGGATAGTACCGGTATGCATTGCCGGCCAGATCGTGTTTGCTCGGAGACGGAGCAGCAGCTCGAAAATCTTCTCGTAAGTCTTGGGTCCGATCCGTCCGTTGACGCCCGGCTCGAAAGTGTTGACACTCCATGGGCGAAGTCCCCAGTCCTCGTCGTTCAGGAAGATGCCACGGTATTGGACAGAGGGCTTTGCGGTGGTGGTATACCCAATAGGGAGAGAAAACGTGTTCAGCGGATTGGGGGTCACATCTGCCCACCACGACCATGGGCCGACTCCGATCTGGCGACTCAATTCCAGTACGCCGTATGCGGTTCCACGAGGGTCGCTTCCAGCAACGAGCAGAACCGGTTTGCCGCCAGTTGCTTCGAAGCAAAAGATCTTGTACGCCTCCCACTTTCCAGTAATGTCCGCGACGTCGACTCCCTTTTGCTGGATCAACGAGCTGATGGATGGGTTTGCCACAGATCCTGCGACGACCGAACTTGCCAAAACATCGGTGGCGAACGTCAAAGGTTGGTTGCTGTTCACGAGACCCACGTCAGATGCGAACAACTCGAGAGCCGTTTTGACGACTTGTTTTTCAGCTGGATCGACAAACAGAGAGAGAGTCTGCGAGCCATCGATGATTGCACAACTCTGCGCGGTGACCCAGGACTGGAAGGTAGCTGATGCCAGAACGGTCGATAGTAGGAGCCTCAGGGCAAACATGTTGGATGAGAGGTTAATTCCTAGACGACTCGGACACCGTCTCTGGCCTTTTATAGTAAAGAACGTTGTCGTTGTACAGTTCCTCTGAATACGTGGCCTTGTGTCGCGCGAGCCTTGATTGCCGGGGACGAGGATTCTTGCCCCCCTCCCATTTTATAGCAAATCGCGCTTTGCGATCACATATCGACGCGTCGCCGCCACAATACCCAACGGACGCGTTACGTAGAAGAATTTAACAATGTGATGGGAGAACCAAGAGATCGGCAATTAAGGCCAGCTGAGTGATGAGGCGAGAGGCGAGAACTGATGAGTGTGATTGCATGCATGGGCGGCGCGCAATACACTTGGCATCAACAGCCTTCATCCGCGGAATGCGTGCAGTAGTTGCTCGTGGCTCCTTTTTGAATGGCGGAAGCAGCGCTGACTCAGCGTTCCACGCCACATGAACGCGCGCGTCTTGTCCCAATCATACATACGACATCGAACTTCACAATAGCTATATCAGATGGTTCGGTAGAGATGTGTCTGGTCCTGTTTTGAAAAGTGCAATACGTCGCTACCCCCACCGAGGCGGCACTTTTGACACGGCCTGTGCGCGGCAAGCCCCTAATATGATGACCATAACAAGGCAGAGTAAAGTTAATCCCCCAACAATATAATCTTGGGTTATCAACTTCATTACTGTTGCGCCAGTCCCAGGTACTTGACGTAAAATCTACCATCTATGCTATTCTAACGGTATGCAAGGCAATGGAGAGCCCTGAGCCTAGGTGTATGTTGGAAAGCCGAAGTCCACAAGTGGTCGCTTTCTTGATCCTACCGTTGAAGTTGATGGTGACACGTCATGGCCGGATGTCTCCAAACACCAAGGCGGCAATCTCAAATTGCATTTCCATAAAGTCAAAGCTCTGATTGTTGCTCAGCAGTCCAACAGTCACCTGCTCCTCTGGGTACGTTTCGAGGAACCCGCGAGCGCCGTCCAGCTCGCTTGCATGCGCGATCGATATCCGATTGTTTGGCTTCTGAAGCCGGAAAAGGCCAAGTCCGTCTGGATTTTTTAATTAGCGATCTAGAGCACGCACAAAGCCCAAAAAGACATGGCAGAGCTTACATTGCTGAGGCGGCTCCTTCTCCGGGTTGACTCGGATCAGATCCATCTCGTACATTGCTTTCCGAGAGTCTTCGCACAATAGATCTCCTAAGATCAACGCTCTGCGCCATTTGAGCAGATCGTCGACCGTGGAATACAATCCACCGACTGCGCGAACGTGACTCATATGGAGGAACGGGGCCTTGTTCCAGATCCCCTTGTCGTTGCATTGGTATCCGCTCGCAAATCCAGGGATGACGGTGCCGGTGACTTCATAGCCTGAGTCTGTCATGTCCAGTGGTTCGAGAATGAACTTCTTGACATAATGCTCAAAGCGATGACCGAGGATGCCCTCCATGATGAGTACCATCAGAAGGTAGTTGGAGTTCGAATAGCTGTATTTGGTACCGGGCGTATGTTCGAGTGGTAGATCTGCGAAGCGACGAACTACATCGCTTAGTTCCGCAGGAAGAGATTTCCGGTCATGATATCCATCAAGTCGAACATAACACGGTATTCCTGAAAGAGGCGCTGATGAGCAAGCTATGGACAAGGTATGGCATGAAAAGCGGCTCGCTCGTGAAATTACCGGATGTATGTCTCAACAGCATAGACAACGTGATTTGAACTCCCTTTTCCTTAGGAAATGCAGGGATGTGCTGAAGATGGTCGGCAAGGGTCTGGGAGAGTTTCAGCATGCCCTGCTCCTGCATCTTGAGAGCGGTCGCGCTGACAAACTGTTTCGACATTGACCCAATTCTAAATTTTGTGTTGGGCGTGTTGGGCACTGCATGTTCTCGCACGGCCAGGCCGTAGCCTCTGCGAAGAAGCAATTGGTCTCGCCTGGCGACAAGGATGGAGCCTGAGAAGTTGCGCTTTATGGTCCATTTCTTGACGCACGCATCGAGGGCAGCCGTCAGTTCTTGATTCGCATCAGATTCGCCGGATTCAGGCAAGTCATTCATTGCAGTGGAAGTGGCCGCAGTGTTTGTTGGGCACTTGATCACACTGGCGGTCTCGTCAAACACAATCTCAGCAAGAGCAAGATGCATGTTCATGTAGTCGAGTGTTTGGTTGTTGGACAGGAAGCTAATAGACACGTCTTCGGCTGGGTATGTTTCACCCATACCGCGGAAACCGTCCAAATCGCTGCCATGTCCAACAGAGCAGCGATTTCGCAACGTCGGCCACGATCGAACAAATATACCGAGGCCATCTGCGAGGAGGTGTTCAGTATATTGGCTACTTCATGAGCAGAGAATGAGCGGACACGTACAGAAGTGTTCCGTTTTCTTTTTCTCGTCAAGATGAATGAGATGGTCCGCAAACATGTTTTGCTTTGATTCTGCCGAGAGAATGCTGCCGTAAACCAGCGCCTGCCGCCATTTGTACATGTCGTCCACAGTCGAGTACAATCCACCCACTGCGCGTACATGGCTCATATGCAGGAAAGGAGCAGTTGTCCAACGCCCTTCAGAATCGCACCGGTAGCCGTGCCCAAAGTTTGGGACAGGCACTCCGGTGACTTCGTAGTCGGTGTCGTTCATGCCCAGCGGTAGCAGTAGATGTTCTCTGACATAGTCCTCGAACCGTCCCCCAAGTACAGACTCAATGATTATTACAATGAGAATGTAATTGGAGTTGGAGTATGACCATTTGGTGCCCGGGACGAATTCTAGTGGCTTGTCGGCGAACGTTTTGAGAACGTCTTCGAGAGTTCCTGGCAGAGATTGATTCGGCTCATAGTCTGTGAATCCCACGTAGTCTGGGATGCCTACATGTGACAGGCAATCAGCATCAATGACTCCCAATACAGGATTGTTAGTCGCTGTGGTATCTACGTACCTGAAGAATGCTGTAGCAGATTATACAACGTCACGTGCTTTCCAATCTCCTCTGGGATGCCTGGGAGCGCAAATTCGGCGAGCGTCTTGGAAAGATCCAGCAATCGAGCTTCCTGCAGTTTGAGAGCAGTGACTGCTACAAACTGCTTTGAGGAGGATCCCACGCGAAACTTTGTGGACGGGAGGTTTGGTACATTATGTTCACGCACGGCGAGGCCATAGCCTTGACGCAAGATGATCTTGCCCTTGACGGCTACAAGAACCGAACCAGAAAAAGCCTTCTGGTCCACCCAGTTGCGAACACAGCTGTCGAGTACTGCTGTCAAATGCGTCAAAGGGTTTGGAGAGACGTCAGCCGTCTTCGCCGCAAGGTCTGGTATCTTGGGATGCGGTCCTGCGAGCATGATCGTGTGGGGTGGTTTTGTTTGTCGTTGTCTGCGTAAAGTTGCGCTCTCTACGGTCGGGCAAGTTCTGCGGCTGGTTGGGCAGCCAACGGCAGGGGGCGGTTCGTGGAGAAGACTGAGGCAAGTGGGGGGCCCAAGTGTGCAAACCAACACGCGGCTGAAATGCGATTGGCTGTGGGCGCCCATCGTCTAAGCCGCGCAAAACACTCTGCTGCGCCACCGGCCAACTGTGACTTATATCACTCCATGAACCTCTCTCCCCCCTCCGCCCTTCTTTTTTTTATCTTTTCTTCCGTGCTTCGTTTTGACAGTGCGTCTCAAGATTAGCCATGCTTTTCACCCCTGATGAATCCATTGTGGTCCCGGAGGTGAGTGCACCCGTGTCTTGTGCATCATTACAGTGCGTTTTGGAACCTTTAGGGAATATGTGGCTGACGTCAAAGTGCTCTTGTGGACCCCCCCCCCCCCCCCCCCCCCACCAACAGGTAGATATCACGACGCTGACATTCAGCGTGTCTTTTCCGAATGACACTGTCTACATGATAAACGACGCGGACGGCGTTAAAGTCACTCATGGGGACATTCGGCGCGACTACCCGCGATTTGCTGCAGGCTTGCAAAAAACCTTCAAGTGGCAACCCGGTGAAGTGCTGGCTGTGATTGCATGGAATTCCGTAAGAAGAGCACTAGTTGCTGTTCTTATCTCTCGCAACCACAGTGCTGACACCGATTGCCACAGATCCACTACCCGGCCGTGTGCTGGGGAACACTTGCGGCTGGCGGAGTAGTCATGGGCCTCAACCCAAACTTCACCAAAGAGGAGATTGAGCTGCGACTCCGGGCATGTCCAGCAAAATGTATTCTGGTTGCCGTTGATCTCCTGGATAAAGTCCTTGCCGTCGCAGAGAAGATCGGATTTCCTAAAGATCGCATCGTGCTGATGCCAGACGTGGACGGCAATCGTAGCTCCTCACCCACTGCGGCAGCGGAAACTCAGAGATTTTTGTCGCATTTTTCCCTTTTTGTGGAAGATGTTGAGCCTGTCCTGTTCACCCTCAAAGGCTCAGCCTCGCGGGATCACTCAGCGTTCATTATCTTCAGTTCCGGTACAACTGGTATCTCATCATCTATGCAACGATGTCATCCAACATCGAAGCGTTGCACTCACGCTTAGTTGTCGCACGTTTCTGCTAAATGTACAGGCATTCCAAAAGCCGCGCAGCTCACCCACTACAACTACACCTCTATGATTTCGCGAATGGCGGCCGACCGCGCCAACCTGTTGTTCAGCCAAGACGCTCCGTATCTGGTCCTCCCGTTCTGGACGCAACCCGGAATCTCCCATTGTTTGATTGCCGGCTTCTATCTGGTCAGTTACTAGTGAGCTTATAGTGCGGAAGCCCTACCTTTAACCGTATATTTTCTATATCTGTAGGGCTATCCTACAGTCGTGACACCTTCGTACGATTTTCCCCGTTTGCTCGAGCTCGTGCAAAAGCACCAACCGCGGCAGCTACAAACGACACCTCAAATAGTCAATTTTCTTGCCAGAGACCCTCGAGTGGCAGACTATGACCTCAGTTCGCTTACACACATCTTGGTTGCCGGAGCGCCCAGCAGCAGAGAAGCTATCAGCATGTGTCAAGACCGGCTGGGAGTTGAAGTCCTGAACAATTATGGGTTCACAGAAGCGACTTTACTGGTCACCCGTAATATCCCAGGTTCCAATAAGATCGGATCTGTTGGAAAGCTGTATCTGAATACGGAGGCCAAAATTATTGGCGACAATGGCGAAGGTATCATTCATTTGCTTCTCGCTCCTTGCTGGTGCGCACGAGCAGTCACTCAAGTTTAATTGTTACTACTTTGTAGCATTGAATTATGAAGAAGAAGGCCAGCTGTGTATCCGAGCACCCGGTGTGTTGAATTCATACATCGGCAAAACGCGAGAAGAAAGCGGGATTGACGCCGATGGCTTCATGGAGACAGGTGTTTGTCTCATCCCAGAGCTTAGTCCTTGCCACATGCTTGTTCTAATCTGCTCTTCTTTATGAAACTTCAGGGGACATGGCCATCATCGACTTCGACGGATACGTGTACATCACTGATCGCAAGAAGGAGTTGTTCAAGTGCGAAGATCGTCTAGTGGCGCCGGCCCTCATTGAAACCGTTCTCTTCACCCACCCCCAAGTCCGTGACTGCTGCGTCATCCCGTACTGGGCAGACAAGCGCTCAACGTATCTTCCAAGGGCATACGTCGTTCTGACAAGCGACTACAGTGCCGAAGACAAGGAAAGCATCTCCAGTGTGATCCTGTCATTCGTGGCGGACAGAGTAAAACCACATATGGCTTTGAAGGGGGGTATTGTTTTCGTGAGCGCATTGCCTAGGCATGAGTCTGGGAAAGTGTTGCGAAGGCAGGTCAAAGACATTGACGGGAAATCTCCTGCGAACGTGCTGGGATATGCGCCCAACGACTCTGAGGCTGAGCAAAAGGCAGGTCGTTGACGTGGCCGAAAAGGCCCGCCAAACGTGTATTTTGAGAGAATAATATCCCAAATCAAATGAGAAGGTTGGTAAGCATATGAAAAAAAAATACAATGACAGAAATACGAGCGTATCTAGCCAAGCCTCGAGCGTCCCGAGGGTATGCTGCCATGTGTTAACAAACCCAGCAGTGTGGTCGCTCGCTCTCTCCCTGCCGAATCAAAAGCCTCAACGGATGATGTACCTATCTATTGGTTGGTGTCCAGCTCTCGAATATCAACGCCCTGGTTGGCCCTTAACAGGTAGTCTATCTGCTATGATCTATGTTATATGAAGAGCAACGAGCCAGCGATGGCTGCGGATGCGAAGATCGACATTGTGAGGCTGTAGAGAGCTTTGGCGTTGGCATCGTTTGGGACGGGCGATGTCTGCGCGTTGCTGGCGCTATTGTTGGTTCCAGCATTTGTAGCTGCTGGTGATGCAGTCGCGGAACCAGCCGCGGCCGAGCTAGGCACTTTGGGCCTGGCGATGGGTGTGATGGCAGTTCCGTCGGGCATGTAGTAGGGCGAAAGGGGGAATCCGGACAACGGCTGGTCCCGGCCATTGCACGAACACATTCCTACCCAGCTTCTGGAGCCTGGGTTACCGAGCCTGACATCGGAACGGTAGGTGCAAGTGGCGTCGCAGCGCTTTTGGACAAAGTCTAAGACAGTATCCCTGGGCGTGGTTGCATTGAAAATGCTCGACAGATCAACAGGCTGCATGGATCTGATACCGGCGACGTAGATGTCAAAGTAGACATCATCATTCATGCCGGGAGGAGTGCAGCAGCATGCACCATGACCCGAGTTGGTGACAGAGGTCCATGATGATGACGCAGCGTAGCTGTCAGCGCAGTTGTTGTTTCTGACCGCTATTCTGCATTCAGTCGAGTAACGCTTGATGGGGGTATCGAAGGGGTTCGATCGGGATTGGGCAGCGACAGACGCAGCCAACAGCAAAACCAGAGGCAAGACGGGCAACTTCATCGTGTCGAAGTTGGGACTTTGTGCAGAGCGCAAGAGGGAAACGGCGGGGACACCAAACGCATGGCTGACTATTTATATGTTTCTCACATCTAAGTGTTCTGGGCGTTCATGTGGAGGTGATCTTTTGACGGGTGTTTTTTGGCTACAAGTACAACGAGATTTTGCGGTCAGTTTTACGCGTTTCTCTTTACGTAAGCGGATATACTATACATGCTTATCTTAGGATCCAGATCTGACGGCATGCTGAATATAGGATACCACTCCAGATCCATCCACAAGTAGTCACAAGTAGCCAAATCAAACCAGTCACTCATTTATGAACTGATGCTTTACGGTGCAGCCAAGACAAGACCGTCAGCCGCCCGACCAACCCACCCATCCACCCGCAACCAACCTGTTCTCATTTCCAAACACACAATCTTCAAACCGCCAATTCTCCACTTCTAGACAAGCAAGCCGCCTTTAGACAATTCTTGCTGCTTGCTCCCCTCACCTCCTCACTCTCCCTCTCCCCCGCTCCGTCGACAAAAAGGTACTTGTTTCCTGCCTCATTTTCCGCTATATCGCGTGACTCGCGCTCCGCTATTTACTCACGATTGTCATCACGTCTTTTTGTCTCTCCGCCCCACACAGAACCCACCTTTCGTCTTCTTCGGTACGTCAAACAGGAAACTTTAGTGTTGAGCGCGTTAAAGAGTCATCGATGCAATATCGACTCTAGGAGCTGCTATCCACATGGCCGCCGCTGTGACGCCTCTACTTGACTCCGCTGACGTCAGACTGCACTTTTTGTGTTTCAGTTCCCACAGCCGGACCTCCCAGGAAAACACTCACAATCATGAACCCAGAATAGTGAGTGTCATCAGTGCAGTCCAGAGGCAGGCAGTTGTGATAGAGCAGATGCCGCGATTGGCGGGAAATTGCGGAACGAGTGCATTTGCAACCGGCCGAGACCGTGACGGAGAATCGCAAACCACCGCAAATTTGGTCATGGAGAGACGAAACCTTTACGATTGGGTCAACGAACTTTGCCACAGCGTTCTGGAAGCACCTATCTAACCGGCGCCACCTTTCAGCGACTATCTCTTCAAGTTGCTGCTCATCGGTGACTCAGGTGTAGGAAAGTCTTGCTTGCTGCTTCGATTTGCGGTAAGAAGACCTTGAAGTTCCTCCCGCATCTGCTTTCACTCATCAAAATTTTAGGATGACACCTACACCGAAAGCTACATCAGCACCATCGGTGTTGACTTCGTAAGTGTCTATGGCTCGCAGTTCGGCACATGGCGACACCCAGTGCTGATGCATTTTTGCTGTACAGAAAATCCGCACCATCGAACTGGAGGGAAAGACTGTTAAGCTCCAAATTGTAAGGCGCCTCGTATTATCCACACTGCAATTCATTGTGCATGTCGGCTGACACACGTATTGTAGTGGGACACCGCCGGCCAGGAACGTTTCCGTACCATCACTTCCAGTTACTACCGAGGCGCCCACGGAATCATCGTCGTATACGACGTGACAGATCAGGACACATTCAGCAATGTGAAGCAATGGCTTCAGGAAATCGACCGGTATGCCTGCGAGGGAGTGAACAAGCTCCTTGTCGGCAACAAGAGCGACCTCACCACCAAAAAGGTGGTCGAATACACTGCCGCCAAGGTATGGCCAGAGTGCTGTTGCAATGGGGGTTCGTATCAGACACATTTGCTCATCTCTGCGTTTGTGTCAGGAATTCTCCGACAACCTCCAGATCCCATTCTTGGAAACCTCGGCCAAGAACGCGACAAATGTCGAGCAGGCTTTCTTGACGATGGCCAAACAGATCAAAGACAGGTTAGTTTCCCATTTGGCGTGTCGCATCTTTCTAAGCGAAACAGATGCTGACCCGCGTCTCGGCTCGCTCCAGAATGGGTACCTCTACTACCGCACAACCAAACAAGGGTGTGAAGGTTGGAGCCGGCGCTCCCGTGCAGGCCCAGCAGAGCGGTGGTTGCTGCTAAATATCGTTCCGGCGCCTCATGTGATGAGTTGACTCTTCGGTATCAATAAGGGTTGTTTTTCGTAATAAAACGTATATGCACTTGTAGGCGTCTATTACACTCTGCTATCTGATGAAACACACTTGCGTGCGTGTCATGGCTTTCTACCTATTCACCCATTCAGCGGTTACATAGTGACACATGGGCAATGCTTGATGGTGCATGCGCGAATATACCGTTGCAGATGTGGGAATTTGACTTACGAACGTGGTTTAAGCCTATGCGACGAAGAGTTGGACTTCATAATGTTTATTGATTCTAAGCGGATCACGGAATCGTGAGTTACATGCAGGTGCATAGTTCCAAACGATCTTCGTACGCTAGCTTCGACGGCGCAAAGGTGTACATCGCTCCGTCGACTCCAATACAGGTAAATTCCAGAGATCCACAATCTTCAGGGCAGTTCCATTTTGCAGAGAATCCTATCCTTAGTTTTAGGGTAGATGTCAGGAGGGCAGGCATCAATTCCTGAATAATGCTTTTCCAGGACCTCGACACCCGTCTGCCAACCAGCTGTAGGTAGGGCAGGAGGTACCAGAGACGAGATGCGTCGCCTCACTGTTACCCTCCTAGCATCTACCATGAAGCTAACGATAGGTTTCCCTGCAAAATGGGCAGAAAAGTGTGGGTCTCTGGAATTTACCTGTACGGGAGTCGACGGAGCGATGTACACCTGTGCGCCGTCGAGCCAGCGTACTGTGTGAGTGAGTGAGTTAAGGGTGATTCGAAATTCAAGTTGGGGTTGTTTCTGTGGACGTGGGAACGTGTCTCAACCCGCGTTTTGGGAAGGCCCTGCGTTTGTATTGACAGTTTTTGACATTACGAACGAAATGGGCTACGCGCTTGCAAGATGGATGACATCCTGAAATTGGTCGTTGATGAATTGGCACTCGAAGGAAGCGAAGGTATGTGCAATGAGGAGTAGACAGCGGTCCTATCTTATGAGAAGCAAACTCAGCTCGGTGCATACTCGTGAGAAACCGCATGCGTCTTTCTGGGACGAAAGGGTGCAGGACAGTGTGTTGGAAGTTTCTTACAGTGCTGCATCAGCGATGACTCTCTAGTTTGTAATTATTGTGCAAACCTGGTTGGTCTGTATGTCTCATTCTCTCGTTCCTTTGCGGTGCGTGTCGCGTAGGTTGTTCAATTGAGGCATTATGGGCACTGCTGGAGGGTCGGTTGGCTCTCACGAGAACAAAGGAGGATGACGATTCATTCGGTGATGATGAGGATGGCGCTACCGCCGAGATGGCCACTATGATGGACGAACATATGAAAGGTTATCTGTGGCCATTCATCGTGATGCTGAAGGACGTGGAGTTCTTTGTGCAAACTGGGGCACCTAAGAAACCCAAACAGAAAGCAGGCAAACAGAAAGCACAGGTTCGCAGACAAGCTTGCTCAATAAATCGAGATTTGAGCAAACGGGCTCAAGAATTTTGCTTTTCTCAGGCGCTGCCGATCGAGGCCATTCCGAAAAATGAGCTGCGGGAGAAGAAGCTGGCTCAGGTGATGGAAGAGTACGGCACGAGTTTGCACATTGCTGCATGCAAGGAGGCCCGGCATGCTGCAGTCTTGAGTCTGTACGACGTAAGCGTGATGTGGAAGTGCATGTCCCTTGATGATGGCAAGCCAAGTAATAAGTCTCTTTTCTCAGCTTTCTTGGAATTTGAAAGATGTGATGTTTAGCGTACTCGAGAAAATTGGTCAATCTCGTGCAAAAGGAATCAGCCAATTCAAGCTTGCAAAGATTCTCGAGGTAGATCCTCGCTCGATCTTCCATTATATCAAAGTTCTCGCAGCAAACAAGTTGATGTGAGTGCTCGCGCACCTGTGTATAGGCATGTTTAGTAGACTGCGATTTGACTCTGCCTTAAAGCGTAAAGTTTCCCATAGTGGCTATGGGCACCAGCACAAATCTTTGTTTACACAAACGCTTTGCCCACCTCAACCAATCCTACCTGGAGTACAGGGCGATGGAAAGCACTAAAACCAGTGCGCTGGAGGAATCGCTTCCTCTGGAAAGCGCGGGGGAAGTTCTGCGGTTTTCGCAAAGCTCTGGTGCTCCAAAACAGGGTGAAACCGGAGTGTCCTTCCATGCGGAGCTGATCAAAAAGAATCTTACGCAGTTGTTAAAGAAGGCAAAGAATGAGATCATGGTGGTCACTGACCTCATGGACGCTCTGATAGTCGACCTGCGCAACAGCAAACATGAGCGGAAATGGTTCAACCGGATGGTGGACAATATGGTAAAAACGTCCTATATCGAACGAGTGAATGTACCGAAAAGGAAGGACGGAATCTATACGTCCGGTGTGGAACGCTGTGTCCGACTCTTGAAAATGTATTATCCTAAGGGAGGCGGCAACGTCGGGGCCAGCAATCCTTCAAGACATAAGCAGGAGTACCGCAGCAAGCAGATGGCTGCGGATCCGGACAGTGAGGTGGTCATGGGAGAGGGAGGGCTGCTTGCGGATCTGCCTTTTGAGTGGCAGGTTTACCGGCTCATTGCCCTTTCTGGCCAACGTGGAGTGACTGCTGCAGTGAGTACCCATTTTGTAACTCCATTTGGTTGTGTTGCGTCGCGAGAAGAACTGACGCTTTTCGCTCAGGTTATCCAGCGATCTCTGAACCTTGTGGGGACCCGGCTTCTGACCAAGACCATGACCCAAGTGGTGAAACCAGCCGACGCCCCACCTCATGCCGTTGGCGCGAGTCGCGTGGCAGAATTCGTGGGTCGCGAGCGGCGGTATCGGTACTATTCGTCGGAAGCGTACAACACAATGATGGGTCGGTCTGATCAAGCGGCCGAGCTCGGTCTCCTAGAACACATGCTGGCCACAGACTCAGGGGCCCCAGGAACCCCGACTGCTGAGGAGGAGCGGGCAGTAGAGCAAGTTGAAGAAGGGCCTGCGCGGAAAAAGAGGAAAACGACGCCACCACCGCGTCCGAAAAGGAAAGTACGGGCGGTTCGGCGAGAAACTCCGGAACCGGTTGTCGTGCCAGAACCGGTCGAAAGCGCTTCTGAAGATGTAAGACCATTGGGCACCACATGCAGCTCTTGCAAAATTGGCCAGTCGTCTCATTATTTTGTTCAGGTAGTTTGTAGCGTGTGCAACGTCAGCGAAAATGACGATAAGCTGTTGTTGTGCGACTGTTGTGATAAAGGTGTACATACCTACTGCAACCAGCCGCCGCTCGATACTATACCCGAAGGCGACTACTTTTGTAGTGACGAGTGTCTTGCGAAAGGAAAGTCACGCACGGAGGAGGTTCAGGTGGTTGAGAGTGACGAGGATGGGGACGCGACTTTTGAACCTATGCAAATCGACGACGAAGAGTCGGAATCCTTCCACCGCCAGCCTGAACAAACTCCGATTGGAAGTCCGGCCTCTGTCAGCCGCAAATCAAATGTCGGCACACCGGTTCCAGCATCCTCTGGTAGGTTTGAGATTGACTCTATCAAGCTCCTTTGCTAATAAGCTTAACCGAACGCGAGTTTACAGCTGCACCTACCCCAGGGTCCCGATCCTACTCCACAATCACGGGTGTTCGACGCCGCAACCTGCTGTTGCAGCTAGTGCAGCAGAGAAAGGTTCTAGAGGTTGGGCATCTTTTAGTCAAAGCGTACCGGGCCCTGGAGGAAGAACAATATGGGAAGGCTTCCACTCATCTTGTTGACAAAAAAACCCTCCTTCGCACGGCCAAGGAGATGGAATATGACGGATTGCTGAAAATACATCACGTCGGCATCCCGCAACTTCAAGGAAAAGCTGCTCTCAGAATGCTGCTTCTCGACGCTTCGCTTTCACCGAACGATTGGCAAGTTAAAGATTACATCGAGATGATGACAGACCGGCAGGCCATCATGGGCGGAATTGGCAAATTGGCCAAGGTGGAGGTTGCAGATATGGAGGTGGAAAGATTGGACGAGTTGCAGCAGCGGTTAAACATTGGGAGACCGACGCCAGCGCCCCCGGAACCGCCCGCTACACCTACTGCAACCATTGATGTTTTCAGAGGTACTGACCAGCGGCACTTCACACCGTACTCCAAAGGAAGACTATCCCCTGAAGCAGGTCGTAGCACTTTGGACCTTACGCAAAGCGCCACTCCCAGTGCGAGTACACAGGAGCACCATGGTACTGCGCCTACGGACACTCCGTCGAAAAAAACGGAGGCGGATGGAGAGCGATCGTGGATCGTCATTGCTCAGCAATATGGATTTGTGACAGCAAAGATGTTGCGCGCTCGGTATTTGCATGAGTGGTTGGTTAATAATCTTTTGGATGAGAAGGACGCATCCGAACGAACACCCGTTTCGGTCTCTAGTGGTCCCTATCGAAATGGCGGGATCTTTCAAACGACCGTGCTATTCCGCGACCTGCCATTTGACATGTACCTTAGGATTATCGGCCAAGTCCAGCGGTCTGAAGTGGTTGATGCTTTCATGCAACGGCCGGAGTATGGCGATGTGAAAATATCGGACCTTCCACAAGCAGTGCGAAACGTGGTCTTTAGCAAAGGACGATTTCGACGAATGTTGAAGCAGTCTATAGATATTTTGATGGCTGTGCAAATTCTGCGACCGGCAGCGACACCTGCACCTCACGCGGACTTTCCCATGGCTGCGCTCGGCAAAACGGTTCTAGCCGACCACATGCATGTTGCGTATTGCTTGCAACCCAATGTCCCATTGTACGATTATGTGTCGGCTCCGGATACGCTTCTTGGACGATACGAGATGTCGTCGACGGCCAGTGTGCAACTGTATTGGTTCCAGTTTGAGTTCTGCTGCTTGCGGCACAGGACAAGCGCCGACAGGACCTGGCAGACGGCGGAAGATCATGAATCTGATACCGACGCGATGGTTATCGATCAGGCGCAGGACGTTGTTGATCTTAGTACCGACGCGGATGATCTAGGGATTGGGAAACCGCCAATTTCAAGGCCGGGATATCTGTCCAGAAACGATGAACCACTGGCGATGCTCAACAGGGCGCGGAACTGGCATACCACGTTCCCGTACACTGCCGAGCAGAGAAACCTGCTGGAGTCGCACATGAACCGCGCGTCGGGCACGACACCGCTCAGGAAAGATGCGGTGTGCCACCGCCTGGCGCAGGAAACAGGTCTGACGGTTGCCAGAGTAAAGTACTATTTCAGTCGTGCGGAAGATGTATACACCAAGAAAGTTAGCTCGAGGCATAAAGCCGCCGAGACCAGGAAGCGGACGGTAGAAAGAAAACGGCTGGATTCATCTAGTGCCACTCCGGCCCAGAGACGCAGGAACCGGAAGAATGAAGACCCAACAGCTCTGAAGCGTGAAGAGCGGCTCAATGGAAGGCGATCCTATCGAACCGGGAAAGGGAATGGACCTTCGGCCGGCAAAGGCCCCGTCATGGATGCAGCGTCGGGCCTGGAGGAACTGGATGGGGAAAGCGTCCCGGTGATTGCCGACGAGGAGCGATTCCAGACGCAGTACAACCAGGTTGCCAAGAGAAGGCGAGTGAAGTTCACGGCTGACGATGATGACGTCCTGCTCTATGGATATGCCATTTTGAACAATCGCTACGGCCCGGGGTTCCCGTGGCAATCGCTCGCCGACGTGTTCGACAAACGAGGGTTTGAGATTCAACACGGTGCCCGCATGACGGGCATGTTGCGTCGCCGGTTTTCGAACCTCGTCAAAACCGCGGCGCAGCAGGAACGCGTCAACACTATGGCGACCCAGTGGACCGACATTCAGACCAAGGGAGTTGCGGAGGGCGTGTTTACGGAAGCCGAGTGTGATGAACTTACCCCAGAGCGACTGATGCGCCTGATCGACTACTTTATCAAGACGCAGGCCGAAACCTTGAAGGAAACGGCTGTGCCGGGATTGCTTGTGCACTTGCCCAAGACCGTTGAACAGTTGCATGCGATTTTCACGGTGACAGAAAGGCCGAATCTGAATTTCACGGAACGTGCGAATCTGGAGGAAGAGCTGGAAGGCAAACCGACGATAAGGAGCAAGATGTCGGTCTTGTATGGACGGGCATTGACGCTGCTGATGCCGCTGGAAACTCAGCTGGATCAACCGGATTTGGCGCCGCCGACGCCGGAACAGATGAAAGAGAGCATTGTCATTTCGGTGATCATGGTAAGTGTCAGGCTATGTTTTCTGTCTAGATCTTACACCTTGTATGGCAAGCGACTGAATTATACCGTGCGGCGTCTAGACGATTTTGATGACCCCCGAAGCCCGCTACGACTCTGCGCGAGCGTTCTGCATCTTACATGCATTCTCACTTGATGTGGTGGCATCGGCTTTGCAGGTGCTCCAAACGAATCAATCCATTGCGAAGGTCAGGTCGTCCATGGATCGGAGAGTGCCCGGTCGTGGGGTTGTTTTGTCCGAGAAGTTCCTGGACACGCTTGCCGGAACGCTGCCCGACCGTCTGCTCCCGCAGGCCATTGCGTACAGCGAATGGCTGAAGACGCAATTACGGAATAACGAGGAGGGCGTGACGTTTAATCCGTTTGTGAATGGGGGATCGATGGTGCCGTTGCTTGATGCGATTGCGTTCCGGAGAGCTCGATTGGAATTGAAGTTTCCGAACACGGCGGTGCCGATTGCTAGGACTAACGTGCTGGAGATTCAGCGAGGTAACTTTTTCTTGTGTTGCTTTTGCTGGGTTGGGGGAGTCATGCTCACTGAGACCCTATCTACAGATGTCACAAAGGCAGATTGTGATGTTGTTTTGAAACTGCCAGAGGTGGTGGATGGCATGTCTGGCGAAGTTACTTCAGGGAGCACATCCGATCAAAGAAATGCCCACGTTGATGGAGCTGGCACGATCGTGACGCAGGCACCGGGGTCGTCGAGTTATGGCGAGACTGCCGATGCGGTACTTGCCAACGCGCCAATTGAGTCGGGATATGACTGGTCTGTGATGCGTAAGATCTATGAGATCGTGGTGCAGGCCGGGGAAGCCGGCGTGTCACCTTCCGACCTGCAGGTGAGTGTTTCAACACTGCAAAAGACCATGCCCACGAGTATCCAATGTTTGCTTGTAGTCTAATGTCTCTTTTCGGAAATAGCGCTTGCTCCAGAGTTTTGGCCTTAAAGCCTCCTGCCTCAGCAAGTACATACAACTTTTTGCCACGACATTGCGTCTCAATGACATTCCCTTAGTCGTGGCCGTCGGCTTCGACCAACTCCGCTACGTTGCGCACGGTTTTTACCGTAATTGGGCGGTGCCCTTGTTCCCCACTCCGCAAACCGGCGAACTGCCGGTACCCACGGCGTTTATGGCTATGGCCAACCAACCCACGACGTTTATGCCTGCGCGCATGTGGTACGATATCCACGGCGATTCGGTCGATACTGTCAAGCGCGCGTGCATGGAGACGACGCTGGGGACGATTGTGCAGAAGCCGGGGATATATGAGGTAAAAAAAAAAAAAAAAAAACACATTTACACAGGCGCGAGACAACTTGAGGGCGTCCATGCTAACGAGTTTATGCAAACAGTCGAAAATCCATGCTCGTTTGGCGACCATCATGACCAGGGTCGAGCTCGCCGAAATCCTGCAGCTGCTGGTAGATCGCGGAGCGTGCCGACGAAGAATCATTGTGAAGAATCCACCTGTTAGAAGCATCTTTGACGGCCTCTTTGGAGAGGGATGCGATGCGCCAGGATATGCTGACAGTGGTAAGTAGTAATACTGTTCGGTTGGATTTTTGAGAAGGTCTCATGATTGGACTGTCAATGAACTAAAACATATTGCGTTGATTTGGGGGGTTTCTTTGTAGATGATGACACGTTGGATGATCGAAAGATTAGCTGTTATTGGCCTGAATCGGAGTGGTATTTGAAGACCATCATTTAGCATTTAGGATGTTCTTCCGCACGCTGGGTGGATTCTTGTTGAATGTCAATGCATGTATAGAGCACAACGCTTCACACCTATTTTCTCAGCTATCTGCATGATGTTTGAGTTGAGTAGGCAATCAATCGATGAGATAGGCCGTCACGTAAGAGTGTCACCAGAAATAGAAGCACGGAGATTTCCGTCAATGCGCGCCCTATCTACTATCACACCCTGTGTTCTATTTGCACCCCCCCCCCCCCTCCCAGCTCCGCCTCACATCCTCCTTCCGTTCCCAAATTCCATTCCTGATTGAACAACTTACAGTCACCCCCAGATGTTGTTCGTACACACGACCCCGCAAACATGAATAACAGCAACTATCCTCCGATGAGCCAGCAGCAGCAGATGCAGTATTTTCTCGCTGCTCAGCATCAGCAGCAACAACAGCAACAGGCGGTACAACAGCAGCAACAACAATTGCATCAGCAACAGCTGATGGCGCAACAACAACAAGCAGTGCAACAACAACAAGCTGCGGTCCAGAGAATGTCCCAGGCGGCGATGACGCCCCAGACGACGGCTGTGCATATGTTGCAACAACAGCAACAGCAAGTGCAACAACAACAACAACAACAACAACAACAACAGAACCAGCAACAACAGGGGTCGCAACAGTTTGAGTGGAAGGCGCAGATGACGGGTGTGATGAGGAAGCAGAGTGTGGCAAGAATGTAAGGAGTGAAATGTTTTGAGTGGGTTGGGGAGGAGGTTTGGGTCTTTTTTCTGGCGAACGCTGATATTTTCTCAAACTTTTATTGCATCTTTGCGGACTCAAGTGTGGAGGCGATTAGCAAGACTCAGAACATCAGTACGGCGGGCGGAAGAGTTGAAGCAATGGCTGCTCAGTGGGAACAGCGATTGTATGACAGGTGCCAGACTTTGGTGAGTACTTCTTTTCGTCGATTTGGGAAATATAAAAACCAAACTATATTCAATATGGGGAGAATAGTTTCTCATTGATTTAATGATTGTTATTTCAGGATGAATATGTACGGGGAATTCAAGAGAAAATTGCCTCATTTGCGCAACAAGCACAAGGCGGTCAAATGGCGGTGCCACAACAGCAGCAGCGACTGCAGAACGCCCAAATCCAACAACTTCAGCAGCAACAACAACTTCAGCAACAACAACAACTTCAACAGCATCAGCAACAAACATCACAGGCCCAATTGCAACAACACCAGCAGCAGCAGCAACAACTTCAGTTGCAACAGCAACAGCAGCAGGCTCAACCCATGCCCATGCAGCAGATGCCGGGCCAACCGGTAATGCGGCCGGGGGGCAATCAGATTGCGCAAAAGATCCATCAGCTGGTGTCGAGTTACACTGCGGAGCAGTTGCAGACGCTGGGCCGGCAGAAGAATTGGAATGCGAATATGATGAACGCGGTGTTGGCAAAGAAGGTGGAATATGATCGGAATATGATGGCGCAGCAGTTGCAACAGCAACAGCAGCAGCAAATGCAGACCCCTCAGATTAGGGTAAGTCTTCTACTTAAGTGAAAGGGCTTTCAGTGTGGCAGGCAACTGATGCATACGCGATGCTCATTTAGCAGGCTCCGCAACAAGTCGTCCGCATGACGCAACCACAACCCCACCCGCAAATGACTGCCCAACTCATGCAGCAGCAACTTGCAGGTGGCACCCCGCAGATGCGCATGGTGTCGTCGCAACCAGGGGCTACGCCGCAAATGTCTGCTCAATTGATGCAACAACAGGTCCAGCAACAGGCCTTGCATCAACAGGCCTTGCATCAACAGGCCCTGCAACAGCAAGCGTTACAACAGCAACAACAGCAAGCCTCGACGCAACAACAGGCTGCGTTGCAGCAACAGGCGTTTCTCCAGCAGCAACAGGTCCGAATGTCACAGCCATCCAGCATGCCTCAAATGACTCCGATGGCCGGGCAGATGCAGCCTCAAGGTCAAATGAGGATGTCGCAGCCGCCCATGGCAGGGCCCATGATGGCCCAGCAGCAGAAGATACTTCAGCAGTTCCAAAACAAACCCCAGCAGCAGCCGCAGATGCGCATATCGCAGCCGCAAACCACTCCTCACATGACGGCGCAAATGTTGCAGCAGCAGCAGCAACAGCCTCAACCCCAGCAGTTGCAGCAGCAGGCACAGTCGCAAGCAGCTCTGCAGGCGTCCGCATTTCCCCCATTGAATCTGAGTGACGAGGAGAAACTTTACGTGAAGCAAAAAATGAGACAGATGCAGCCCATGATTGAGAAAACTGATCAACTGATTGGAATCTTGGCATCTTGGAACACCGAGGCGGACAACACTAACGCCAAACGCATCCTTCACCAGCGCAAACTATGCATGAAGCAAATCGATGGATTCGCCACGGACACTTTTTATTTAACCCCTTCGTTTTTGGAGACTATTCAGCACAACATGTTGACCATGTTCCGCCAGGCGGAAGCTAAGCGCAAGATGTTGGATGCGCAGGCCGCGGCTCAACGAGAGCAGTTGGCTGCTCCACAGGTGGGAGCGCCGGCGCCCATTCCACAGTTGCAGCAGCCGCCTCAACAGCTTCCTCCTCAACAACAACAACAACAACAGTTGCAAGCTCAACACAAGCAGCAACAAATCAAACAGCAGCAACAAACACAATTTCAACAGACTCAACAATCACAGCAACCGCAACAGCGCCAAGTGGCGCAACAACCGGTACAACAGCAACAGCAGCAGCAGTCATTGGACCCGCAAACGCAGCAGCAGCCGTCTCAGCCCTCCAGATATGCACAGCTGCAGCAGGAGCTTCGGGCTGCGAACGCCTCGCACGCCGCGGGAGCTGCTGCCGGCAAGGCAAAAACTCCATCGAAAAAGCGTCAAAGCATTTCCACCGACGTCGAGGCCCCGTCCCATGGTGGTGAATCGTCCAAGGCGCCAGCAACAGCGGCTGGTGGAAAGAAGCCGGCTCAGAAGGTACCTGCCGCCGCTGCAAAGAAGGTGGCTGGGGTCAGGAAGGCCAGCGCCAGTGGCAAAGGACGACGGGCGTCTTCGGCATCGTCCGGAATGTCAGTTCCGCAGTGTGACCCTGAGACCTTTGGTGCCATGGAACCAGAGGAAATTGCATACCATTCGACGCCGCACGGTGCGCCAATGCGTAAATTCAATCCTAATCTTCTTCCAACCAGCATCGAAGGCTTGATGACGATGCCCATGCCCGTCACCCCGGTCCCGGCACCGGCAGGCATTGCTGTGCCTCAGCAAAGCGTGCTGCAACCCTCAGCGGCGCCGGCTCCAGTCCCGCTTCCTGCGCCAACGCGCGCTCTAGCACCAGCATCGGTGCAGGCCCCAGTGGACCCAGAAATTCTGGCTGTCCGCGACAAATACCAGGACTTCCTGCCCAACGAGTGGTTGGACCTGACCGGCGACCCGGACGTTTCTGCCGGCAACACGATGGGCCTGTTTGGTCTCTGGGACGGCATGGAGTCGGTCTGGGACGGGATCAAACTCGACCCTTACATCGAGTACAACCATACTGCTCGCTCCAAGACCGAGTACCTCCCCGCTTCCGAACCCGCAGAGGAGACAACCATGGTGAAATATTTCGGGCGCTTTGACTTGCCTTTACCCGATCCCTTGTCACCACCCAATACCCCGTTCGACTTGCCACTGGCATCACCTTATGATGAAACGGAACCGGCACCATCGGCGCCCTTCGTGCCGGCTACCCCGCCCCCCGTGGAAACAACGCCGACTCCACCTTCGTCGGGACAGAAGCGAGGGAGGGATGACGATGAGGACGTGCCGGCGAAAGTGGAGCCGAGTGCGGGTGAGACTGAACCGGCGGCGAAACGTGTCAAGGCATGATTTTTTTGGGGACACAAAGATGGATTGATGGAGATTGATTGATTGACTGATTGATTGGACGGATTGGATTCACACAGAGAACATTTTTTTCTTAGAACAGGCAGTTATGAAGATACAGCTTATCGACTGTATCAACCCCACAATCTGTGCTTGTGGTGGAGCTTGTGTAGTCAATATATTCAGTGCATTCAAAAAGAACATTAGAAATCCACAAAAAATAACGAAGTTTAACAAACATTTCAAACGTTTTGTGGATGAGTCGGACGTAAGGTCACGTGATGGATGGGGACGCTGTGCACTTTGCAGGACAGCAAGTTTGGTCTGGTTTGTCACTGGTATTTTACATCCCTGTCCCAAACCGAAACACACATATACAGATATAGAACAATGTCTCGTCAAGGGTATGTCATGTCGATTGGAGATGTTGAGTGCGGGATCGAATTTTGATTGCGATCTTGGCGACTGACTTTCTTGTTGCGGTTATTCTAGGTGGGAGGATTCGGAATTTCCCATTGTGGTACGCACATCAAACCGCTGCGTCTCTCCCCACCCGCCTCATCACTCACTTCCCGCACCCCTCTTCTTTTCTCAGTGCGAGAGCTGTTTGGGGCCGAACCCGTATGTGCGGATGACGAAGCAAAAGCATGGGAAGGAGTGCAAGATCTGCGGGCGTCCGTTTACGATTTTCCAGTGGTGTCCGGGGGCCGGGATGCGGAATAAGAAGACCGAATGTTGTCAGACGTGTGCTAAAGTCAAGAATGTGTGTCAGACGTGTGTGTTGGATTTGGAGTTTGGTAAGAAGGGGGTGACTGAGGGGATGTAGGGAGGGGAAGAGAGAACTAAAAGGAGTTGATGTTTTAGGGTTGCCGACGCAGGTTCGGGATACGGTGTTGCAGTCGCAGGGGGACGTGCCGCGGTCGGATGTGAATCGGGAGTTTTTCATTGCGAGTGTTGAGGGGAAGGTAAGAGGTTCAACATCTTCACTCTGCACACGCGATAGCCCCCATTGTTACACTTTTACTGAAAACGCCATCGGCGTTTTTTTTTGCATTTCAGCTCGGCAACGACTCACTCATCAACTACGCCAAAGCCGACTCGTCTGCGCGGGAACAGCTCAAACGGATGGGACGGAGCGAACCGTACTACAAGCGCAACCGGCCACACATTTGCTCCTTTTTTGTAAAGGGCGAATGCAAACGCGGCGATGAGTGTCCGTACCGCCATGAATTGCCCGTCGACAATGACTTAGCCCATCAGAATATCAAGGATCGGTATTATGGCAAGAATGATCCCGTGGCGCAGAGAATGTGTGAGTGGTGTGGAAAAGAGAAGTGAGATGGCCAGGGGCGGGTTGAGAATTGATATTGATTCTTTATTCTTTATTCTTTTTTTTTCAGTGAACCGCACGGATAAGGTGTCGAAACTGAATACACCAGAAGATAAGAGTATAACTTCGCTGTTTCTTACGGGCATTGAACCGGACATTAGCGAGCAGGATTTGAGGTATACAGCCTACTCACGTCTCCCCAAATTCAACTCGACACTCTACAAACTCACGAGCCACCCTTTCCTTGTCTCTCTTGAAATAGAAACTTTTTCTACGCATTTGGCGAACTCAAATCCGTTGTCGTGATCCACAAATCCAAAGTCGCCTTTATCAACTACGCCACCCGCGCTGCCGCCGAACTCGCCGTTTCCAAAACGTTTAACAACTGCAACATCAAGAACCGCACCCTGCGCGTGCAGTGGGGCAAGGCCCGTCCGCAGGGACCCAAAGCCGACATCCAGAGCGATACGATTGGAGGTGCTTATGATTCGCATTCCCAACCGCCACCGCCGCCCCCACCGACCCTTGATGATTTGATTAATATGCCCCCGCCCCCGCCCCCGCCGGGCCAGGATACGGGATATACGTACCCGTCCCAGGACCCGACGGTGTTGGGAACGGCGACGGGGAGGGAGTTCAGAGCGTAATGGTGTGGGGGATAAATGGTATTTGAGGTGCGGTGCTCCTGGGGGGTTTGGATGGTTTGATATTTTGCAGTTTTAAATATATGAGTTATATATGAACTATTGGGTGTTGCGTGCTATGCGTATTTGGTGGAAGGCCAGGCCAGCGAGGTCTCTTGGCAAATTTCCGCAATGGCTGCACGGGCCGGGTCCCTTTTTGGTGTTCAGTGTCCAGTGGCAAAACGGTGAAAAAGGTAACTGGACGCGTGTGTGTTGTGTTTCTTGCAACATATATATATATATATATACGCGACTCTATTTTGAGGGGGATGCGAGTATATTTATTGTTATTGTGTTTTTCAAGTGTGTGTGGTGGGTGGGTTGGGAGCACGCAAGTAGGGTAGAACGGACTTAGGAGACGAGAAAGTTGCCGGCAATCTGATTCCAAAGAGAATCCAATCATACAAATAAAAAATGTGAGTTCAAAAGCCCAAAAGAAAAATGCGGAGACGGGACGAGCGGGCGGGTCACAATTACCAGTAGCGGGATATTGTACTTGTCTCTCCTGATTGTGAAGCTAAAACAGCACTGTCCCGTTTCGCGGGTCTCGTCGTCTCGTTTCGTATCGGCATCAATATCAGGGGTCCTGGTATCGGTATCGGTATCGGTTGTTGTTGTTGTGCGTGGTGTGGTGGTTGTTGTGGGTTTGGAGTTGCGGCCGACGCGGCGGACAAGGACACAACTGGTGAGGACCGCTTTCTGGGCGGCATCGAATGCGATATTGCCGTACTTTTCCCAGTAGTTGACTGCCGAGTCTTCGTTCATGAGTTCGTAGATGCACGTTTTGCCGTCGCGGAGGTCTTCGATGGGGAGGTTGACGAGCGTCGCAAATTCCTTGTTTGCCTTATAGATCTGGCCGGTGCGGCGCCACAGGGCGGCGGGGATGCCCATTGCGGAGAAGACGCGGTCGTAGTCGAGGAGGAGGCGTTCGAATGCTTCTTCGACCATGACGAGGTCGTAGTCGGTGAGGGATTGGGCAACGTAGCGAAAGGTGGGTCGGAAGGAGCCGAGGACGTTGAGGATGCGTTGGCGGGCGGGTTGCGACATGTGCGAGTCCATCCATTTTTGGAGGATCGTGTAGCCGTTGATGTAGTTGTAGGGTTTGAGGAGGCCGGCTTCGATTTTCGCGTTGATGATGGACCGGAGGCGGTCTTCTGAGGACCCGTCTTTGGGGTCCGCCGCGGTGAGGATGAACTGTTCGGTGGACGAGAGTTTGGAGCCGCGGAGGAGCGGGGGATCGGTGGCGGTGGTCGGGGTGGAGAGGAAGGTGGTGGGTGTGGTGGGGGAGGTGGTTGTGAAGGCGGGTTTTTGGGTGTGGGGTGAGATGTGGGGTAGGGGCGCAAAATGCTGTTGGTGTTGGTGTTGTTGATGATGTTGAAAGTCATTTTGTTGCTGTTGTTGCTGTTGATGTTGATGGTGTTCAAACTCCATATCCATTAACGGCGCCTCAAAGCTCGCTTCCAGACTTCCGTCCCACGACGCGAGGAAATCGGAAATGATGGCAAACTCGTGGCCCATGGATTCGGACGCAAACGAGAAGGGGAAGGCGGACATGCCGGGGAGGGTGAAATTGGTGGCGGCGGTTGTGTCATAATTCGTGTAGGCCGCTGTGTCGGTGACGATTGTTGGTGGTGGTGGTGGTGGTGCAGCCGAAACTGTATTTTGTTGCTGCTGCTGCTGCTGTTGATGTTGTTGTTGTGGGGTGACAGCGGGCATGACCGTGTTGAGTGTCGCGAGGGCAGTGGCCATCGTGTCTGTCAAGACCTGGTTCGAGGGTAGCACCACCATATCGTCTGGTGTCATCGTGTGTGGTGTGAAAGAGGGCGGTGCGGGTACTGTGATTGATGTTGTTGTTGTTGCCGCCGTGTCGGTGAGGTGGTCCGATGGGGGAGGTGTTGATCCACCCGAGGAGGAGGAGGAGGACGAGTCGGAACAGGTGTTGTTGTGGGAGGAGGATGGAGTGGAGATGGGGTAGGAGGGGACTTTTACCGAGGGGGGCGCCTTTGCGGCGGTGGCGGGCTGTTTTGCCGAGGCGGCGGATGGCGTGGTTTGGCGGTCGTCGTGGCAGAGGTGGGCGATTTTGCGTTTGATGCATCGTTGGCAGGGTCGGCCGTCATCTGGGGGATTACAGAAAAGAGTCAGTGATCTCTTTTGCGTCAAGATATAGAAACTTTTTTTTGTCTCTGGGACCTGGGAAAAACTCACCACACGTCATATGACTTCTCCGACAATAGATGCACGCATGGGAGACTTTTCGTTTGGACAGGGCACCCTTTCGTCGCTTTGCCTGCGAGGTAGGGGTTGGTGTCGTTGCTTTGGCGGCGGCGGGAGAGTCACTGCTGCTATCCATCGAGTCTGCTTTCCGTCGTTCCATTTTGGCCGAGCTGGTGGGTTTGAGTACGACTGGTTCCTCCTTTGGCGGACGGGTGCGCGGGTCGGTCTCTGTTTTGCGGTGGGTGGTGTTGTTCTTGTTGACGAGAAGAGTGGTTATGTTGGTTTTTGGGAAATAGTGGAGTGCGGCGGCAGCGTGCCGGGGGGACTGGCGAGGGAGTGGGAGTGGGAGTGGGAGTGGGAGTGGGAGCGGTAGATTGTCAGTGGAGGAGGAGGAGGAGGATGGTGTGCGGTGTGTGGACATTTAGATGGCGTAGTGTAGAAGACTGCAATCCCCACCTGCAATTTCTGAATGAACAAAAAAAAAAATGGAAAAGAGAAACCAAACTCGAACGCTCACACTCTTGTCCCCCAAGCACAGACTCGCCCGCCGCACATTTCATTATTGTCTGCATCTCAAACACTTCATCACATCAAACAATAGTACGTACCCATCTGTCGGGTCTCGCTTTCATCCCACGTGACGGATGGAGCGAGAGATGAGTCATCCCCTTGTGAAGACTCTGTTGGTCTCTCATTCGTTCATTTCATTCACACGCCCCAAGTGGATTCTCTTTCTCTCTCTCGTCTCTTCTTTCCCTCGTGTCAATTCAATTCAATTCAATCAGTCCACGAGACTGTGGCCGTGTGATACTGAATCCAGCATGACGCCCCCTCTAGTCACTTTTCACACTCCTTTCCCTTCTTTTCACACTGCCCGCCCCCCCTGTCGGTCATTGATTCATTCATTTTTCTAGAATAGATATGCATTGAATGAATGGCCTTTGCATAGAAGATGTTACAAAGAATATAGTACTACTACCCCCTCAGCAATCATCACCGCCAAAAACAACCTCCGACGACGACGACGACGACGACGACGACAAAAGCGCAGCACTTCCACCCCTCACTCCCATTCTTCACACTCGTCGCACACTCACACCCACAACCACATTTCCCACCTCTGTTCTCCCACCATGCCGTCCTCTGACTTAGCTCAACCCTCTTCCTCCTCGTCCAAAGCGTCTTCTTCTTCCTTCTCCCCTTTGACCACCACCTCCGTGTACTCTGAAACAGCCGCCTTCTTCCCGGTCGACTCTGACCTCCTCGACAACACCAACACCGATGGGCGAGAACCACGGCTGCTGGTATGTGGGTCCGCCTCCGCTGCCGCCGGTCACGCGAGAAAAGGACAGGCCGAGTGGGACCAGTGGTGGGCTGCCACAACACACCCAACGCCAACATCAATATCCCGACCGTACCCCACTACCACCACCACCACCACCACCACCATGACCCTCTCCGAAGCCTACCAACGCCAACTCGACCGCGACTCGTTCGACCTCGATCTCGACCTCCAACAACTAAACAACAGCGACGGCGACTCTTCCTGTTCTTTGTCAGACGACGAGGACGAGTTGCTGGAAGCCCGGTACGCGTTGGCATTGAGTGGGAGTGCTCGTGCTAGTAGATCCCGATCATCGCCGTCTCGCTCTCGCGCATCGGCCATTCAACGCATCAGTGCGTTTTTGGGCCATTTGACGGCGACGACGGGCAAGACACATGGTGTCAGTGTGCGCAATGACCGCACGACAACGGTGACACCACTCGATTGGGATCCGTTGTTGTGCAATGTGCATGAAATGGAACAGCCTTACATGCGATAAAGGGGCATCTCCGACCGAGTCACCCCCACCCCGACCCCTGGTCAACCCACTGGACCACACACAACCGCAATCACGCAACTAGTATATCCCTAATAATGTTGCGCCTCATCTCTCCGCTCGCTTCTCTCTCCCCCCCTCTATGCAATCCATAATCATCAAATCGAGTGTGACAGAAGCGAATTAATTGAGCACCCTCCCCCAATCGCCACCACAAAGCCCGCCCCACGTTTCCGCACACTGCTGTAATGATATTTGATATAATGTGATCTAATGTGATACGATATGACGGTACTAATGCTTATTGTTCCAACACCTTCCCGCACCTCGTAAAATTTGTCTCTCGTTTCATGGCTCATGCTCGCGCAGGACCGTCCTCAGCCGCCACATGGCTAGTGCCAATATTGCCCGCTATCGATATCGTCGCAGCAGCAGCAGCGTCTTCTACAAGTTGGGTTGTTGTTGGTAAACTCTTTGTCTGTACGCGGTAGAGGGAGGAGGAGGGGGAAGCAACCTTTGGTTCAGCCAAAAAGCTGGCTTTTGTTTCACTGCTTTTTAAAGCTTTGCTTTCGGGCCTTTTTTTACCGCGTCGTTTTCATCAATATAGGTCACCATTTCGAATTCCTGTGGTGTGTATGTGTGTCGTTGCAAAGAGAGGGTTGTGAGTGAGTGTGAGGGGAGCGAGAGGGGGCACCCGACAAGAGACTGTTTCTGGGCATGGGGGCATGATGGTGATGAGACTCTCAAACTCTCTCACACGCATACCTTGTGCACGAACCCGCATTTTTGGTAAAAGGGGATGTTCTTGTCGTTGCAGTCCACTGAAAAACAGTCGGTGGGCGGGAGAGAGAGAGTAATGTGAAGAAAACGTCAGAGGATCAACTCTCGCGCGCAAACGGGAAGAGCAAGCGCAGATACTCAGGGAACTGAATCAACGTACAAATGACTGTGAAATGGTGGGAAAGTGAAGGGAGAGAGAATCAGCCCTGTGAGCGTAGAAAGAATAGAATGTGTTGTTTGGTTGTGTGAAGTTGATCTTACTCTTATAACATCCGGTCATTTTGCCAATATATTTGAGCGTCTCGATGACTCTGTGGGACGGTTTCTGAGGGTGAGATGACGCTTGTCCAGTCCTCTCCCATCACTCTCTCGCGATTTGATATAGTCTACTCACAGCTTTCCAAGGTTCAACCCACGGTAATCCGAGCGAGTCACAATATCTTGGAACCCCAGACACACAAAGAATCAGATCAACATTTTCGCGCATCAGCCATCTCCTCCACCGGCCCTTGTTTAGTTGTTGGTGGTTGTCTCACCTTCGATATGCCCGACCAGTCCATTCAAATGCACAAACTTGCGTTCCACCAGGATCGTGCCTGCACCCACAATCAGCTGCTTTTGGGTGTCTTCAATCACAATGGTGAAGTATTCGTGGTTGTGGGCTTTGAGGTACGCGTAGCGTTCTGATATATTACACGAACAATCAGATTGACAAAGAGAGAGAGAGAGAGACATGAAGCCGTTATGCGCAAATGTGAGTTCTCGCACACATACACACACACACATATATATATGTGAGGATGGTGACGGGGTGCGGGGAAATGACATCGACTCAATTTTACTCACCCATGAACAGTCCTTTAGACATTTGTCCCACCGTGGTCAATTGCGACAGAGCATCGAGGAAGCCTTCCAAACAGCACACAAACAAACAACAAAACCAGACCACAATGCAAAACAGTCAGTTAGTCGACATGCAGGGCTGCCTGTGATTCCCGCCCAGGCTAGTTGCGCGCCCCTTACCCTTTTCATAATCCGAAGGCTCGAGGGGCCGCACAATGAACCCTTGCTTGAGCTGGTTCTGAACATCTTGGGAGATGTAGACTGGGTCAAAGAGGGGCTGAGAGAGGGTGGATGACATGACTGAGGAGAATCGTGTGTGTGATATGTGTGCGCGTGGGTAAAAATATCGATTCGATAGCGTGACAATGGAAGAGAGGAGTGTGTAGGACGGGGGGAGTGTGGGCGGCAATCCCCACTGCGCCCCATAACGTAAGCGATGAAGTGTTTCCATATTTAGCACATACCTGCTTTCGGACACGCCGCGTTCGCTTTTGTCCGAAAGTAACTGTGCTTAAACCGGCTTTGCTACTGTACCTGCTTGACTACTGTCCTTTCGCATTCTATTTTATTCTTGGTCTTCTATCACATCCACCCCACCGCACGCTGCCAAAAAAAAACCCCCCGATCTCACCCCGGTCATCCAATGGCGTACCGAGAATCCGAGGAAGAATACGACCCGCGCTACGAAGAGGACGAGGACCAGTATGCGGAAAAGAGGCAGCAGGACATTGAAGAACACGTATGTATCTATATCACACAGCCCCCATTCAACCCTTCCCCCTTCCCCCCCGCTCTCCATTCTGTACATATAGATGTTTCTGTTTGGGGTTATTGGCTTGGTTGCCGCATGGGAATGTGAAGCGTTCATGGGACGCATTTCGTTGCGTTTGCTGCGTGGGGCCGCCGCAGGAGAATACTGAACTAACGAAACGACATTCCCCGGTTTGCCGGTAGCATCAAGACATTTACTACAGTAACCGCTATCAGGACGATGAGAGCGAGTATCGGCATGTCACGCTGCCAAAGCAGATTGGTAACGAGAAAAAAACACAGCACTCAACGACCTCCCACATACCCTACTTTCCCAAAACCGCAGTTGTTAATAGCCATCCTCTTTCTGTCTCCTTTCTCTCCGTTTTCTTTTTTTGTTGGTATTGGTAGCAAAATACGTTCCACAAGGTACGGAGGACGAATTCATTCGGGTGGTGGTATGGGTATGATGTTACGCGCGCGGTGAGAGGAAGCTAAAATTGTGTTTTTTGTTTTTTGTTTTTTTTTTGTTTGGTTGGGCAACAGGTCGCTTGATGCCAGACGAAGAATGGCGCTCGCTCGGCGTGATGCAGAGTGCGGGTTGGATACATTACATGATTCATGGTGCGTAAAAGAACCTAAAAAAAAAAAATCGAAAAAAGAACTGGGGTCCGCGTATAGTGGGCGCGGGCAAGAAGGGCAGTGACAGTAAATGGACTCACTGGTTACATTTGCTTCCGGTTGTTTTTTTTTTCCGGACCAATGCAGAGCCTGAGCCGCACATTTTACTGTTTAAGCGCGAGAAGGATTATCAGGTACTGGTTTGTGATGTTTTCCATGTGGTGGCTTTGCGGGGAAAGCTATTCTCGCTTCCACCCCACCATCACACATCTGATTCTGTGCGTTTTTCTTCTTTTTTCTTCCACCCTACGTTGCACGCACAGCTCAAGTACCCCAACGGCAAACCCCCGGGCCCCGCCCCTGCCGGCACCGAGGTCCCGCAACAACAACAACCCACCCAACAGCAACTCGACTACCAAGCGCAACAGCAGTACCTTCTCCAACAACAGCAGCAACAGCAGCAGCAGCAGCAGCAGCAGCAGCAACAACCCCGTGTTGCGGCGCCGGGTGGAACCAAGAAAAAGGGTGTGATTGGCGGGTTGGCTGGGTGAGAGTGGAAAAAAATGCAAAAAATCACATACAATTAAAAACGTCGGGGCGCGCGCGCGCGCGCGTGTGTGTGGGTTATCGTTGGCTCGCGGTTTCCCAAACCGTGCGTGGGCCAAAGCGCACGACGAACGTTATACGATGTGAGGTGGTGTGATATTTTGTGTGTGTGTGTGTGTGTGTGGGTTGAAACTGTTGTGTTTTTGTATTTGAGTGACATCTTTCTGGGCGTGCAACAATGGATCGAGAAGGGTCCTTTGCTCTCTCGTGAATTAACATACTCGTTATTTACTTTTGCTGGGGAAGGAGATTGCGTCCAGTGGAGTGGCGCGGGGGCAATATCGATAGAAAAGAGTTCATAGCCCCACTTGTGTGCATCTATCCAAAGAATGCGTCACGCGCGCGTCAAAACCCGCTCCCAAGCCACATCTTACCCAACCCCGACCGTCTGCATTGAATCCATGCCCACTTTGTCCCTCTTGTTTGGCACCCCCCCCCCCCCCCCCCCACAAAAACAAAACCTGCTACACCAAAAACGAAAGTAAACCAGCCCCCGGATCCCCGCACACACACACACACACACACACACACGCACACGCGCTGCTCTCTAGTGTGCGAGAGTACACCAGCCCCCGGATCCCCGCACACACACACACACACACACACGCACACACACGCACTGGTCTCTAGTGTGCGAACAAGGGGGTGTGGTTTGAACCACGTGTCACATGTAATGTATGTGAAAACGTGTTGCCCAAATAGTGATTCATGTTTTGTTTTGTTTGGTTCCCCGCCCCAACCAATTGAGCGGACCACACACACGCGGGGTTATGTATTGAGTCAAACTAACCTAATTTAAAAATTTCTATTCTTTATTTTAATTCACTTCTTGCTTGATTTACTTGTTTGTTTATGTGTTTAGTTAAAATTCTCACGGTATGGAAACAAAAAAAAAAATCTGAATTTTTTGTTAAATGCACTGGACCGCCCTCCCTCTATCCTTACCACTCCCGTTCCCGTTCCCGTTCCCGTTCGCGCACAGTGCAACAGCAGCAGCAGCAACAGCCGCTTCCGCACCCGTTGTAGTCGTTGTTGTCGCCCCGCCGCTTTCGCCGAGGCGCGATTTGAAATTCGAGGTTGCAGGAGGAGTGGATTGGATGCTCGCCGAGTCAGAGTCAGGTGCTCCACCCGCACGGCGGTGTCGCGAAAACGACGTCCAGAACAGGAATAGGAACAGGACCAGGAACAGGAGCAGGAGCAAGAGCGGTGCACGATCGAAACGATCCACGCAGGAGCAGCAGAAGAAGAAGAATACACGGCCGACAGCCACGCCCGCCAAGAACTTGAGAGAGACCGCAACGCGCGACTCGATCTCTCTCGTAGCGCAGTCTCCACGCCGCGAGACGGAGGTGGAGGTGCGTGCGAACGACGACGCGAAAGCGCGAGCCGCCCGGTCGGGGGCACACCTCGGCATGTCCGCCGCACCCGGCACCCGTCTGCACATCTCGCTGCTCTGCGTGCCATACGACCTATCCCCGTCCTCGCTGCCGTTCCCAGCAACGCATCTCACGCTGCCGTGCGCGCCCTCACACACGACGATCGCGGATCTGTGCAGCTACGTGGAACGCTGCAGCGTGTTCCGGCCGTACCTCAACGCGCTCGCCAAGCAACACAAGCGCAAGCCGCTGCGCCTCGGCGTGTGTCCCGCGCAGCAGCAGCCGGCCGCGGCGTGGGACGACTGGTACCGCGCTGGAATGAGCGGGAGAATTGGACCCGAGGAGGATAAGTGCTTGAGTGATCTGAATCTCGGGGACGACCTCGCGAGCGTCTGGTGTGTGGTGGAGATTGGCGAGAAACGCGTGGGACCGGTGAGTGGGCACGTGAGCGAGCAACCTTGGGACCCCCGCACCCCCCCCCCCCCCCCTGCTTTTCCTTTTTCGTTTTGTTCATTCTCTCATCTTTCCCTGCGTTTATTTTTATTCCATCGTCCGTCCGTCCCCCCGCACCCAGACCTCGATGATCAGCGACCTCAAAACCGCGTTCCGCAAGACCGATTTCCGCTTCGGCGGGCTCGTGCGGTTCGGGAGTGCCGGGAAAATCGGGGTCGAATAACGACATGAGTAAAGAATAGAGCACGATGATGAGACAATGTGGAGATGGGGAGGGATGTGGCTGGGGTTGTGTTTTTATTTGGGGTTATTGCCGTTGTGTAGAGTGACGCTCAAAAGGGTCCCGTGCCAGCTCCACTCGTGAGCAAATGGGGGGCATCTGCGGGTCTGTTTCCCGCACCATTCACCCCACTTGGCCAAACCCACGAGCCCACTTTCCAACCAAAAAAAAACCGCGCACCCTATCATGAATCACTTTCTCAAATAATATTAAATACACACAAAAACAAAAAGCAAAAAAAACCCCGTTCCACCCTTCCTACTCGCGTCTCGCCTCCGCCTCAGCGTCGGCCCCGGCCTCGGCGGCGGGGAGGACAACGACGGGGGGCAGCTCATACTCGATGCCCGATTTGCGCAACTGGCGGAGCTTGGATTGCCTCAGTTTCGCCAGGCGGGTCACCTGCTTGGCGTGCTGGTCGGTGGTTTTGACCTTGTTCTGGCGCAAGCGCTGCACTTTGGCCCGCGGGATGACTTTGAATTTTTTGTTGGCGCCGGTCCATGTCGACGGGTGCACTTTGTCGGCGGGGATGAATTTGCCTAGGGGGAAAAACAAAGCCAACAAAAACAAAGGGTAAGTTTTCAGGGTTTGGGAACGTCGCCCCTTTTTTTTGCTTTTTGACTCGCGGGAGCGTTTCACATACATGTCAGCATGTGGTTGAAGATCAGGTAGTTGTCCATGGTCTCGGCCGCAATCCGGGCAGCTTCTTCAGCGGCGAATTCAATGAATGCGTAATGCTTCGATGCTCCCGTCTACCACAACAAAAGAAAAAAAAAGAAAGAGAAAAAAACAGGGTTAATCAATAATCAATCACCCATCACCCACATCTCCTCCCTCTCTCTCTCTCCCTCTGCTCACACGGTACCTTTTTATTCCTACTCAAGCGGACCCGCGTGACATCTCCAAACTGTTTAAAATACTCTGTCATTTCATTCTCGTAGAATCCATGCGGGATGCGGCCGAGATAGATTGTTCCGGGCGTTCCGTTCTCCCCCTCACTACTCTTCTTCTTGGCCGCACTGAGCCGCTTGCGTTGCTTTTTGCTGAGTTTTGGCGGCGGCGGCGCGGCGGAGGCGGCCAGCGCCGCCATTTCGCTCTTTTGCGACGCAGAGAGGAGAACCAGCGGCGTGTTCTTTTGGAAATCGTCCTTTTCCGTCGTCGTGCTGCTGCTGCTGCTGCTGGCGGGCGGGGTAGTAGCCTCCATGTCCATGTGCATTTCGTCGTCGGAGCTGTCGACAGCTGGGTGCAATGAAATAAATCATGTAGGTTGAGCATAATGTCTTACTCTGCCTGAAAAGAACCAATCAGCTCTTAGCTCGCAACATACCCTCTGCGACAGCAGCCTGTGGCTTCTTCTTGCTTGGCGCCATGGCGTATGGTGGTGTGCGTGTGTGTGTGTGTGTGTGTGTGTGTGTGAGGTGTTATGTAGAAACCTCTCCAAATGCCAAAAGTGTTGAATGCGTTTTCGTTCCAAAAAAAATTTCATGAAAAACGTAAAGAAGGAAAGCACGTCGTCTAGATCTAGTATCAGTTGCTCGCATCCTTGATATGGCATGCATGAACAAACGAACAGATGGATTGTTCCAAACTTCCACCCATAAAGCTGACGACTCGCAAAAAATAACCAAATGAACAGGTTGGCATGGCATGAGAGCAAAAAGGAAAATACAATGTGTACAACAAATATACCAAAGAGAAAATACAGGTGCAAGGCAACCTCCACGGGGTGGCGCAGTGATGGGGCAAGGCGAGGTGCAAACCAAAGCTACAATACATTTCTCCGCTATTTGCCCCACATTTCACACACATCACATCAAGGGCAACTCTCCCGGCTGCGGGACCGTCGACCGTCCACCCTTGTGCGTCTTGCCACACTGGATGAATTTATCCAGCAGAGCCAATACTTCCTGCGGGCCCGTCATGAACCATTTCGCTGCACTGCTCTTTTTACCCACCGTGGCTGTGATCACGCAGCGACGACCACGACCCGCGCCCGGTGTGGCAGGGGTCGAGTGGTGATGTGTGTACGGGTTGTTGTTGCTTTGCGGCGTGATGTTTGCGGCGGGGGGGATGGAGGATGCAGTGGAGGTGGTTGTGGTGGTGTTGGTGTAGTGAGATACAGCGGCGGTGATGGTGGAGCCGGTGCCGATGCTGGACAGGGTGTCGAGAGTGCCGGTGGACAGACGGTTGCTGGGCATTTCGAGTTCAAAAGTGTCCGGGAGGGATGCGATCGCGGCCACAACACCCTCGGTAACGTGCGGGCTGCCGAGAGGGTAACTCGCCGCGCTGGTGGCCAGTGGGTCCGGTGAGAGGCGGCCATGATGGTAGTGGCTCACGGCCTGTTGTCGAAGGTGGACTTCTCGACTCGCAAAGGAAGTTTCAATGGCTGCTCCCGCTTGGGACTCGAGTGGGCTCGTGATGGGTGAAAACAGCTTGTCGCTTCCGGCGTCGCTCGAGGTTGGACGGCGGACGGGCGGAGACGTCAATCCTAGGCCAAGGTTGCGCAGCTCCTCAAATGGCGTGACGGGTTCGCTGCGCAACTCCTTCTTATTGGTATGCATCTCCAGTCGCCGCAGGTACTCAAACATGTATTCGTCAGCGCGGTCGTCGCCCATGCAAAAGATAAAGTCCACCCGTTCTTTGCTCGGGAGGGTTCCTTCAAAGACTTCTGACGCGGGACTTTCTGCAAGAGTCACCAGAGACGTAATCTCACGCGCCAGGGCATCTTCCAGAAGGCCGTCTTCCGAGTACTGGCGGTCGTGGGCAAAGTACGTATCGTTGGTTACACTTTCCGTTGCACTCTGCCCGGAAAAGCTTCGCCGCTTGACTTTGCCGTCCGACCCCGCGGCGCTGGCACTGAAACCAGTCGAATTCCGGTTGGCTGCTGCTCGGCGGTTTTGGACACCCCGGCCTTGGTGGTGCTCGAGCACCCTCCTAATGACGGTCCCCTTGTTGCAGTTTCGCGGCATGACTTCCAAACTCCGTTTTTTGGCCAGAACGTGGATGGCAAACGAGGTCGTCAACGCTTGCTCGAGATGGTTCTGACACTCGGCGGCCTGCCACGAACCAAAGCTCATATCGGCATGTCCATAATGCCACACCATTCCGATTTCCTTCTGCTCAATGTACGATCCGGGCGTGCGGTCCGTGTAGTACTCGAAAATCTCCATGACCTGCTTCCGCCATGAAAGGTCGTGGTCGGGTAACATTGTCTCCCACGTGTTTTTGTTGGCGTACTTTAGATAGCATCCGTTTTCTGCACACAACCCCACGTTCGGTATTCCCACAAACTCCTCCATTTCCGACTTGCACCGGCCACTCATCAGATACACAATGTTCCGGCGGTCGCTCGCCAACTGCCGAATCGCCTCTTGTACTCTCGAGGTTGGTATCCGGCTCGACAGGAGAGTTGTAGACGAGTGTTTGTTGAAATTCATAATGGTCCCGTCCTGATCCAAGAAGAATATTCGCTTCCTGCTCTGCGCGTACTCTACGAGGACGAGGTCCTCTGGGAGCGGCGGTATACTGGTGGACACTGTCCGCGTCACCTCCTCGTGCGCCTTGACGAGCTCTTGGCTAAAAGTGTCCACATACGTTTGCGCCGTGTTTCCAATGACGTGCGAGTACAGCTCTTTCCACCGAAACGCCTTCTCCTCGTCGCTCATATTCAGGGCTTCATTGATGGCTGCGCTGACTTCCTTGACGTCCCATGGATTGACTCGGAGCGCAGCCCCAAAGCTGCCATAGGTTCCAGCAAACTCGCTAATGATCAGGGGCCCATGATTCTGCTCCTGGCACACCACATACTCGTGCGACGTCAAGTTCATGCCGTCGCGCAGCGATGTAATGACACACGCGTCGGCAATAGTCCATAGTGCGAGATAATGACTGAAGGAGATGTCTTGGTGAAGGTAAACGACGGGCGCATGTTCGAGGGTGCCGTATCGCGAGTTGATGCGAGCCACGACATCGGATACTCGGCATTCATTCTCGTTCGCTTCGGTGGTGGACAGCGCGACCTGGATCAGGACGACGTTTCCTACCCACTCTGGGAAGTCTTTGAGAAATCGTTCGAAAGCAAGCATCTTTTGCCGCACTCCCTTGACATAGTCGTTCTTGTCGCGTCCAATCAGCACTTTCATGCCCGCATATCTTTCCCGCAAGGAAGCCACTATCTCGGCCACCTCGGGGTGGGCGCGCTTTTCGTTCAGCGCTGCCAAGTCAATACCAATCGGAATCGGCATCACCGAGACAACCCGGTCTTCCAGCTGCACTCCGCGAGGAGTGGATTCCAAGGCCAACAGACGTGTGCACGTCATCAAAAAGTGTCGCATGAATGGGTACGTTTGGAAACCAATCATGTCTGGGCGGGGAGGAAAGCGATGAGCATTTGATCCTACAATGGACGTAGACCTGCCATAATGTCGGTGGTACCTGCACCCAGCATGCCTTCGAGGATCTGCTTTCGCACGTGCAGACACCGGAAGATCTCTGAACTGGGGAATGGAATGTGAAGGAAGAATCCAATGATGGCATCCGGTATGAGTTTCCGAACCATCGAAGGGACCAACATCAGGTGGTAGTCGTTTATCCACACTATATACAGAAAGATGGCGATGAGTATGGGGGACAGAGGCGCGCGAGACATCAAGGACATGATGTGGCGCATTTGGCCATACCAATGTCACCCGGCACGTAAGTCTCGGCGACGGCGTCAGCGAATTTTTGGTTGACGGCAACGTATTGCTGCCATGCTTGTTCTTCGTACGCTTCGCCCTTTGGATAGTCCCGAAGTTGATAGTGGAACGGCTTCCATAGTACCTGTCATAAAGCAAACACAATGATTGTGAGATGAGCAAGGGTGTTTGTTCCCAGGTAATACCGGCTAGTGAGCACAAACACACTCTCAGGTGGTCCGAAATCCCTGTAAGCGCGTGTACCTATGAATGTCTCTTCTCAAGCCCAACCGAAACATACCTGTTTGCAGAACTGATTGTAATGCCCCTCTACCTCGGCATCAGTGAGATACACGGGCACACATTTCCGTTCCTCGTCCATCTTTCTCCTGACATTGTATTTGGTTTCTTCCGACCATCTCTCGGTAGACACGCCCAACGTTCCAACCCAGACGGGCTCCTTCATTTTTTTGCGCATCGAGTTGACGGCATTCTGCAGACCAATGTTGCCGAGTCCCGAGCTTTCGAAGTGCCACCAGCCGGGATCGGGGCGCAAACCTCTCGATTCCGAGACTTTGCGCTGGCGTTTGAACTCGACGGCACCCACGCTTCGCCGGCGCTCCAGCGGTTTCACGACAGACGGTGAGCCGCCCGCGGTGGCAGAGGGTATGGAGAGGTGATTTTTGGTGGGAGCGGGCGGGGAGGGATCGGCGGAGACGGTGAATGGCAGAAAGAGGGAGACGACAATGGTGCGGGTAGTGTTGAGCAGTGTGGGCGGGTCACGGACGATCGAGTCGCGGCCAAAAGAATGCGGGCTAAAGTCGTCCATGTCGCTGCGTTCGTCGTCGTCATCGTCCACTAAGGAAAGGTGGGTAAGCGAAGCAGTCTGGGGCAGTAGCAAGATGCTTGCGGCGCCTCCAAGTGGACAAAAACGTACTGAAGAAGAGGGAGGATTGCTGGTCTGTGGTAGGCATGGTCGTGCGAGTTAGCGAGTTAGGGAGTCAGTCAGCGAGTTAGCGAGTCAGTCAGCGAGGCAGTCAGTCGGTCAGTCAGCGAGCCAGTCAGTGGTTCAGCGGTTTTGTGGGAATGGGTGGGTAGTCGGGAGTGGATGGGATATGTTGAGAAGACAATCACGACGACCAGCACCACCAGCACCATCATCAGGAGGAGGAGGAGGAGGATCATCAACATTATCGGAAGGAGCCGTGTGAGTCATGACGCGCGCACGTGTTGTTGTGTGCCAGATGTAGCATCATCATGAGAGATAGAGACTACATTGTAGTAACCCTCCTTCGCACGGAAAGAGACTAAGAAGACGTGCGCCAACATGGCTGACTGACTGAAGTGACAGGATGCGGTGGGATGGGTGCTTCACTAACTGAGTGACTGACGGAGGGACTCGGTGACTGAGTGACCGACTGATTGACTGCATAGTGTTCTGAATCTAGCCCTCTCCCTCACGTATTAGCGCATATGTGTGTCCTGTATGTAGACCCTCTTTCTCTCATTGAGTGGATGAACGATGGGATGAGTCCTCGAGTGCATCGGATGCAGCGAGCGGCCTGCTACCTATCTAATGGTGATGATGATGATGATGATGATGATGATGATGATGATGATGATGATGGAGGGATCCCACTCGTTAGTCGGTGTCGTCGTCGTCGTCGTTGTCGTTGTTGGGTCACTACTCTCGCTTGTGCAACTGCCGCTGCACCTGCACAGACACTTGCTCCACTCCCGCCGCACTCTCCAGCTGCTTCATCAACTCCAGCTCTCCCTGCATTTCATTCTCCTTCCGTCGGAAAATATACCATTCCGCCAGCGATCCCACCGCCCCCTATTCAAGAATCAGAAGCACGTTAGACAGGAGTCTCTGTGAGAGTGGGAATCTGTGATTGGCGTGGCATGGTTCCCCATTACAATGTATGTCAAGCCCAGTGCCTGTGCGGTAGCCACTGCGTCCGTCCCGGGTCTGAGCTTTACCGCAAAGTCTCCTTCGTTTATCGCCGTCGGTTCGCCAGGCATGTCCCCTTTGGTGCAAAAGTGTGTTATTGGTGTTGTTAGTGTTATTCCCGGACACACACACAGACAGACAGATAGACCGACGCGAGAAGAACAGACCCGCGTCAGTAGTCAGGGTTCTTCGTACCACCTTTTCCATGGTCCACAATGTTACTCCATAGGAATCCAAATCGAATCAAAATCCTAGTTTACTGAGTCACATGATGTCACATCACATTACCGCTTCATCACAATTATAGTAACACAGGATGAGCTAGGATACCTAGGATTACCTTGAGTCAGACAGCCCCAATTCTGAGGTAATCGAGTCAGGGTTGTGTGACAGAGATTGTGAAAGTTAGTAAGAGGTAGTAATAAAGGTAGTAGAAGATAGTAAGAGGTGGTAAATGCTAGTGATGGATGTTTAAGGTATATTGAACAGTCAGGACAATTAAAACAACCAAAATGAATAAAATCAACTAGTTATAAAAAAGCTAAATTTTCCACAAGTGAGAATACAGAGTATTGAATGGAAGTTTACTAAATCTTTTGAAATGTACTGATTTTCTCCACACTATTAAAGAGATTAAAATAAACCAGAAAAGACCTTGTTTTTCAAGCTAACTTGGTTGAATTGAACAAATTGACATGTATTTTTACCATGCACAATTACAACATGCACAATTACAACTTTTTGAATAAAGATTTACTATCAATGTTCTTTTGCATACAGGCAGACAAAACCTTAGAAGTGCATATATGGATTATCTATACAGACTCTATAAAATTGTTTGTTTTTATTAATTGAAACATATGATAGTGAAACATATTAGAAAACACCGCTGGACTTTTCAAGACATTACTATTTAAAAACAACCTTCTTTTTTTGTTCATCATTGTTTTTTGGCACTGCCATTTTAAATATCCTTTTACATAAGCACTTAGTACCCCAATGACCTTTAACAAGTTTTATTTGAATGAAATTGTGGCTGTTGTCAATACAGTTGGCAAAACAAACTGAATGATCATACATAAAAACAGGCTGTATTCTAAAATCAGCTTGTGGTGTACTTTCATTGTTTACAATATGGTTAAAAGATGTGTCATGCATTAAGGACTGCACTTCAAGCTAGGGTATTGTGTGTTGGAAGATTGGACATGCTTGACAACTACAGTCCTACCCTATCAAAGCTATTGCGGAGCACTTTACTGTTGTCTCTTAACAAAGACACAATGTACAAAATTATTGCAGATCATTGTCTCTTGCTATCGACTTCTTGCATTGGACAATAGGTTATGAACTCTGTTTGCAACTGCTGGCTGAAAAAATATTTGAAAAATTCACTTTTGCTATGTATTCCAATACTAAATTGTTATGTTTTTCATCTGTTTGTCTGTCTGAACCCATTTGTCTAGAGATTCAGCTCACAAATCCAATGCTGTGTTGCAGCTTTTTTAGCTACAACTCACCAAAAATGATTCAGATGCTTCTGGTCAACATGCAAATGCAGTTTTGGAAAAAATGCCTGTTGAACAGCAAGAACAGTAAAAGCATGTACTGTTTGAAGTCTATGTTGCAAGGCAGGAGTGTCATGATTGAACAAAAAAAGTGAAAGGAAAAAGAAGGATAAAAGAGAAGCAGTTATTTTGAATGTGAATGTTGATGTCTTCTTGATGATGTCTTTAATCGGAATGTTTTTCCTTCCCTTTTTTAGAAAAAATTCTCTGGCCTAATAGCTTTAGATAACTTGTGGAAAATGGGGAGATGATTTAGGGATTCTATGACAATGTGGAAAGACCTGTACAGCGGTGCAGTACTGAGACCGCGGAGTAAACTTGTCAAGAGTTTTGCTTATGAGAAATTTGGTAATTGCTTATGAAGCAAGTCTGTCTTAACTTAGAATGTGACTTTTTACTGGCCAAAAAGAAGTAAGTATGAATATGCCATGATGGCCATCTCACATCCATCTTTGCCTCTTGGACTTTTTAGTACAGGAGAAATGAGGTTTCTGAGCCACAGCCATGGGACTGCCATGCAGGGTCAGTCGCTGGGCCATAGGACGAGCTTTTCTATAGACACATCTGCTGCTGATTTGTCATAGAACAAGCTCTCATATGGTGTCAGCTTCTGGTACAGCGCTTAGCCTGACATTGATTCCAATATCTCCGTTGAGTAGACAGGTACGTCAAAACCCCATTAGGCTTGAGAAATTCAGCTTATAGCCTGGATAAACAGCGGCTTCTAAGCGGCATTATCCACTGAACAGAAAGCTTTTGCTATATTTGCTATTCAGGGGAAAGAGAGGAATTGTTCACTTTCCATATTGTGAATGGTTTGGTATCTTTGAGGTTGGCTTCTGGTTGTCATGAGGGTTCAAGCCAGCTAATGTATTTGGCCAAGAACATTTACTGGCGAGTTTGGCCTTGGCTGGTGACTGTTTTGTTGAAAATTGTATTGATTGGGTATTTGAGGTTTTTTTCAATGAGGGCCGGCTCTGGCAGTAGTGGTATGTGATCACAAAGCAGATGTCTGGATGGTATGTGCTCTTGCAAGATGTTGATATGACAGTAGAGTCAAATTGCTTTGAGGATTGTTTGGGATAGGTTTAGCAATATGTGTCTGGATGAAGTCCTTTGGCTGAGATTGTGAGATGGCCATCACGGCATATTTATACTTACTTACTTTTCAGCTAGTAAAGAGCCATATCCCAAATTAAGGCAGACACGCCTCATAAGCAATTATTAAATCTCTCATAAGCGGAACTCCCCACAAGTTTACCCCACACTCTCAGTATGGTGCAGCTGCGCTGCCCCTGCTACACCACCATAGAATCTCTGGATTATTTCTCTGTTACTCCACAAGTTAAAAGCTATTAGACCAAGAAAGTTATATAAAGAGGGAAGGAAAGTACCTTCCCAATTTTTACATATCAATCAACATAGAAATACACCCATCTATGTCCAAAAACAACTACCTTCTTTTCTTTTTTTTTTCCTGCTCACTCACCTTCTTTACTCAAATCATAACTCCCGCCTTGGAACATAGGCTTCTCACTAGAGTGGTAAATAGTCCAATCCATTTGGGTGTAAGATTGGCGGGTTTAACCTGATCAAAATTGATAGCCAGTTGCTTGCAATTGAGGGTAACAAAATCATCTATTTCAAATGCAATAAGGGTGTGTCCTTGATTGAAGTATTGTTCATAATGGTTTTGTTCATCATGGAGAGCCTATGGAACCATAAGGCTGATTTCTGCAGCACGTTCCTGGTACAGGCAAACAAGAACTCAGTTGGGTGGTGTCATCTGAATGGATTGTCCTGGGTTGATATTTCAGCCTGGAGGAAGTGGTATTTGATTGAGCTTAATTTGAAATGGAACAAAGCCGTTGAGATGGCGTTAAGGCATAGAATTGAGACAGAAACTCGACCAATGGTAGGAATTCATGCCAGTTGGATCTGCTATTGTCAAGGTATTTGCTGATAATGAATTTGGCAACTTGGATCATTCTTTTTACTTGGCCATCAGTTTGTTGATGTTGTGCCATAGCAAATTCGTATTTGACGCCGGTTAACTTGGCAAAGGCAGAAAAAAGATCTGCCAATAATCTGGCTTTTTGGTTTGATATAATGAGGAGAGGTATGCCGGTAGGTTTCCACACTTGACTTGAGATGAGGCTCATTAACTTATTTGTGGATAGGGTACTTTCTGCAGGGACGAGATATACGCAGCTGGATTAATAGTCAACGATGCAAATGATGAACGGACATTTGGAACTTTCTCGAGGGCGTGGTAGCTAGAATAGATCAGATGTATGGGTATGATTAACTGTGGATGGTATTGGGAGTGGTCTTAGGAGGTCATTACATAGTAGTTGTGAAAAAGAGCAGCATTTTGCGCAAGTACAGACAAAAAAACAAATGTTCTGCTGCATCTTGGGCCAAAAGTATCATTGCAGCATTTTGACATAAGCAACCAACAGTTTTTGATGTTTGCCGTTAAGAAATTCATTGTGGAACTCTCAGAAGACGTTTGGTTGGAGGGTATAGGGGACAGAAAGTTGTTTGCCTTTGTATGTAATGATTCCATTGGGTTGTACAGCAAATCTGTAATAACAATTGAGGTGCTCAGGTTTTTGTTTTTTGAGCATTTTGGTAATGTGGCGCACATAGGTATTTTGGATCAATTCAAATTGCCATTGTTCAAATCTGAATGTAGTTGTGAATGGGTGCTTGTTGATAATCATGTCCGCTGTAACCATCAGTTGTTTCTGACATTCAATGCATTTCGGTGCATATGTAGGGTTTCGTAAGAGCAGGTCAGCAATCATATTCAATTGGCCGAGAAGATATTGAATTGAAAGGTTGAATTTTTGTAGTGCTTTGATCTATCCTGCTTGGGATCTATTCAAATGTGGTTGTGTTTGCAGGTGCATAAGTGATTAAAGATCAACATGGGTGATAAAGGGCCGATTGATAAGGTAAAACCAGTTTGTCTTCAGAAACCTCACATAGCTCTTGCTTGTGTAGCAGATATTGGGTTTCAGCTCCATTGATCTTGCGCAAAAAGAAAAGTACCAAACAAAGCTTGGAAAATTGCGCTATAGCTCGTACTTGATGAGTCAGTAATAACATAAAGAGAGGTTCTTCATTGATGGTTTGCCCTAACAATTCCAAAATGGCATAGCCAAATGAATCAGTGCAAACATAGATGGAATGATTGGGGTTGAATGTGGCAAGGACCAGAGCAATGATGACGGCGACCTTGAGAGAGTGAAAAGCTTTTTGTTCCTTGTCTGTCCATTCAAATGGGCTTTCGATACCTTGTAAGGCTGATAATCGCGCAACAATTGCAGCATATTGCTTCATGTGATTAAAGAAGTAGTTTGTTAATCCAAAATATTGCCGGATTTGTTGCGTGGTCCGAGGGATCGGTCAAGCACAAACGGCTGCAAATTTGCTATCTGCAATATACAGGCTGTTGGCGTTGAAAAAATGTTCACAAAACTCGATTTTGTGTTGGCCTCTATGACATTTGGCAGTGTTGACATGAAGAGAATGGTTTTGTAATTGCTGGAGGACTTCTGCAACATCTTGGCAATGTTTATTGAGGTTAGGCAAAAACATGTGGATGTTGTTGAGCTAACAAATAACGCAAATACTGTAAAGATTGTTTAGATTTGATACATCAGTTGCTGAAAGGCGCCAGGTGCATTGCAAAGCCCAAAGGGCATGACAACGTATTCAAAAAGTCTGAATCTAGTACAGATAGCAGTCTTCTTGCAGTCTTCAAAAGTGATAAATAACTGGTGGTAAGCATCTATAAGTTCAATAAGTGTATAGAAATGGGTATTTGTAAGCTGGTTGCGCAATTCCCAAAGGCTGGAAAGTGGAGTAAGGTCTCTGATTATAACGGCATTCAATGTGCAATAGCCCCAGCAGACACAGATTCCACCAGTCTTTTTGACAACAAAATCTACAAAAGCGTCAACGGACTTAGAATGTTGTATCCATCCTTTCAAAAATAGATGATAAAGCTGTTTTTGAAGCTTGCCCAATTGATCTTGTGATATAGGGCGTATGGCTTGGAAGACCAGTTTTGATCCAGAAACAATATTGATGTGGAAGTTATTTTTGCTGTGACCGGGTGGAAAATCATCAGTTTCTTTGAAGAGTGTATTCTCAAATTGCCAAAGGAGGGAATCGAGGAATTTAGGCTAAGAGGGATCAGTCTCAGCTTTGTTTTCCTTTGTAGCAAAGCATAAATGAATTGCAAACGTTTCATGACATTGCTTATATCAAAGTTGTTTGTTGAATGGCTTTGACAAGACATCAACAATACTCTGGAAGGGGTTCTGTTGCTCATGCTCAACGCCTTTAGCTGCTTCATTAATGGTGAATGTTTGAGCCTTCTTAATGAATGAGTCAGGAGTCTCAACATGCTGCTTAGATGGGAGAGATTAACAGTTGAAGAGTTTCACATCCAGGGTTAACACAATGCAGTGTGGTTGCTTGACAGTGATACAGGTTAAGATACCAATTGCTTTGAAGAATGGGAGTCTCAAGATGAGCGGAATTTCAATAGGTGTGATCTCAAAATGAAAGGAGGCGATGCAATTGTAGTTTTTTAAAAAGTTGTTGACGATTTGAATGGATTGGATTCTGAAGGAAGAAATTCAAATTGTTTGGCCAGCACTGACGGTATCAATGTTGTATGGATTGTCAAGAGATCTCTGTTAAGATTGGACTTCTAAGATAAACCTGGCAAATTGACAGCGATTCAAGACTCCACACCACTTTCGCTGCACAATGGTGCTTTATTTAACTGTGTATGCTCAGATAGCATGCACAGCCATCTTTTCTTCTTCTTAGCATAAATCTATTTCCACCCATCATTTACACTTACCAATAACACACATTACATTGTACCTTTGTTCATGTAAAGCGTCAAGCAAGCTTCCTTTCTATGGTGCTATACTTTGATTGGACCAACGCTCAACAGGTTATGAGCCCTGTTAGCTCTATTGTAATGAGGCGTGGCTTGCCAGCCTAAGCCTAGATACGTGTTAGGAAGGGCCCCGCGCAAGATGGATGCTAGCATCAGCATTCCAAAGGGTACTACACCTCAGGGATGGCCACGGATGGCCATCATGTGACCAGGACTGCCTTGCGGTCCAGAAAAAGCATAGGAATACTCCAACGAGGGCGTATTCAAGACTTAAAGATCTTACAGTAGAATTAGAGAGAGGCAATTCCTGAATATAAGACTAGACTCTGGCAATGGATCTAGAATTATTACTTGGTAGCACCACCCTGTAGACGACAACAATGGCACGTAGCATCAGGAACAGCCCAATGGCAGTAGGAGAACCCGAAGTCAACACACCAACCGACAACCCCATCGCAATGTTGGCTGCACAATTGGTGGAGACCAAATGCCTACTGCAGGAACAGATCGCAATGGGAGAGGCCCGCTTTGAAGCCCTTCTCTCAAGGATTCCGACTCCAGGCCACCAGCGGTTGCAACACTGCATGTCAACATCCTCCTGGCGGAAAAAAACCGTGCACAAATGCAAGCCGAGAAGGAACGCCGTGAGAACGTTTGCAAGCAGCTGACACACTGTGACGGAAAAGGGAACAGTCACAAAATGGTGTTGAAGGTCGATGAGTTCTTGAAGGTCCACACACGCTACCTTGAGGCAACCGACTTCAGGACGGATCACCAGGACGTTGACCACACCTCGGTGTACCTCAAAAAAACTGCCGACGAATGGTGGCAAATGCTCAGAGATGCTGGCGACCAGCCCACAACATTGGAAGAATTCATGAGGATCCTCTGCATCCGCTTCTACCCCGCCAACTTACGAAACACCGCAGAAGCAAAGATGAAGCGGCTGGGTTTCACTAATAGCATATTGGAGTATATCCCCAAGTTCAATACCTTTCGGGCCCGGATTGCGACGCTCGCCAACAAGGAGCGGCTTACCTCAAGGCAAGAGCGTGACTATTTCTTGACGGGATTCTTGACCAACCATGTCGGCCAGCGCATTCGGGACCACTGCTATGCTGCAATCATGAGGAATAATGGCACAGAGATTCCGATCACCGAGCTACAGAACAAAGCTCTACTATGCTACAGGATTTGAGGCTATGCGGACAATGTTGCGCGGGTAACCCCCAACGGAAGGAGACGTCAGTATGCTGCAGTCCAGCCGGCTCAGGTACATCAAGGGAACTATCAAGCACAAGAAAGGGGACGCCACAGCCCCTATGGCTCAGGTCGTTCCACACGCAGTACGGACAACCACCAAGGGATCTCACACCGTGAGTGCATCACCTATAACAAACATCGTGAACGCAACAAATGTTTCAACTGCGGAGGCAAGGGGCACTATGCCCGTGGGTGCTCAGCAGGTAAAGGTATGACCGGTGAGCGTAGAACATTTGCCGCCCCTGTAGAGATCACCAAAGAGCCTGGGAACGACACGGTCAGCGACGGGGGCTCAGTCAACAGCTCGGATTTTCGCCCCGGGTGCTGAACGTTTGCACCGTCTCAGTACCCCAACCCTGGATGCAAGGCAAGATCACCACGGACAGGCCGGGACCCCGCATCCACAGGGAGACATTTGTGGTTCATGGGAAGATACAAGGGCACTTCGCCCGCATTCTAATCAATACCAGGTGTAACACTCTGATCATCAGCAACACTTGGGCAGCCAAGCACGGCCTCCGGACCTACACCTCTCCAACTCCGCTGGAGGTCCCATGGGGCGATAGAGTGGGAAACTATGGTGCAACGAAGATGACCTGTGGGGACCTCTCGGTGTTCACTGAGGAGAAGATTACCTACCGGGAAGACACCATACCATTTGTGGTCTCACCAATCAGGGTCAATGTCATACTCAGCTTGCCGTTCATATTGGGATGGGACGTCCGAGGGCTTTTTGAACAAGAAGGCTTCCCAACAATGACGTTTTACCACAACGGCCAGACCCTCAGCCTTCTACCCAAACCGACTAATCGCCATTGGGAAGCACCGTCCGCGTGCACCGCCCGCTTGCTCTCCCCGTGAGAGATACAGCCCCGCAGATTCCAGCCGGCAAAGCCAGCACTCAATGCAGAGGGAATCAACACGGCCAGGCAATGGAAACGCTTGATGAAGAAGGGCGAGATCACTGGAGTCTTCGAGGTACACATTGTAGATGCAATTCCAGTCTTAGAGGCTCAATTCGTACGGACGGTCGACACCAAGAAGAGGGCGATCTTGGAGGAGCGATGCCACACCAACGCCGAAGCCAAGACGGCAGATCTAGAGGGCCTGCTAGAGGTGCTGGCGGCTGACCATCCACTCCGACCAACCCTAGAGAAATACATCACAACGTTATTCACCAAGCAGTCAGGCATGCCTCTGGATCGAGGCGAGGACAATTTCACCATTCGGCTCAAACCCGGCTTGAAGGCCGTGATGCAGCCACTCCGACATTTCAGCCCGGACAAATTGGATGAGCTTGGCCAGCAGATGCAGCGCTTAATGGACAAGGGTTGGAACTCACACTCTTGCAGCCCGTGGGGCACACCCGTCCTATTTGCCCCAAAGAAGGACGGCAGCTTACGGTGCTGCATTGACTACCAGGCACTGAACAAAATGACCCACAAGGATGCCACGCCACTTCCGAACCTCTTGGAACTGCGTGACAGGCTTGTCAACATGCGGGTATTTACCGCGATTGAGATCCGCAACGCGTATCACTGCATCATGATTCAACCGGAAGATAGGGAGAAAACAGCGTTCCGAACACGTTTTGGACACATTGAATACAATGTTCTACCTTTCGGCTTAACTAATGCACCTGCTACATTCCAGCAACTCACCAACAAACTCTTGGGCGACAAGTACGACACCTACGTGATCTCATACCTTGACGATATTCTCATATTCAGCACCAACATGAATTCGCACATTCAGCACATTGACAAGATCCTCAAGACCTTGACGGAACATTGCCTTCACATCACACCCAGTAAATGTCAATGGGCTGTTGACAAAGTCGAGTTCTGCGGCCACTGAGTTGGCAAGGATGGCCTGAGTATTGCCCCCTCCAAGGTGACGACGGTCCGGGAACGACCTTGCCCAACCAACTATCTGGAGCCCCTTAGCTTCATGGGCCTCATCAACTACATCAAGGAATACATTCCCAAGTATGCACAGATTGCCCTGCCACTAACGAACTTGCAATTGGGCAACCGCCCATGGCAGTGGGGTGATGAGGAAGATTGAGCATTCAATTGCTTAAAGGAATTATGCTCCTTGGCACCCACCCTAGCGTACTTCGACCCGGCGCTTGACACCTACTTGTTCACGGACGCATTGGGCTACGCTTACGGCGGACGGCTGGCACAGCCGGCCAAAGGGGATTTCCCTTACCCTCACCCACTACCAACCACCAAATCGGGCTTAGCCAACCATCCCCAACTTTGTCCGGTGACATATTACTCCTGCAAGATGCAACCCGCTGAGACCCAATACCCCGTGCATGAACAAGAACTGCTGGGACTAGTCAAATCCCTATGCGCCAACTGCCATTACCTCATCGGCCGCCCTTTCTGCACGTTTGTTGACCACAAATCCCTGATCTACCTCCAGGAACAACCTCACCTGTCACGTTGCCAAGCAGGCTGGGTCGAGTTCCTCCAACAGTTCGGTTTCCCAGTGGAATACCTCCCTGGCACATGGAATTCAATCGCCGACTTCCTCAGTCGCGACCCGACTTATGCCCCCAAGTGTGCAATCTGCCAGGCCAAGATCAACATGGTCAACGCCATTGTGCCGACGGAGAAGCCCATCACGACGCATATGCCGACCGATGCGGACTGGACCCAAGCGCTTGCATCAGATGATTTTGGCCAAAACATCTTACTAACCATCAACAGTCCCCCGGAGAACCGATCCGGCCATGCACAGCGATTCCGGACAGTGGACTCTCCTCCGCACCGATTCTTGATGTATCATGACCGTCGGTATGTCCCCGATAGTTTACGGGGGCCACTCCTTCAAATTCATCACAACTCTCTCGCGAACGGTGGTCACTCTGGTGTCCAACGGATGCTCGCCAAACTTCTGGAGTCGTACTACTGGCCCCATGTGGAACGTGGTGTGTACCAGTATGTCTGCACCTGCCCTACCTGCCAACGTCACAAGCAAACCGCGCCGCTTGGTTTCCTCTGCATCTTACCAATCCCTTACGCTTGTTGGCAACAAATTGGCATTGAAATATTCTTCCCCACGTCAGGCCCTAAGGGGGGGGGAACCTTGGGTAGAACCCGACGTGACGAAAAACCCTCCGCACCACACCGGCAAGAGACTGACCAAGACGGCAGACGCCGTACTCCTCATCGTTGACTACCTTTCAAGCCGCGTGATACTCCTACCTACTAACACATGCGCTACAGCTCAGGAGACGGCTCAACTCTTTCTGGAACAGGCATTTCGCCACATGGGGTTACCCCACACCATCGTGAGCGATTGGGACCCCAAGTGGCTATCAGAATTCTGGCGGTACCTCATGCGGGCACTTGACATCAAGCAAGAACTCTTGTCGGCACGACACCAACAGACCGACGGCAACGCGGAGAACACCATCAAGACAATCAAGAGAATCATGGGCCCCTTTCTTGACTATGCCGGCTCCAACTGGAAGAGTTTACTCCCCACACTCGAGTACAACTACAACCGAATGCCGCAGATGTCGATGGGACTATCCCCTTTCAAGATTGACCTAGGCCGCGTTCCCCGGGTACCAAACCAATGGGTAGCACCCAACCCTAGAGAGATGATAAGGCAATCGGCACGAGCCGCTGTGGAGAGACGGATTAAGGAATTTGCTGACGTAAGTCGCATTGTGCAGCAACGGCTCCGAGATGCACAGGACCAGCAGGCAAAGTACTATGACTGCAAGAAGCCCCCGGAAGCATACCAAGAGAGTGACAAGGTCTTACTCCACTGTGAGGGTATTGCAATTACCAGTGTCACCACAAGGAACAAAAAGCTGGCTGAACAATGGATTGGGCCATTCACAGTACGCAGCAAGGGCGCGCATCCTGACACCTACAAGATCAAACTACCCAAGGAGTTCACCGGGTTGCACCCAGTCTTTCATGTCAGCATTCTGAGACGGTACCATGACCCAGGTGGTACCCCGTACAGACAGGTCACCACGCCGCCTGAGCCCAAGAAGGACGAAGACGGTCAGGAGACCTACCAAGTGGACAAGATTTTAAATGCCAGATGGCACAGGAACACTGAGCAGTTCTTAGTCAAGTGGACAGGTTACAACAGCACCCAGAACACGTGGGAGCCGTATGCACATGTGAAGGGGACAACCGCACTGGAAGAATGGCTCTGGAAGCACCCTGGACAGGACTGCAGCCAAAGGTTAGCAGCCAGGAGCTGTAGGAGAACCTAGATAGCGAGCTGTACAGTAAATTAACAAGAGATATGCTACTTGAGTTGGAGGACATTATAGCGCAAGATCTTGGCATCGTTGGTTGATGGCCAAATGCTGCTGGGCAGCATATCTCGCTGGGCGAGTTGCCGGCATCGTTGGACAATGGCCCAAGGCTGCTGGGCAGCATACCTCACTGTGAGATGGATGATGCTGGGCATTGACCGGCTGCCAATGCAAGGTGGTTGGCACCAGATTTGCATGGCAGCGTACCTTGAGACCCACGGGGACCGTGGCCATAGTACATACCCACGTGAAGGGGAAGAGAGGGGCTTCGGCCAAGATACATGCATTGTTTGACAATGGGCCAAAGGTCGCTGGGCAACATACCTTGCTGGGCAAGATGCCGGGATCGCTGGGCAATGAGCCAAAGACTGCAAGGCAGTAGACCTCACAAGGTGAAATGCCGGCATTGTTGGACAATGGCCAAAGGTCGCTGGGCAGCATATCTTGATGCCGGGATTGCTGGGCAATGAGCCAAAGACTGCAAGGCAGTAGACCTCACTAGGTGAGATTCCGGCATCATTGGACGATGGCCAGGAAACCGCTGGGCGGTCTTCCCAACGGGGATGTGTGATGCAGGGCATCTACCATGAGCACCATAGCCGGGAGGAAGCCGAGTGACATTGGACACAGCAGACGCATACAAAATGCTACAAGGCTCAAAGGAGCACAGCAATGAGAAGGCAACTACAGCAATGAGATTGTGGTACTGAATTTGATTATACGGGCCGAAGGCCAGGCTCCAAGGGAGCAACAGACAACAAGTGAAAGTATGTACAAGAAGGGGGGGGGGGGGGGTGAGAACTAATCAACCAATCTTGGTGAAGGAGAATTGGCACCGATTGCTGTGGCACTGGTCGCCCAACCCGCACCAGAGGGGGGTGTAATTTGCCACCTTCATCTTGCTGCAAAGAGAGCTGAGTTAGTCAGGTAAGACAGCAGCAGGCCAAAGAGTACTACTTACGCACGGACGTGGCCCATGCAGTGGAGATGGTTGCATGGGAACATGCAGAGGTCCGCTCCAACATGGTTGCAGCCAGCAAACTGGCACCCGGCAGGGATGGCCGCAAAGAAGAGGACCCGGTCGCAGTGGGGGGCGCTGCACGTCAACTGGCCCTGAGGGCCATCGTTTTGGAAAGCAAAGGAACAAAGGAACCACTCCGTTAGGAAGACATCCAACCGCCTCTCAGCGAAGGGGGAACATACCGTGTTGTTGGCTGCCGCCACAATGCAGGGCAGGCACACCAGATGGTGGCATTCTGACATGAACATCTTGCTCTTGCGGAAAAGGCGGCATTTCCAGCAAGAAGGCAAGTCGGCCAACCCCTCAGGGGAGGACTTTTCAAGGACCGAGGGGTCCTGTAGATAACAAGGGAAGACGGGGAACATGGGACAAGTTGCCACAACCGAGGATGAGCACCGACCCCTACTTACCCGGGCGGGCTGGGCCCGCTTGGTTGTGCCTTTTGCAAGTTGCTGGGCGGGATGGTGCTTGCCTGCGGTGGTGGTGTCGGAGGGGAGAGGAGAGTTGTTGGCGACGTTGGCCATGTTGTTTGTGTATGTATGTATGTATGTGCGTGTGTGTGTGTGATGTGTGTGTGTCAAGCTACAAAGGAAAGAAGAGCAAGAGGGGGGAGATTCAACGGGCAGTACCTTTCAAAGGCTTGACCTGCTTGGGAACGCTCGGAAATTCAGGGGTTAGTGTTTCATTCCCTACGGAGCGCAGCAGATGTTACTTATCAAAATCCGCACGGAGGAAGGTACTCATGATTCATCTAGGGCCCCTGCAAAGAGAGAAATAGACTTTCCGACAACTTTGCGCACCACGAAGGGCGGAGACTACCCGTTGGAGACTACCACAACGCAACCCACGCCAGGGCCATCTCCCCAGTCTCATCTTCCCACAACCACGTCAGCATCCGTTAACCCGCCGCCGCCCGGCTTAGGCAAGCTTCACCTCGCTGAAGAGATTTGAGCCTAAGAGATAGTCACAAATCTAAGGGGGGTGTAATGAGGTGTGGCTCGCCAGCCTAAGCCTAGATACGCGTCGGGAAGGGCCCTGTGTGAGATGGATTCTAGCATCAGCATTCCAAAGGGTACTAGACCTCAGGGATGGCCACGGATGGCCATCACGTGACCAGGACTGCCTCACGGTCCAGAAGAAAAGTAGGAATACTCCGACAAGGGCGTATTCAAGACTTAGAGATCTTACAGTAGAATTAGAGAGAGGCAATTCTCAAATAGAAGACTAGACCCTGGCAATAGACCTAGTATTATTACAACATCCACCTTTCACATCTGAAATATCACTTCTCCTTACTTTTTCAATTCTTCAACTCTTTACCCATAATCCCGACGCTTGAATTGTACATCTCCCGCCTTGAAGTACAGGCACCTCACACAGATAGTTGATGGCCATAGCAAGCTCTCTTCAAAGTTTGAAAGGAATGTGGCTGTTATGAATAATTGTCTGGACCTGTTCCTTGAAAGTACAGTTGAACAGTTCAGCAATGCTATTTTGCTGAAAGGAGTACAGGTGCATTGGGTTTAACGTAATCCCATTGTCAAGCAGTTCAGCTTGTAGGGCATAGTATTTACTGTTGTTATTACAGCGCAGCCCTTTGATTTTGGAGTTGGGATGATATTCAGCATACTTGCAATAGTTTTGCCAATCATGAATGCTTTGATTTTTGGCTTTGAAAGGGTAGATGATGGAATACTGTGTGTATTTATCAATGAACTTGAGGCTGTAGCAGGCATCAGAGTGAGAGAGAAGACTGGCACCCATAACAACAATGTTCCAATGTATGCAATCAAGAGGTTTGGTTGCAGGTTGAGGGTTTGTCCCATTGAAAGGCAGCCAGATGGATTTACCAAGGGAGCAGCCAGAGCATAACATTGGCTCCGGTTTGACCTTGTTTGGCAGATCAAAAGAATAGATCAGATTCCCAACTTGAAGCGCTTGTTGTCCGATGTGTTCAAAGCATTGATGCCATAGTTTACAGACATTGCAGTTCTTTGCTTTGCAGCTTTGGTCGCAAAAGCAGCAGCGGTAGTTTCAACATAGCCATCAAAAAATGGCAGGTTTCCGTTGTGGCCAAACGGCAGAATAATGTGGCCACTCTTCAAGATGGAGGAACCGTTAGTTGAGAACGTGATTTCATAACCGTCCCGGTTCAAGGGCGATGTAGAAACCTGGTTGCAGCTGGCTTCAGGTACATAGAGCACGTCAACGCAAACAATGGCTTTGTCTGTGTTGTTATTGCTGATGGTGAGCATGCCTGCCTTGTGAGCGATGGGGTTTTCACTGTTTGCGACGCTGATTTGAACTGCCGGGATAGGTCACAGGTCAGTAAGGAGGATAGCATCCTTGATAATGTGGTGCATTGCACAAGACTCAAGGGCAATGCAAGGATCTGTGATAAGTTACGAAAACAAGATTTGCTTCGGCAGCGGGTCTTTGCTGATGTTGTTTGATAAGCACACACGCATTTCTCATTTGCACGCAGTCCTTCATCTAATGACCAGTTTGTTCACAGAGGTGACAAGGAAACCCTGGAACTAAGCGACAACATTGTTGTTGATTCTTCCGTGGATACATTTTCCATAGTTTTCGATGCGTGTGTGTGTTGACATTGGCATTGGTGGCTGGGCCACCGTGCATCACATGAGCCTCAACAGAAGACCGTTTAAGAGTGTGCAAGTGCCCCGTTCTGAGGTAAGCTGTTCCTGACAAGTTGCAGCTTTCTGCATGATGTCTAAATTCAAAAGATTCTTCCAGATGATGGCCGAATAGATGGGACATTTGAGTCCCTTGAGATAGCAGTGCTCGACCTCTCCTTTGTTCATGTCAAGGATTTGCATGACAAGCTTGTTGAACACGTTGTTGTATGCAACTACCGACGTGGTTTGTAAGAGACCATCCAGCTCATCACAGAGTATCAAACTGAACACAGGTGGTGTGAACCTCAAAGAAAGCGATGTTTTGAGAAGATTCCACGTTTGGGGAGCGTTCCCCTGACTTTCATGAGTTCTCCACCAAATGTGAGTGGTGGATGTGAGTTTGCTCCCTGCCATCTTTGTTTCAAGAAGCGGCGGAAGGTATGCAACTTCAAAGAAGTTGTCTAGTTTTGCAATGAACTTGAGAAGCAGTTGCAAAACCGTTGAAGTTAGGAACCTGCTTAGGAAGCTCCTTTGCAACAGGATTCATTGAAGACAAAGTAGAAGATAAGTTCTTGGATGAACAAGAGTCTGGGCGGTCTTTTGGGAAGACCTGAAAGTTTGCAACAGTGGTTGTCTGCATTTGCATCTGTGCAAAAGTGGAAATCATCTTCTTCATCATCTCCTGTTGTGACTTAGCGGTGAGTGGCTGCAATTCTAGCAGCATGCATTTCTGCATTTTGGCAGTAATGTGTTGGGATTCCAACAGCGTCTTCTCTAAATACTCCTGAGTGACCACTGCATTGTCAGGTTGACCAGCTTGACCTTTGTCGTCCTTGCTGCAAAAACCCCCATCTGCAAAAGCCTGCATTGGTGCAGGTGCAGTGTTTGTTCCAGACTAGGTCCGAACGGGGCTATGGGCCAATGGTATGATTGAGTATTGAACAACAGAAAGAAAATACAGGAAAGATGTTGTTCTAAACGTTGATAGGTGTAATAATACTAGGTCCATTGCCAGAGTCTAGTCTTCTATTTCGGAATTGCCTCTCTCTAATTCTACTGTAAGATCTCTAAGTCTTGAATACGCCCTTGTCGGAGTATTCCTACTTTTCTTCTGGACCGTGAGGCAGTCCTGGTCACGTGATGGCCATCCGTGGCCATCCCTGAGGTCTAGTACCCTTTGGAATGCTGATGCTAGAATCCATCTCACACAGGGCCCTTCCCGACGCGTATCTAGGCTTAGGCTGGCGAGCCACACCTCATTACACCCCCCTTAGATTTGTGACTATCTCTTAGGCTCAAATCTCTTCAGCGAGGTGAAGCTTGCCTAAGCCGGGCGGCGGCGGGTTAACGGATGCTGACGTGGTTGTGGGAAGATGAGACTGGGGAGATGGCCCTGGCGTGGGTTGCGTTGTGGTAGTCTCCAACGGGTAGTCTCCGCCCTTCGTGGTGCGCAAAGTTGTCGGAAAGTCTATTTCTCTCTTTGCAGGGGCCCTAGATGAATCATGAGTAGCTTCCTCTGTGCGGATTTCGATAAGTAACATCTGCTGCGCTCTGTAGGGAATGAAACACTAACACCTGAATTTCCGAGCGTTCCCAAGCAGGTCAAGCCTTTGAAAGGTACTGCCCGTTGAATCTCCCCCCTCTTGCTCTTCTTTCCTTTGTAGCTTGACACACACACATCACACACACACACGCACATACATACATACATACACAAACAACATGGCCAACGTCGCCAACAACTCTCCTCTCCCCTCCGACACCACCACCGCAAGCAAGTGCCATCCCTCCCAGCAACTCGCAAAAGGCGCAACCAAGCGGGCGCAGACCACCTGGGTAAGTAGGGGTCGGTGCTCATCCTCGGTTGTGGCAACTTGTCCCATGTTCCCCGTCTTCCCTTGTTATCTACAGGACCCCTCGGTCCTTGAAAAGTCCTCCCCTGAGGGGTTGGCCGACTTGCCTTCTTGCTGGAAATGCCGCCTTTTCCGCAAGAGAAAGATGTTCATGTCAGAATGCCACCATCTGGTGTGCCGGCCCTGCATTGTGGCGGCAGCCAACAACACGGTATGTTCCCCCTTCGCTGAGAGGCGGTTGGATGTCTTCCTAATGGAGTGGTTCCTTTGTTCCTTTGCTTTCCAAAACGATGGCCCTCAGGGCCAGTTGACGTGCGGCGCCCCCCACTGCGACCGGGTCCTCTTCTTTGCGGCCATCCCTGCCGGGTGCCAGTTTGCTAGCTGCAACCATGTTGGAGCGGACCTCTGCATGTTCCCATGCAACCATCTCCACTGCATGGGCCATGTCCGTGCGTAAGTAGTACTCTTTGGCCTGCTGCTGTCTTACCTGACTAACTCAGCTCTCTTTGCAGCAAGATGAAGGTGGCAAATTACACCCCCCTCTGGTGCGGGTTGGGCGACCAGTGCCACAGCAATCGGTGCCAATTCTCCTTCACCAAGATTGGTTGATTAGTTCTCACCCCCCCCCCCCCCCCCCCTTCTTGTACATACTTTCACTTGTTGTCTGTTGCTCCCTTGGAGCCTGGCCTTCGGCCCGTATAATCAAATTCAGTACCACAATCTCATTGCTGTAGTTGCCTTCTCATTGCTGTGCTCCTTTGAGCCTTGTAGCATTTTGTATGCGTCCGCTGTGTCCAATGTCCCTCGGCTTCCTCCCGGCTATGGTGCTCATGGTAGATGCCCTGCATCACACTTCCCTGTTGGGAAGACCGCCCAGCGGTTTCCTGGCCATCGTCCAATCATGCTGGAATCTCACCTAGTGAGGTCTACTGCCTTGCAGTCTTTGGCTCATTGCCCAGCAATCCCGGCATCAAGATATGCTGCCCAGCGACCTTTGGCCATTGTCCAACAATGCCGGCATTTCACCTTGTGAGGTCTACTGCCTTGCAGTCTTTGGCTCATTGCCCAGCGATCCCGGCATCTTGCCCAGCAAGGTATGTTGCCCAGCGACCTTTGGCCCATTGTCAAACAATGCATGTATCTTGGCCGAAGCCCTTCTCTTCCCCTTCACGTGGGTATGTACTATGGCCACGGTCCCCGTGGGTCTCAAGGTACGCTGCCATGCAAATCTGGTGCCAGTCACCTTGCATTGGCAGCCGGTCAATGCCCAGCATCATCCATCTCACAGTGAGGTATGCTGCCCAGCAGCCTTGGGCCATTGTCCAACGATGCCGGCAACTCGCCCAGCGAGATATGCTGCCCAGCAGCATTTGGCCATCAACCAACGATGCCAAGATCTTGCGCTATAATGTCCTCCAACTCAAGTAGCATATCTCTTGTTAATTTACTGTACAGCTCGCTATCTAGGTTCTCCTACAGCTCCTGGCTGCTAACCTTTGGCCGCAGTCCTGTCCAGGGTGCTTCCAGAGCCATTCTTCCAGTGCGGTTGTCCCCTTCACATGTGCATACGGCTCCCACGTGTTCTGGGTGCTGTTGTAACCTGTCCACTTGACTAAGAACTGCTCAGTGTTCCTGTGCCATCTGGCATTTAAAATCTTGTCCACTTGGTAGGTCTCCTGACCGTCTTCGTCCTTCTTGGGCTCAGGCGGCGTGGTGACCTGTCTGTACGGGGTACCACCTGGGTCATGGTACCGTCTCAGAATGCTGACATGAAAGACTGGGTGCAACCCGGTGAACTCCTTGGGTAGTTTGATCTTGTAGGTGTCAGGATGCGCGCCCTTGCTGCGTACTGTGAATGGCCCAATCCATTGTTCAGCCAGCTTTTTGTTCCTTGTGGTGACACTGGTAATTGCAATACCCTCACAGTGGAGTAAGACCTTGTCACTCTCTTGGTATGCTTCCGGGGGCTTCTTGCAGTCATAGTACTTTGCCTGCTGGTCCTGTGCATCTCGGAGCCGTTGCTGCACAATGCGACTTACGTCAGCAAATTCCTTAATCCGTCTCTCCACAGCGGCTCGTGCCGATTGCCTTATCATCTCTCTGGGGTTGGGTGCTACCCATTGGTTTGGTACCCGGGGAACGCGGCCTAGGTCAATCTTGAAAGGGGATAGTCCCATCAACATCTGCGGCATTCGGTTGTAGTTGTACTCGAGTGTGGGGAGTAAACTCTTCCAGTTGGAGCCGGCATAGTCAAGAAAGGGGCCCATGATTCTCTTGATTGTCTTGATGGTGTTCTCCGCGTTGCCGTCGGTCTGTTGGTGTCGTGCCGACAAGAGTTCTTGCTTGATGTCAAGTGCCCGCATGAGGTACCGCCAGAATTCTGATAGCCACTTGGGGTCCCAATCGCTCACGATGGTGTGGGGTAACCCCATGTGGCGAAATGCCTGTTCCAGAAAGAGTTGAGCCGTCTCCTGAGCTGTAGCGCATGTGTTAGTAGGTAGGAGTGTCACGCGGCTTGAAATGCAGTCAACGATGAGGAGTACGGCGTCTGCCGTCTTGGTCAGTCTCTTGCCGGTGTGGTGCGGAGGGTTCTTTGTCACGTTGGGTTCTACCCAAGGTTCCCCCCCCCTTAGGGCCTGACGTGGGGAAGAATATTTCAATGCCAATTTGTTGCCAACAAGCGTAAGGGATTGGTAAGATGCAGAGGAAACCAAGCGGCGCGGTTTGCTTGTGACGTTGGCAGGTAGGGCAGGTGCAGACATACTGGTACACACCACGTTCCACATGGGGCCAGTAGTACGACTCCAGAAGTTTGGCGAGCATCCGTTGGACACCAGAGTGACCACCGTTCGCGAGAGAGTTGTGATGAATTTGAAGGAGTGGCCCCCGTAAACTATCGGGGACATACCGACGGTCATGATACATCAAGAATCGGTGCGGAGGAGAGTCCACTGTCCGGAATCGCTGTGCATGGCCGGATCGGTTCTCCGGGGGACTGTTGATGGTTAGTAAGATGTTTTGGCCAAAATCATCTGATGCAAGCGCTTGGGTCCAGTCCGCATCGGTCGGCATATGCGTCGTGATGGGCTTCTCCGTCGGCACAATGGCGTTGACCATGTTGATCTTGGCCTGGCAGATTGCACACTTGGGGGCATAAGTCGGGTCGCGACTGAGGAAGTCGGCGATTGAATTCCATGTGCCAGGGAGGTATTCCACTGGGAAACCGAACTGTTGGAGGAACTCGACCCAGCCTGCTTGGCAACGTGACAGGTGAGGTTGTTCCTGGAGGTAGATCAGGGATTTGTGGTCAACAAACGTGCAGAAAGGGCGGCCGATGAGGTAATGGCAGTTGGCGCATAGGGATTTGACTAGTCCCAGCAGTTCTTGTTCATGCACGGGGTATTGGGTCTCAGCGGGTTGCATCTTGCAGGAGTAATATGTCACCGGACAAAGTTGGGGATGGTTGGCTAAGCCCGATTTGGTGGTTGGTAGTGGGTGAGGGTAAGGGAAATCCCCTTTGGCCGGCTGTGCCAGCCGTCCGCCGTAAGCGTAGCCCAATGCGTCCGTGAACAAGTAGGTGTCAAGCGCCGGGTCGAAGTACGCTAGGGTGGGTGCCAAGGAGCATAATTCCTTTAAGCAATTGAATGCTCAATCTTCCTCATCACCCCACTGCCATGGGCGGTTGCCCAATTGCAAGTTCGTTAGTGGCAGGGCAATCTGTGCATACTTGGGAATGTATTCCTTGATGTAGTTGATGAGGCCCATGAAGCTAAGGGGCTCCAGATAGTTGGTTGGGCAAGGTCGTTCCCGGACCGTCGTCACCTTGGAGGGGGCAATACTCAGGCCATCCTTGCCAACTCAGTGGCCGCAGAACTTGACTTTGTCAACAGCCCATTGACATTTACTGGGTTTGATGTGAAGGCAATGTTCCGTCAAGGTCTTGAGGATCTTGTCAATGTGCTGAATGTGCGAATTCATGTTGGTGCTGAATATGAGAATATCGTCAAGGTATGAGATCACGTAGGTGTCGTACTTGTCGCCCAAGAGTTTGTTGGTGAGTTGCTGGAATGTAGCAGGTGCATTAGTTAAGCCGAAAGGTAGAACATTGTATTCAATGTGTCCCAAACGTGTTCGGAACGCTGTTTTCTCCCTATCTTCCGGTTGAATCATGATGCAGTGATACGCGTTGCGGATCTCAATCGCGGTAAATACCCGCATGTTGACAAGCCTGTCACGCAGTTCCAAGAGGTTCGGAAGTGGCGTGGCGTCCTTGTGGGTCATCTTGTTCAGTGCCCGGTAGTCAATGCAGCAGCGTAAGCTGCCGTCCTTCTTTGGGGCAAATAGGACGGGTGTGCCCCATGGGCTGCGAGAGTGTGAGATCCAACCCTTGTCCATTAAGCGCTGCATCTGCTGGCCGAGCTCATCCAATTTGTCCGCGCTGAAATGTCAGAGTGGCTGCATCACGGGCTTCAAGCCGGGTTTGAGCCGAATGGTGAAATTGTCCTCGCCTCGATCCAGAGGCATGCCTGACTGCTTGGTGAATAACGTTGTGATGTATTTCTCTGGGGTTGGTCGGAGTGGATGGTCAGCCGCCAGCACCTCTAGCAGGTCCTCTTGATCTGCCGTCTTGGCTTCGGCGTTGGTGTGGCATCGCTCCTCCAAGATTGCCCTCTTCTTGGTGTCGACCGTCCGTACGAATTGAGCCTCTACGACTGGAATCGCATCAATGATGTGTACCTTGAAGACTCCAGTGATCTCGCCCTTCTTCATCAAGCGTTTCCATTGCCTGGTCGTGTTGATTCCCTCTGCATTGAGTGCTGGCTTCGCCGGCTGAAATCTGCGGGGCCGTATCTCTCATGGGGAGAGCAGGCGGGCGGCGCACGCGGACGGTGCTTCCCAATGGCGATTAGTCGATTTGGCTAGAAGGCTGAGGGTCTGGCCGTTGTGGTAAAACGTCATTGTTGGGAAGCCTTCTTGATCAAAAAGCCCTTGGACGTCTCATCCCAATATGAACGGCAAGCTGAGTATGACATTGACCCTGATTGGTGAGACCACAAATGGTATGGTGTCTTCCCGGTAGGTAATCTTCTCCTCAGTGAACACCAAGAGGTCCCCACAGGTCATCTTCGTTGCACCATAGTTTCCCGCTCTATCGCCCCATGGGACCTCCAGCGGAGTTGGAGAGGTGTAGGTCCGGAGGCCGTGCTTGGCTGCCCAAGTGTTGCTGATGATCAGAGTGTTACACCTGGTATTGATTAGAATGCGGGCGAAGTGCCCTTGTATCTTCCCATGAACCACAAATGTCTCCCTGTGGATGCTGGGTCCCGGCCTGTCCGTGGGGATCTTGCCTTGCATCCAGGGTTGGGGTACTGAGACGGTGCAAACGTTCAGCACCCGGGGCGAAAATCCGAGCTGTTGACTGAGCCCCCGTCGCTGACCGTGTCGTTCCCGGGCTCTTTGGTGATCTCTACAGGGGTGGCAAATGTTCTATGCTCACCGGTCATACCTTTACCTGCTGAGCACCCACGGGCATAGTGCCCCTTGCCTCCGCAGTTGAAACATTTGTTGCGTTCACGATGTTTGTTATAGGTGATGCACTCGCAGTGTGAGATCCCTTGGTGGTTGTCCGTACTGCGTGTGGAACGACCTGAGCCATAGGGGCTGTGGCGTCCCCTTTCTTGTGCTTGATAGTTCCCTTGATGTACCTGAGCCGGCTGGACTGCAGCATACTGACGTCTCCTTCCGCTGGGGGTTACCCGCGCAACATTGTCCGCATAGCCTCAAATCCTGTAGCATAGTAGAGCTTTGTTCTGTAGCTTGGTGATTGGAATCTTGGCGCCATTATTCCTCATGATTGCAGCATAGCAGTGGTCCCGAATGCGCTGGCCGACATGGTTGGTCAAGAATCCCGTCAAGAAATAGTCACGCTCTTGCCTTGAGGTCAACCGCTCCTTGTTGTTGAGCGTCGCAATCCGGGCCCAAAAGGTATTGAACTTGGGGATATACTCCAATATGCTATTAGTGAAACCCAGCCGCTTCATCTTTGCTTCTGCGGTGTTTCGTAAGTTGGCGGGGTAGAAGCGGATGCAGAGGATCCTCATGAATTCTCCCAATGTTGTGGGCTGGTCGCCGGCATCTCTGAGCATTTGCCACCATTCGTCGGCAGTTTTCTTGAGGTACCCCAAGGTGTGGTCGATGTCCCGGTGGTCCGTCCTGAAGTTGGTTGCCTCAAGGTAGCGTGTGTGGACCTTCAAGAACTCATTGACCTTTGACACCAGTTCTTGACTGTTCCCTTTTCCGTTGCAGTGTGTCAGCTGCTTGCGAAGGTTCTCACAGCGTTCCTTCTCGGCTTGCATTTGTGTGCGGTTTTCTTCCGCCAGGAGGATATTGACATGCGGTGTTGCAACCGCTGGTTGGACTGGAGTCGGAATCCTTGAGAGAAGGGCTTCAAAGCGGGCCTCTCCCATTGCGATCTCTTCCTGCAGTAGGCATTGGGTCCCCACCAATTGTGCAGCCAACATTGCAATGGGGTTGTCGGTTGGTGTGTTGACTTCGGGTTCTCCTACTGCCATTGGGCTGTTCCTGGTGCTACGTGCCATTGTTGTCATATACAGGGCGGTGCTACCATGTAACAATACTAGGTCCATTGCCAGAGTCTAGTCTTCTATTCAGGAATTGCCTGTCTCTAATTCTACTGTAAGATCTCTAAGTCTTGAATACGCCCTTGTTGGAGTATTCCTACGTTTCTTCTGGACCGCAAGGCAGTCCTGGTCACATGATGGCCATCCGTGGCCATCCCTGAGGTCTAGTACCCTTTGGGATGCTGACGCTAGCATCCATCTTGCATGGGGCCCTTCCCAACACGTATTTAGGCTTAGGCTGGCAAGCCACGCCTCATTACAGATGTATTGAAGAATGATGATCTCTATCTGGGGTACTTTCATTCTTGTTTATATATGTGGTTCTTGGGTTCTGAATCCGTAACTAACTTTTGGAGAATAGGGAGATAATCTAGGGATCTATGGCAGTGCAGCAATGGAAGTGTAGCTGTGCAGTACTGTGACCCCAGGGGAAACTTTTGGGGTGTTCTGCTTATGAAGGATTGGGTAATCGCTTATGAGGTGCATCTGCCTTAACTTGGGATATGGCTTTTTACTAGCCAAAAAATAAGTAAAGTATAAAGATGCCATAATGGCCATCTCACAATCTGCATCAACGGACACAGTCCACGTCTTCAAAAAAGAGACCCCATACCAACGCTGGTTTGGGACCCCTGCCAATGTATCAAACCTCTGCACCATCTGGAGAGAGGCCTATATGCATCAGCCTGTGCACCGTTGCACACACCGCAAGCTTGGAGCTTGCACTGTCAGACCTTTCCAATTAGTGGGATATCACCTCACTAAACAAGGCAACTCTTGTCTTTTCTGATGCATCAACAGATTTGATTGTTGACACACTAGACTTTTCAGTCAACAAGGCTGATAACATCCTTGGATACGTTGTTGAGCGCGTTTTACTCTCTCATAACAGTGTCGAAGAAGAGACATTCCTGATTATGTGGCCTAGCTATAACAAACCAGCATAAGAACCTTGCGACAGTCAAGGATTCAGAGCCCTGATGCAATTCACAAGAATCAAAGATGACTGCATTCCCATAAGCGCCAAATTGCATGCCGCATACAGCACTGACATCAACAGGTCCATAACTTACCAGAAGGCGGTTAACTTGCCATACACAAAAGAGCAAAAACAGGCAATCTACATCAACTTTTCATTTCACTGCACAAACAAGATGTGGGACATGGATTCCGTACGAACACTGCTGGTGTTCTCCTTGTTGATCCTACATTGGCCTTTAAAGCTAAACGCAATGCCAATGGTTAAATCATGAAGTTCAAAGCCTGTCTTGTTGTCTGAAGTTTCATGCAGTGTGAAGGCACTGATTTCAACAAAACGTACATGACTGTCATTAAGTTTAACACCTTGCAGGTGCTACTTCCACTTGCCGCCAAACTTGATCTTTACCTCTATCAGATAGATGTAATCACTGGATTCTCCACAAAAGATTTTGACAAGGAGATTTGGATGCGTCTTCCAGCCAGCATTGCTGACAGCATCTTCAAACTACGCTGTTTTCTTTACAGTCTTGAACAATTGCCGCACTTATGGAACAGGGTTTTTGCCTTTTTTTTTCAACAACTCAGGTTTTCAGTATCAGAGTTTGACACTACAATCTATATCAAGCGGGCTGACAACACAAAGATTCTGATTGTTGCTGTCTCAATGGATGATTTCACAATTTGCACATTAGATCTTGATGACCTGCTTACCCTCCAGTCCACGCTGGCCAAATGCTCCTAGATGGAGGACATGGGGGAGATCTTTTTTCTTCTCAGTCTTTAGATTACGTGCAACTGGTCAAAGTACTGCATCACCATTGATCAACAGAAGTACATCAAAAACATGATTGAAGAATTTAACCTCAACGCCATGCGGTTGCATTACATCCCAATGAATTCAAACTTACATCTAAATGTAAACAATGGAGTTGATGCTCGCAACACATCGTGAATCAAGAAATATCAGACAATCATTGAAACGTTAATGTATCTAATGTTAGGGACTTGCCCTGACCTTGCCTATTCTGTCTCTCATCTAGCTCAGTTCCTGGCGGCACTGACAGCTGCACACATGGCAGCTGCAAAGAAGGTTTGCGTGTACGCAAACACAACCAGTGAGTCCTTTCTCGTCTTCAAAGATAGAGAAGACATTGTTGAATACTTGGACGCTGACTATGTATGCTGCAGAAACACATGCCGCTCAACCTCTAGCTATGTCTTCATGCTCAACGGAGCTGCCATTTCATGGAAATCTCAATGTCCAAAACCAACGGCATTGTCCACAACAAAAACTGAATACCATGCATTTGCAGAATGCGTGAAGGAAACACTCTGGATTCAAGGTCTCCTATCTAAGCTGTCAGCAACGGAACAGACTGCAGTTTCCATTTATGAGGCCAATCAGGCAACTATCAACTTTGCGGCCAATCTGAAACATCACCAAAAGACCAAACACATTGACACCCATTATCACTTTCTGCAAGACCTTGTTGGCAACAAGCGCATTCACCTACAGTCCATTGAGTCCAAGCCCATGCTTGCTGACACCTTGACAAACCTGCTACCTTGTCCAGTACTAACGATCTGCAACATGTTGTGCGTAGGTCCGGATAAGGGGTAGTGCAACAGAGGGAAGCTAGCTTGACACTCTCAATGACAATGGAATGATTGTGTTGTTGGTTTTTTTTTTTAGTAAACAATGGGTGAAAGAGATATACGCTAAAAAGAAGAAAGGTGGCTGTGCAAGCTATCTAATCATACGCGGGTAAATGAAGCACCAGTGTGCAGCAGAAGTGGCGTGGGGTCTTGGAGCGCTGTCGATTTGACAGGTTTATCTCACAAGTCCAGTTTCAACACTCCCCCAACTTTTGAGACCAAACATGTCACAAAATGGTCAAGCTCCAAAGTGTCCCATTTGTCTTTTTCGAGATGCCGAGTTCTGTGGGAGCTGCGGACACCTGTTTTGCTTCAAGTGTTTGCAGTACAGTTGGGTGGCATCTAACGACGCTGCACACAGATGTGCTATCTGCAGGTGAAGAAGGAGTTCCGTTGTGCTGGTTTCAGGGTATTGATGTTTTGTAATGCACAGGAGGTCGTGGGTTAACCTCTTCAAAGGGGACATGATGAGAAAGCGGTGTGCAATGTGTCATATGGAAAAGAACTGTCGGACGACGCATGCATGTGGAGAAAATGACCCCTGTTTTCTGTGTGAGAGCTGTTCACGGGGTCTGGTGCATCGAAGTGGAGAAATACGCTGCCCAAAATGCAACAAGTCGGACCGTCGATTGAGATGGTGGTTGCGGCGGGTGTATTTCAACTAGACTTATGACGGGCATATATCAATGAGATTTGGCATAGTCTGATTTCGTTCGGAGTCCAGTTCGGTGTCGCAGATCATCAAGTAATGGACGAGGTAGCGGTTTTGTCAGGGCGTCAGCCAGCATGAGCTTGGACTCAGTGTACTGTAGGTGAATGCGCTCGTTACCGACAAGGTCTCACAGAAAGTGATAACGGACGTCGATGTGTTTGGTTTGTTGGTGATGCGTTGGATTGGCAGCAAGCTTGATAGCGGCCTGATTGTCCTTGTAGATGAGAACTACTGTCTGCTCCGTTGCTGACAGTTCGGATAGGAGACCCTGGATCCAGAGTGCTTCCTTTGCACATTCCGCGAATGCAATGTATTCTGCTTCTGCTGTGGATAGTGCCGTTGATTTTTGACGTTGAGATTTCCATGAAATGGCAGCTCCGTTGAGCATGAATACATAGCCAAAGGTTGAGCGACGTGTGTCCGTACAGCGTGCGTAGTCGGCATCCGAATATCCGACAATGTCTCCCCCATCTTTGAAGACAAGAGAGAGATCACTGGTTGTGTTTGCATACGCGCAAACTTTCTTTGCGGCCGTCATGTGTGCAGCCGTCGGTACTGCCAGAAACTGAGATAAGTGGGAGACTGAGTAGGCCAGGTCGAGGCGAGTCCCTAACATCAGATACATTAGTGTTCCAAAGATTGACTGATATTCCTTGATTCCTGATGCGTCAAGGGCGTCGGCTCCATCGTTCGCATTTAGATGTAAGTTTGGGTCCATCGGGATGTGATGCAGCTGCATGCCGTTAAGGTTAAACTTGTTGATCATGTTTTTGATGTACTTCTGTTGGCCAATGGTAATGCAGCGCTTTGACCGGTTGCGCGTAATCTGGAGACCGAGAAGGAAAGAGATCTCCCCCATGTCCTCCATCTTGAAGCGTTCGGCAAGCGTGGATTTGAGAGTGAGCAGGTCATCGAGGTCTGATGCGAAAATCGTGAGATCATCCACGTAGACGGCAACAATCAGGATTTTTGTGTTGTCAGTCCGCTTGATGTAGAGCGCGGTGTCGAGTTCTGATACTGAGAACCCGAGCTGTCGAAGGAAGGAGTCGAGAACCTTGTTCCATAGGTGCGGCGATTGTTTAAGGCCGTAAAGAGAACGGCGTAGTTTGACAATGTCGTCAGCGACGCCGGCTGGGAGCCGCATCCAGATTTCTACGTCAAGATCTCTATTGAGAAATGCGGTGATGACATCCATCTGATGGACATGAAGGTCGAGCTTAGCGGCAAGCGTGAGTAGCACCCGCAAGGTGTTAAACTTGACGACGGGCGCATACGTTTCGTTGAAGTCAATGCCTTCACGCTGCGTGAAGCCTCGGGGGACAAGGCGGGCTTTGAACTTCTTGATGGAACCATCGGCATTGTGTTTGACTTTGAAGACCCATTTGGAATCAACAAGGTGAGTGCCGGGCGGTGTTTGCGTGGTATCAGTGTCCCACGTCTTGTTAGTGCGGTGAGATAAGAGTTTGGCGCCGATCGCTTGTTTCCACTCTTTTGCGTACGGCGAGTTGACCGCCGCCTGGTAAGTGGCGGGCTCGTCAATGTCAGTGCTGCATGCGGCATGCAGTTCGGCAATTACGGGTGTGCCGTCATCTTCAATTCCGGTGAATCGCGTCAGGGCCTCTGAATCCTTGACGTTGTTGAGGGGTTCCCATGTTGGTTCGTTGTAGCCAAGCCACTTGACCAGGAATTCCTCTCCCCCTTCGCCGTTGCAAGAGAGTAAGATGCACTCAACCACATATTTGGGAGTGGTGTCGCTCTGAGCGACAGGACTGATGTAATCAGCCTTGTTGATTGTGACGTCTTGTGCGTCAATGATCGAATCCGTCGATGCATCATAAAGGCGATAGTTGCCTTGTTTAGTGGGGTGATATCCCACTAGTCGGAACGGTCCGACTGCGCAAGCTCTGAGCTTGCGGTGTGTGCGACGGTGCACAGGTTGATGCATATAGGCCACACTCCAGATGGTGCGGAGGTTTGATACATTGGCAAGGGTCCCAAACCAACGTTGGTATGGGGTCTCTCCGTTGAGAGACGTTGATGGCGTCCGTTGACGCAGATAGTTGACGGCCATAGCGAGTTCTCCCCAAAGTTTGAAAGGAGCGCGGCTATCATGAAGAATCGCTTGGACCTGGTCCATGAGCGTACGGTTGAACTGTTCAGCAATGCCATTTTGCTGAGAGAAGTACGGATGAGTGGGGTTTAACGTGATCCCGTCGGCGTGCAGCTCAGCCTGTAGGGGATAGTATTCACCGCCGTTATCGCAGCGCAGCTCCTTAATCTTGGAGTTGAGGTGACGTTCAGCGTATGCGCGATAGTTTGGCCAATAATCAATGGTTTGATCTTTGGTCTTGAGGGGGTAGATGACGGAATACTGTGAGTATTCGTCAATGAACGTGAGGATGTAGCGGGCGCCAGAGAGAGAGAGAAGACTGGCGCCCATGTCAAGGATGTCCAAATGTATGCAATCAAGAGGTTTGGTCACAGGTCGAGGGTTTTGCCCATTGAAGGGCAGCCGGGTGGATTTACCGAGAGAGCAGCCAGAGCACAACGCGTGCTCCAGTTCAACGTTGTTTGGCAGATCGAGAAAATCGATCAGATTTGCACCTTGAAGCGCTCGTTGTCCGATGTGCCCAAAGCGTTGATGCCATAGTTTATAGACATTGCGGTCCTTTGTTTTGCAGTTTCGGTCGCAAAAGCAGCAGCGGTTGTTCTCGACGTAGCCATCGATAAATGGCTGGTTTCCGTTGTGGCGGAGCGGCAGGATGACGCGGCCGTCCTTTGAAATAGAGGAACCTTTAGTTGAGAACGTAATCTCATAACCTTCCTGGTTCAAGGGCGATGTGGAAACCAAATTGTGGCTTGCGTCGGGTACGTAGAGCACGTTGACGCAGACTATAGCTTTGTCCGTGTCGTTATTGTTGATGGTGAGCGTGCCTGCTTGACAAGCGATGAGGTTTTTGCCGTTTGCAACGCTGATTTGAACTGCTGGGTGTTGAAACTGGACTTGTGAGATAAACCTGTCAAATCGACAGCGCTCCAAGACCCCACGCCACTTCTGCTGCACACTGGTGCTTCATTTACCCGCGTATGATTAGATAGCTTGCACAGCCACCTTTCTTCTTCTTAGCGTAGATCTCTTTCACCCATTGTTTACTCTAACCAAGAACACAATCATTCCATTGTCATTGAGAGTGTTGAGCTAGCTTTCCTCTGTTGCACTACCCCTTAACCGGACCTACGCACAACAGGTTATGAGCCCTGATAGCCCGCTCAACGCTTAAAATGACGAGTTCCCTGTATCCTTCTTCTCGTTGTTCAATACTCAATCATGCCATTGTCCCGTAGCCCCGTTCGGACCCGGTCCGGAACAAACACTGCGCCTGCGCCGATGCAGGCTTCTGCAGATGGGGGTCCTTGCAGCAAGGACGACAGAGGTCGAACCGGTCGACCTGACGATGCGGTCGTCACTAAGGAGTATTTGGAGAAGGCGCTGTTGGAATCCCAACACATTACCGCCGAAATGCAGGAACGCATGCTGCTAGAATCGCAGCGACTTGCCGCCAAGTCACAACGAGAGATGATGGAGAAGATGATCTCCACTTTTGCACAGATGCACATGCAGACGGCCGCCGCTGCAAACTCTCAAGTCTTCCCGGAAGACCGCCCAGACTCTCGTTCGTTGGAGAACTCTTCTCCCACTTTGTCCTCAATGAATCCTGTTGCAAAGGAGCTTCCTAAGCAGGTTCCTAACTTCAACGGTTTTGCAACTGCTTCTCAAATTCATTGCAAAACTAGACAACTTCTTTGAAGTTGCATACCTTCCGCCGCTTCTTGAAACAAAGATGGCAGGGAGCAAACTCACATCCACCACTCACATTTGGTGGAGAACTCATGAAAGTCAGGGGAACGCTCCCCAAATGTGGAATCTTCTCAAAACATCGCTATCTTTGAGGTTCACACCACCTGTGTTCAGTTTGATACTCTGTGATGAGCTGGATGGTCTCTTACAAACCACGTCGGTAGTTGCATACAACAACGTGTTCAACAAGCTTGTCATGCAAATCCTTGACATGAACAAAGGAGAGGTCGAGCACTGCTATCTCAAGGGACTCAAATGTCCCATCTATTCGGCCATCATCTGGAAGAATCTTTTGAATTTAGACATCATGCAGGAAGCTGCAACTTGTCAGGAACAGCTTACCTCAGAACGGGGCACTTGCACACTCTTAAACGGTCTTCTGTTGAGGCTCATGTGATGCACGGTGGCCCAGCCACCAATGCCAATGTCAACACACACACGCATCGAAAACTATGGAAAATGTATCCACGGAAGAATCAACAACAATGTTGTCGCTTAGTTCCAGGGTTTCCTTGTCACCTCTGTGAACAAACTGGTCATTGGATGAAAGACTGCCCGCAAATGAGAAACGCGCGTGCGCTTCTCAAACAACATCAACAGGGACCCGCTGCCGAAGCAAACCTCGTTTTGGCAACGAACCACAGATCCTCGCACTCAATTGCTCTAGACTCTTGCGCAACGCATCACGTCATCAAGGACGCTATCCTTCTCACCAACCTGCGACCCATCCCGGCAGTTCAAATCAGCGTCGCAAATGGCAAAAACCTCATCGCTTGTCAAGCAGGCACGCTCACCGTCAACAATAACGACACGGACGAAGCGATAGTCTGCGTCAACGTGCTCTACGTACCCGACGCAAGCCGCAATTTGGTTTCCACATCGCCCTTGAACCAGGGAGGTTATGAGATTACGTTCTCAACTAAAGGTTCCTCTATTTCAAAGGACGGCCGCGTCATCCTGCCGCTCCGCCACAACGGAAACCAGCCATTTATCGATGGCTACGTCGAGAACAACCGCTGCTGCTTTTGCAACCGAAACTGCAAAACAAAGGACCGCAATGTCTATGAACTATGGCATCAACGCTTTGGGCACATCGGACAACGAGCGCTTCAAGCTGCGAATCTGATCTATTCTCTTGATCTGCCAAACAACGTCGAACTGGAACACGCATTGTGCTCCGGCTGCTCTCTCGGTAAATCCACCCGGCTGCCCTTCAATGGGCAAAACCCTCGACCTGCGACCAAACCTCTTGATTGTATACATTTGGACATCCTTGACATGGGCGCCAGTCTTCTCTCTCTCTCTGGCGCCCGCTACATCCTCATGTTCATTGACTAATACACACAGTATTCCGTCATCTACCCCCTCAAGACCAAAGATCAAACCAATGATTATTGGCCAAACTATTGTGCATACGCTGAACGTCACCTCAACTCCAAGATTAAGGAGCTGCGCTGCGATAACGGCGGTGAATACTATCCCCTACAGGCTGAGCTGCACGCCGACGGGATCACGTTAAACCCCACTCATCCGTACTTCTCTCAGCAAAATGGCATTGCTGAACAGTTCAACCGTACGCTCATGGACCAGGTCCAAGCGATTCTTCATGACAGCCGCGCTCCTTTCAAACTTTGGGGAGAACTCGCTATGGCCGTCAACTATCTGCGTCAACGGACGCCATCAACGTCTCTCAACGGAGAGACCCCATACCAACGTTGGTTTGGGACCCTTGCCAATGTATCAAACCTCCGCACCATCTGAAGTGTGGCCTATATGCATCAACCTGTGCACCGTCGCACACACCGCAAGCTCAGAGCTTGCGCAGTCGGACCGTTCCGACTAGTGGGATATCACCCCACTAAACAAGGCAACTATCGCCTTTATGATGCATCGACGGATTCGATCATTGACGCACAAGACGTCACAATCAACAAGGCTGATTACATCAGTCCTGTCGCTCAGAGCGACACCACTCCCAAATATGTGGTTGAGTGCATCTTACTCTCTTGCAACGGCAAAGGGGGAGAGGAATTCCTGGTCAAGTGGCTTGGCTACAACGAACCAACATGGGAACCCCTCAACAACGTCAAGGATTCAGAGGCCCTGACGCGATTCACCGGAATTGAAGATGACGGCACACCCGTAATTGCCGAACTGCATGCCGCATGCAGCACTGACATTGACGAGCCCGCCACTTACCAGGCGGCGGTCAACTCGCCGTATGCAAAAGAGTGGAAACAAGCGATCGACGCCAAACTGTCATCTCACCGCACTAACAAGACGTGGGACACGGATACCACGCAAACACCGTCCGGCACTCACCTTGTTGATTCCAAATGGGTCTTCAAAGTCAAACGCAACGCCGATGGTTCCATCAAGAAGTTCAAAGCCCGCCTCGTCGCCCGAAGCTTCACGCAGCGTGAAGGCATTGACTTCAACGAAACGTATGCGCACGTCGTCAAGTTTAACACCTTGCGGGTGCTACTCGCGCTTGCCGCTAAGCTCGACCTTCATGTCCATCAGATGGATGTCATCACCGCATTTCTCAATGGAGATCTCGACGTAGAAATCTGGATGCAGCTCCCAGCCGGCGTCGCTGACGACGTTGTCAAACTACGCCGTTCTCTTTACGGCCTTAAACAATCGCCACACCTATGGAACAAGGTTCTCGACTCCTTCCTTCAACAGCTCGGGTTCTCAGTATCAGAACTCGACACCGCGCTCTACATCAAGCGGACTGACAACACAAAGATCCTGATTGTTGCTGTCTATGTGGATGATCTCACGATTTTTGCATCAGACCTTGATGACCTGCTCGCTCTCAAATCCGCGCTTGCCGAACGCTTTAAGATGGAGGACATGGGGGAGATCTCTTTCCTTCTTGGTCTCCAGATTACGCGCGACCGGTCAAAGCGCTGCATTACCATTGGCCAACAGAAGTACATCAAAAACATGATCAACAAGTTTAACCTTAACGGCATGCAGCTGCATCACATCCCGATGGACCCAAACTTACATCTAAATGCGAACGATGGAGCCGACGCCCTTGACGCATCAGGAATCAAGGAATATCAGTCAATCTTTGGAACACTAATGTATCTGATGTTAGGGACTCGCCTCGACCTGGCCTACTCAGTCTCCCACTTATCTCAGTTTCTGGCAGTACCGACGGCTGCACACATGACGGCCGCAAAGAAAGTTTGCGCGTATGCAAACACAACCAGTGATCTCTCTCTTGTCTTCAAAGATGGGGGAGACATTGTCGGATATTCGGATGCCGACTACGCACGCTGTACGGACACACGTCGCTCAACCTTTGGCTATGTATTCATGCTCAACGGAGCTGCCATTTCATGGAAATCTCAACGTCAAAAATCAACGGCACTATCCACAGCAGAAGCAGAATACATTGCATTCGCGGAATGTGCAAAGGAAGCACTCTGGATCCAGGGTCTCCTATCCGAACTGTCAGCAACGGAGCAGACAGTAGTTCTCATCTACAAGGACAATCAGGCCGCTATCAAGCTTGCTGCCAATCCAACGCATCACCAACAAACCAAACACATCGACGTCCGTTATCACTTTCTGTGAGACCTTGTCGGTAACGAGCGCATTCACCTACAGTACACTGAGTCCAAGCTCATGCTGGCTGACGCCCTGACAAAACCGCTACCTCGTCCATTACTTGATGATCTGCGACACCGAACTGGACTCTGAACAAAATCAGACTACGCCAAATCTCATTGATATACGCACGTCATAAGTCTAGTTGAAATACACCCGCCGCAACCACCATCTCAATCGACGGTCTGACTTGTTGCATTTCGGGCAGCGTATTTCTCCACTTCAATGCACCAGACCCCGTGAACAGCTCTCACACAGAAAACAGGGGTCATTTTCTCCACATGCGTGCGGCGTCCGACAGTTCTTTTCCATATGACACATTGCACACCGCTTTCTCATCATGTCCCCTTTGAAGAGGTTAACCCACGACCTCCTGTGCATTACAAAACATCAATACCCTGAAACCAGCACAACGGAACTCCTTCTTCACCTGCAGATAGCACATCTGTGTGCAGCGTCGTTAGATGCCACCCAACTGTACTGCAAACACTTGAAGCAAAACAGGTGTCCGCAGCTCCCACAGAACTTGGCGTCTTGAAAAAGACAAATGGGACACTTTGGAGCTTGACCATTTTGTGGCATGTTTGGTCTCAAAAGTCGGGCGAGTGTTGAAACTGGACTTGTGAGATAAACCTGTCAAATCGACAGCGCTCCAAAACCCCATGCCACTTCTGCTGCACACTGGTGCTTCATTTGCCCGCGTATGATTAGGTAGCTTGCACAGCCACCTTTCTTCTTCTTAGCGCAGATCTCTTTCACCCATTGTTTACTCTAACCAAGAACACAATCATTCCATTGTCATTGAGAGTGTCGAGCTAGCTTTCCTCTGTTGCACTACCCCTTAACCGGACCTACGCACAACACCGGGATGGGTCGCAGGTCGGTGAGAAGGATAGCGTCCTTGATGATATGATGTGTTGCGCAAGAGTCTAGAGCAATTGAGTGTGAGGATCTGTGTTCGTTGCCAAAACGAGGTTTGCTTCTGCAGCGGGTCCCTGTTGATGTTGTTTGAGAAGCGCACGCGCATTTCTCATTTGCGGGCAGTCCTTCATCCAATGACCAGTTTGTTCACAGAGATGACAAGGAGACCCTGGGACTAAACAGCGACGTTGTTGTTGATCCTTCCATGGATACGTTTTCCACGGTTTTTGATGCGCGTGTGTGTTGACGTTGACGTTGGCGGCCAGGCCGCCGTGCATCACATAAGCCTCAACAGAAGACCGTTTAAGAGTGCGCAAGTGCCCCGTTCTGAGGTAAGTTGTTCCTGACAAGTTGCAGCTTCCTGCATGATGTCTAAATTCAAAAGATTCTTCCAGATGATGGCCGAATAGATGGGACATTTGAGTCCCTTGAGATAGCAGTGCTCGACCTCTCCTTTGTTCATGTCAAGGATTTGCATGACAAGCTTGTTGAACACGTTGTGGTATGCAACTACCGACGTGGTTTGTAAGAGACCATCCAGCTCATCACAGAGTATCAAACTGAACACAGGTGGTGTGAACCTCAAAGAAAGCGATGTTTTGAGAAGATTCCACGTTTGGGGAGCGTTCCCCTGACTTTCATGAGTTCTCCACCAAATGTGAGTGGTGGATGTGAGTTTGCTCCCTGCCATCTTTGTTTCAAGAAGCGGCGGAAGGTATGCAACTTCAAAGAAGTCGTCTAGTTTTGCAATGAATTTGAGAAGCAGTTGCAAAACCGTTGAAGTTAGGAACCTGCTTAGGAAGCTCCTTTGCAACAGGATTCATCGAGGACAAAGTGGGAGAAGAGTTCTCCAACGAACGAGAGTCTGGGCGGTCTTCCGGGAAGACTTGAGAGTTTGCAGCGGCGGCCGTCTGCATGTGCATCTGTGCAAAAGTGGAGATCATCTTCTCCATCATCTCTCGTTGTGACTCGGCGGCAAGTCGCTGCGATTCTAGCAGCATGCGTTCCTGCATTTCGGCGGTAATGTGTTGGGATTCCAACAGCGCCTTCTCCAAATACTCCTTAGTGACGACCGCATCGTCAGGTCGACCGGTTCGACCTCTGTCGTCCTTGCTGCAAGGACCCCCATCTGCAGAAGCCTGCATCGGCGCAGGCGCAGTGTTTGTTCCGGACCGGGTCCGAACGGGGCTACGGGACAATGGCATGATTGAGTATTGAACAACGAGAAGAAGGATACAGGGAACTCGTCATTTTAAGCGTTGAGCGGGCTATCAGGGCTCATAACCTGTTGTGCGTAGGTCCGGTTAAGGGGTAGTGCAACAGAGGAAAGCTAGCTCGACACTCTCAATGACAATGGAATGTTGTGTTGTTGGTTTTTTTTTTTAGTAAACAATGGGTGAAAGAGATCTACGCTAAGAAGAAGAAAGGTGGCTGTGCAAGCTATCTAATCATACGCGGGTAAATGAAGCACCAGTGTGCAGCAGAAGTGGCGTGGGGTCTTGGAGCGCTGTCGATTTGACAGGTTTATCTCACAAGTCCAGTTTGAACACAACACCAAACTGGATTCCAAACAAAACCAAGCCAAATTTAATTGAAATTCACCCGCCGCAACCACCATCTCAGTTGACAATCCCACTTGTTGCATCTTTGGCAGCATCCTTCTCCACTCCAATGCACCAGACCCCATGAACAGCTCTCACACAAAATACAAGGGTTATTTTCTCCACAGGTGTGCAGCGTGCAACATTCTTTTATGTTGTGACACATCTGACGCTGCATTCCCTCCTGTTCCACTTTAAAGAGGTTAACCCACTGCTTCCTGTGCAATTCAGAACATCAGTATCGCAGAACCAGCACAACAGAGCTCCATCCTTACCTGCAAATGAGACATCTGCACACAACGTCGTCAGGTGTCACCAAAACATACTTCAAACCCTGGAAGCACAGCAGGTGCCCATAGTCCTCACAGAACTCGGGATCCCATTCAAAACAAACAGCATACCTTGGAGCGCGACCGTTTTGTATGTTCTGGTCTCCAAAGTGGGGGGAGTGTTGAGATTGGACTTGTGAGATAAACCTGTCAAATCGACAGCGCTCCCAAGACTCCGCGCCACTTCTGCTGCGCAATGGTGCTTCATTTAACCGCGTTTGCTCAGATAGCTTGCACAGCCACTTTACCTTCGTCTTAAGGTAGTTCTTCTTTCCACACATCGTTTAACAACAGCCCATTACATTGCACCCTTGTCATATAGAGCGTCGAGCAAGCTTCCCTGTCTTGTGCTACACCTTAATTGGACCTACGCACAACAGATCCTGGGCTATAATGTTCTGAAAGTGTGGGCTTGCAGTGGCTAAAGGAGCAGAAAGAACAACGAAACCAAGTGTGTGCCATAAATGGAATTGTCAAAAACCGCAACACATACACATCATTGAACAACAGATTGCACTTTGTAGACAGTAAAGGGTTCCTTTCCGCTGGAACTTCCCTTGCTCAGTTTTTCAACATTGACTGATACCGATTCTCCCTACATGGCTCTTTCAGCGGAACAACTCGACGACTTGGTGGAGCCGGATATGCATGAAGAGTATGGAAAGGTCAAAGCTGATTGGCTCGTGACTACCAAATCGACGAAGGCACACCAGGACTCTTTAAACTTGAGCTCCTCGGCAGTCACGCTGTCGCTCTTGCACCAAAGTGCTACTACGTTATCGGTCTCCGCGGGGATGTCCTGAAGAAACATATCCAAAATGATGATTCTATGCACAAAAGAATGGAAAACTTCAAAAACAAATTGACTGTGTGCTATCCGACAATGAAATGACCAGCGACGTGAAAACTAAAGAAGTCAATCGTGTGCGTGACAAGTTCATCTGTAAGGGTGTCAATCCCAAACAAAACGGAGATCTCATCACATATGAGAACTATTTGAAAGTTTCTATGCATACACTGACAACAACGACAGCGATTTGTCCTCATAACGATTGCAATCACAAACTCAATAGCGAGAATCATGGATTTGGGCACCACGGAACAAAAACCTATCAATATGATCAAACGAAAGCTGGTTTATCTAAAAGACAAGACAAGCGAATGTTTTTGCCAGGAGGTCGTCGCACGACTTGTTTATATTAGAAAGGAGGTGGACGCAGGGTGGAGCAGAGTGGAGCAGGGTACAACGCGCACGTGGCCACTTTGGAAGGCAAACCTAAAGATAATAATATGTGCCGTTTGAATGCTCACGATGCTGAACGAGCGCAAGCCTTAATCAAAGTAGCATTATATTGAAAACGGCGAGTATTTTGTGAATTGAATCAGGAACTGCTTGAGGCGTGCACAGACTGAGAGGAAGGCAGCTTGTCTTAATCCTCTGACGTAGAGTTTGTTAAATCATTATGGTGCTTTCGTAGTCTGGTAACATACCTGATATGCATGGTTCTCCTTCTCCCGAGGATCTGGCAAGAACATTCTGATGCAGTCCTCTTTCGGTTTCTCCATCTCGTCCCAAGTGCTTACTGCTTACTGCTTAGCAACCTTACCCAGTTTCCCACCAACATCATAGATACACCCGCGGCACCCCGTATGCCTCGAACCCGGCGGGCAAAGATTATGTCGTCGAAGCATTTGTTTTTCCCCCTCTGCTATTACCATATGAGAATGTAATGATGAACTTGTCATATTGATGCACGACTTTGTTAACCGACACCATCGCACGATTCCCCCATTATTAGGCTTTCCCAGACGCGACCACCACAGGTATGCTCGGGTTCAAGCCTCTTCGGTGATTTCCGTTGTCCTTCTGCGATCACCTGGCATCGCAGCCGTGCCACCATTGGCAATGCTCTGGCGGTGTCCGGTGGCAGTGACCATTTGAGTCTTTGCACCACCAAGCTGGGAAGTCTGGGAGGTGGACTGCGGAGCTTGAGGCAAAAGCCACAGGTAGATACCGCAAAGCCAAACATAGTCTGAATATTTGGAATTTTGGTGAGTTTACTGCACTCCGCCGGCAAGACCCATCAATGCCAAAACAAACTGTACCAGCAAAAATGAAGCAGTAAAGCATCGGGTAAAGCTCGTTCATGTATTGCTACAGTGAATTTGAGAGATGAAGAGACCATTACGTTAGCCAATCGACCGGACTGAAACACATCATCGTATGCAGTACGTACGGAGGCAATGCAAAGCACAATGTACATGACCGTGAATACAACCAGGAATGCAATTTGCGTGATATATACTCGTTTGACGGCCGACCCGCTGCTCATTGAAGTCCCTTTGGTTGAACTGATATGTTTTGCAAGCACGCCAATGATCGGAAACGCCATGAAAGCAAACGCTATTAGGGCGGCTACGTTGTTTCCTGTGGTGAGGTTTGCCGCGAGATCCTGCATGCACGTCCCAAATGGCGGGGACGTGTACTCCACGTAGAGTAAAATTCCACAGCTGATAGCCCAGCAGATCATCCCCAGTGCCCAACAGACCTTCGCCCACATCGCCCGCTTGCCCAGAGTTAGAAGAAGCTGTCCGAACATAAACATCATCGAGAATCGGAAACAACAAAGACCAAAAACGTTCGACACTGTGATCGTCGCCCAACAGTTTCGAGGGGCAAAAGCATCGAAAAGATAGGTAAAGAGGATCCTGTGGAGAAAAGGAATGGTGTATCCGACCTTAATTTCCGACTGAGCATTTACATTTCAGTTTCAAGGCCTTTGCGCATACTTCTGAAGCGTGTGGGTGGCGCATGTCCACAGTAGCATGAACTTATGGAGCGGCCTGATGCGTGAGTCATATATGACTTGATTGGCAATAACAAGGGAGTGAGCAGATGTGAAGCTCAACAGCCAACTCATGACCATGAATCTAAGTGTAATTCATGCAAGAACACAGTAAAAAAAGCCGTCCTCGGCTGATCAATACAGAGCCGAAAAAGGTTCGGGATAGAAAGATTTCAGACGAGAGAACTTACTCTCCTCCACTAGCCATTGTGATAAGATACTATCAGTTGCTGAGATGTCGGCTCTGTTGGCGCGCAGGAAATCTAACGGGAAGTGATGACACCTTGTGCTCGTTCAAGTAACGTCTGCTCCCAGCGGGCAAGGATTGGGGCAAATAAGTTAAGAGAATAAATAGTCTGCATATCATACTGAGTTCAAAAGCCACAAAATCGCCAAGGACACTCCGACTCGATTACCGCAGCATTGGCGGGAGTGTGACGGTAGCCCTGTGGGGCCGAACGTATCCTGTGTTATAATGATTATAATAAAACGGTAATATCATGTGACACCATGTGTCTCAAGGATCTCAATGGAAGTAGTTGCAGTAACATTTGGAGTAACATTATGTGACGTGATATTGTATGTGTGACCATGGAAAGGTGGTACTTATTTCCTAAGAACCCTGACTACTCGCGTCTCGGTCGCCGTCAGCGGTGGACTGCTTATTGTTCGAAAACCTTCTCTTTGTTTTCCTGCCTCCGATAACGCCGCCCTTCCTACCCCCACGACTCTCAAGAACCTCCTGCCAACAACCCACACCCTACCGTCCATACCCACCCACTCAAACCGCCCACCCCTCTTCTCTGACTCGACAGATTCTTGCCCAAAAAGAACACATTCCACATGGTACACCCTGTCGTTGGTCCAACGTTTTCGAAATGCAAATGCCGTAAACTGACACCCCGGGTTGACTGACTTTCTGCCACCGCCTCAGGCATCCTCCGAGAACCTCACTCCTGCCGTCATCAAGCGTCTCTCCAAAGGTATTTTCTTGCTCCACAAGCTGCAGTCAGCATGTCCTCCCGCTGCAGGCAGCCGTGACTGACTCAATACCTTGTCCATGGCAGAGTTTGCCACCCTCACCACCGCGCCACCAGAGGGCATCAAAGTCATTGTCAATCCCGACAATCTGACCGATGTGCAGGCTTGGATCCAGGGACCTGAAGGTACTCGCACACCCCTCGCCCCCACTCTTGTCTTCCTGGTGCTCCCTCCTCCTCCAACCCCCGCATCCATTCTAACGGGTCTCTCGCATGTAGGAACACCCTATGAGGGCGGCACGTTCCGCGTGCGTCTCTCTCTCGGCGCCGATTTCCCCAACGTCCCGCCCCACGGCACCTTCCTGACCAAAATCTTCCACCCCAACGTGTCCAAATCGGGCGACATTTGCGTCAATGTGCTCAAGAAGGAATGGAAAAAGGAATATGGAATCGCTCATATCCTGCCGGTAAGGCACAACAGCCCCTGTATATCTCACAAACGCGGGGCTCGCTGTCATTGCATGCATGAGCTTGCCGTGAGAACGTGTTTTGGATGGGACATTCATGGTGCTTTGACTTTGTTTCCATAGACGATCAAATGCCTGCTCATCGACCCCAACCCCGAATCCGCCCTCAACGAAGAAGCCGGCCGCCTACTGCTCGAAAACTACAACGCCTACGCCAAACACGCCCGCCTCATGACATCCATCCACGGCACCAGCAACAAACAGACCGGCTCTTTTGCCTCTCCCTCCAACACCACCATCACCATCACCAGCAAACAACAAGAAAACATCTCCCTCCCCTCCACAACCACACCCGCGTCTGAAAAACTCTCATCACCACCCATATCGACAGCAACGAGGGGCGGCAACGTACCAGAGGCGGCGGAAGTGCTCGGCGTCAGTAATGCGAATGGACCAACGAGCCCCAAAAAGCGCGTCGCGGATAAGAAACCCGAAAAGACGGACAAGAAGAGGACGTTGAGGAGACTATAGACCCCGGTCTGATCCTAGTCTCTCCCCCCTCCCGTTCCCTCTCACCACACCCTTGTATGTGTAAATACCCCTCTCTACAATTCCCTCGGACTGTAAATTGCCCCCGAGAGAAATATAACCCACTCTTTTTTGCCGATTGCCTTGGATGTCGTGTGTCCTCATTCTCATTGATTGAGACGAGCCTCAATAAACAGTCCAACAGAGATGATCCGGTGCCTACCAGCAACAAGAAACGCCATATTACAAAAGGAGCAAGCTACCAATTGCACATTCACATTTTCCCCCTCTTCCTACGCGCGTGCGGGGGTCCACATTGACGACCGTTGCTGCACATGTATACACGAAAAGCGCTTTCTCATTGTTGCACCACAATTACGATTTCACCCGCAACCGCGGGAAACAAAGAAGAGTCGTAAAAAAACGATATTTCGCATGGCAGCGCGGGGGGGGGGGGAGAGGTTTTGCGTGGGGTCGGGAACGGGTGGGGGGAGAAAAGTGGGAGGCCGGAAAAGAGACAAAGACGCCCCTGCGTTGGGAGGGGGCGTGGCTACGCTCGCTTGCAAGTCCCCTCTCTTCTCATGTGCAATCACTGGTGGCCTTTGTGTTGAGGATCAGACTGACAATCAGTCCGTAGAGGCCCAGGACTTCGGCAAAGATGAGGATCAGGACCATGCCGACAAACATTTTGGGTTGGTAGAGGTATCCTCGTACTTTTAAAAAAAAAGGAGCAAAAGCAAAATGCAAAATACCCATCAGTCCCCGGCGCGTGTGTGTGTGGTTTTGTGGTTTTTCATTTTTAATTCCTCACTTACCACACGCATCACCCACAACGCCAATCGCATACCCGCCGCTCAAGCCCGCAAAGCCCGTGGAGAGGCCTGCGGCGAGGTGGACGAATCCGGCAAAGAGCGAGTAGTCGCCGTCCGGGTTGAGGTCGTTGCTGACGAGAACCGACACGACGAGGCCGTACACTGCTATTATTCCTACATGATCCATGTGGTGAAGAGAATGGAGGCGCTGGTGGGTTAGTGGGATGGATGTGTGGTGTGCGCAATTTGTTTTGGGGGGGAATGAGCAAGGTTTGGGTGGGTTGGGGGGGGGGGGGGGGGATTTACCTGCCATAACCACAGGAATTAACGACTTCATCATGCTGAATCACGCGCGTTTGGGATCAAAGAACATGATTAGAAAGACACATAATAATCAAAACACATAATAACCGTCAGAAACTCAAAAGTGGCAAGTGCGGGATGGAGTTTCAAAAGAATCGCATCCGTCGGTATCAGCACAAAATCAAGTCCTCCTGCTCTCCGCCGCACCTCTCCTCCGCCACCATTCCATCCCCGAATGGTTACGTGCACCCAAACCCAGCTCGATCCACCGCACTTGCCATCACTCCCCCGACCTCTACTCACAGATCAGGCCTGAACGTCCCCACACCCGCGATTCCAATTCCCGCCTTGGCCGTGCCGTATGCGGCGCCGACGGCCGAGAGGATCATTGCGGACGCCGCGCCCGCAAACCCGAAAAAGGGCGCGAATGCCGGACAGGCCTCGGATGTCGACATGGGGTTCAATGCTGATGCGGCTGCGTTGGAAATGCTGGAGGAATGAATGTGTATGCACTCTCTCTCTTTCTCTCTCTCTCTCTCCCGCACGTGTGGGTCTCTGTTTGCGATGGGTGACGGGATGGGAATGTGGCGAGCGGGTCTTGCAGCTTTTGGGAACGTCAGAATTCGCTACCCCCCGCAGCGCGCTCTCCACGTGACGTGTGCATTGTCATTCCCAAATTTGTTTCTCCCACAACGATCTTCCTGGGAAATAGAGATAACCGGAGAGCACATACCATCCCACACCCTGCACGCTAATCAACAAAAGAAGGGAAAAGTGGAGAAAAGAAGGTCGAAAGATAGAAGACAGCACTCGGTCATTCATCCATAATCGACCCATACGTGAAAACGACACCCGCACAAACCATGGACGAAACAACCAAACCGACGAAAAAGCGCAAAACCCTGTCCTCGCGCACCACCCTCTCCACGCCCGCATCCAAATCCCGCAGTGGAGCCGCCTCCGAGGGCCGCTTCACACCGCACATTTCCACCGACATGTCCAACCCGTTCGCACCACCCAGTGCAAAACCCAACACGCTCACCACCCACCCACCCGCAGTGTCGGATCCCCCGCCGGCGTTGCACCCAGATCCGACAACCGCAGCGGGAGCGAGTGAGGCCGATGTGGGTGGCAGTGCGGGTGGGGCGGTGGTCGGGGAGACGAGTCAGCTCGCCCTTGCGACCAAGGAGGAGGAGTCGGATGTGGATGATGAGTTGGATGAGTATACGTTGCCGCAGGGAGTGGTTGACAAGGAAGCGGAAAAGTATGTCGACCGATCATCTACATCGCATCCCCTGATCCTACAGTCGTGAAGCTTTATTCCAACCCACCCACCCTCCTTTTTTCTCTCTTCTCTCTTCTCGCCCCCGCCAGAGCCCTCTTCAAAACCTTCACACCGGAGCAACAAGCGCGCTACGAAGTCTTCCGGCGCTCCAAAATCGAGAAAAAAGCCATGAAGAAACACATTGCGCACCTCACGAACGCCACGCTCACGGACACGTCCGGCATCATTGTCGCCGGGGTCGCCAAACTGTTTGTCGGCGACATGACCGAACGCGCACGCGAAGTCATGCAGGAGTGGGGCGATGACGACGGACCCATTCGTCCTGATCATTTGCGAGAGGCGTATCGCCGGTACAAGACGGACCCGGCGGCGGTCCCGGCGGGCGGGAGTCGGAAGCGCTTGTTTAGGTGATGGGGGAGGAGGAGGGGGTGATTCATCAAATAGCGGTGGAAAGACCATCGTGCAATACCGCCATCCTCGGCGACGCCTCTGGCATCATTGTCGTTGGGGTCGCAATTGTCTGTCGAAGATATGACTGAACGCGCGCGTAAAGTCCTGCAAGAGGGGGAAAGGGGATGAGGGACCCATACGGCCCTACCTTCTAATCATCTGCGAGAGCCCGTATAGACAATACAAGGCAAAGCCGGCAGCGGGTACGACCTGAGGTCGTGGTGGGCGAGAGAGAGTAGGAAGCCGGTCGTTCAGCTGATGGAAAAGAGGTGGAAGTGAGTGGTTCGGAAAAGATAACAGGGCTTGGGTCCCGAAGATATTTTATCCTCGATATCTTTGGAATCGAGTCTGGTGGGTTAATCAAATCGGTACGCACCACGCACACGACATTTCGCTATCCCGACCCCACGACGAGAGGTAGATACCTCATGTGGCATACAAAAAAGCGCAAACCAACCACTGGGTCCTCCTCCCACCCCGTTAGTGAAACGCACTCACGGCACGTATCGCGCCACACGACGTTTTCCGCCCCGCACCGTTCAAACCCACCCGCGCGCCATCCCATGCCACCCCATGCACCATGGCAACGAAAACATCAGCTCCCTCTCTCCTCTCCCCCCTCGCTCAACCCGAGCAACCGACCAAAAAACAGCCACCCGGAAATATGCGTAGGAAGGCTGGGGGAACATTGAACTGTGAGAGTCGCCGTCCCGCGTTGGGGCGTCTCTTGGGCATGGGAGAGCGCGTAACCCCGCTACACTGAAATATATACATCCCCGTTAGGGGCTGCGCTTGCCACGAGATAGGAAATTATGCAGAGCTCCGTATGTTTTTTTTTTCTGGGATGGATGGCGGGGGGGGGGGGGGGGGGGGGGGCACGGTTTATCTATTTAATAACAGTCTCGTGTCTGCCTCACACCACACCGAATACGGAACGTCGCTTTATCTATTTTTTTGGTGTGGGTGTGGTCCAAGTCAGGAAGTGGTTGTTGTGGTTGCGGAAAACTTTTTTTTTTTTTTTTGCATGACCCGGTTTCTTCAACCCGTGGCGTGGCGTGCTACAAACTCGTACAGTACAGTACGCAATACGCACTCCCGGCCGTTTTTTTCCCTTTTTTTTGTTCTCTCCTTTTCTGGACGGTTTGGATGTCCATATCCTGACCGCCCGCACATGACCCCCCATCGCGATCTACCGAGATGAAAAATGCGCATCGCATCCACAAAGCATCCAGAAACCACAAATCTCCAAAGGGCTGATCCGCAGCAGCCCCGCCTCGTTTGTTGCCGCGGGCCGTTTTGACACCTATATCCATGGGGTTACCACGGGGTCAGAACCTCAAAAGCGTGGGTGACGACAGTGTGTATTTTTTTTGCTACCATTGAGCAGGTATGTATGTGTGTGTGTAGAGGGGGGGGGGGGGGGGGGGTTTAGTTTGTGAGGTGGGGGGTCTCTTATGGAGAGAGCGAGTGTATATGCGGGGGGTTTTCCAGAAACCCAAAGGGGGGAAAGAGAGAAATAATAAAAAAAACAACCACAATAATTTTTCTCTAGGCACGGCAATAAAACAGCATGTACGCTGCCCGGTCCTTCTTTTCCTGCAGCACGTCTTGGGGCGATACGACCGCCATGGCAGCGTCGTCCATGCGGATCCATTCGCCCGTTTGCCGTTGCACGTCGCACGTGTAATGGCCTCCGGCTGCGAGCCGCCCGTGGTGGTAAACGACCGCAAAGAGTCGGTACTGTTGTTGCGCTTTTTGACGCACCGAGGGGGACATGATTTCTGTGACAAGAAACAAAAAAAAAAAAACAAGGCGAGCGGCGGGAGGGTCAGTGGGTGGGGCATGCAGCTTTGCTTGATTGGACTCGGGTCAGGCTCTTACCAGATTTGATCTTCAATTCCATGCCGTAGTCAACGTGTTTATGTAACTTTTGAGCGCCCTTGGCGTTGTCATACACAAAGCGTTTAAGATGGAGGATCAGGATCGGGGGAAGTGACTCCACAAACGTCTGCTTGGTTGCGTTTCCCTTGTTTCCTTTGCTTGGGGTTGTAAAGCCCTCCAAGATTTCTGATGCGGTCAAATTTGCCAACGCGTCTTCTATAGTATGGACCGAGTCCGGCTAAAGATGGCAGGTCAGTCCGAGCGGAAATGGAGAGAGAGAAATGGCACAAAGAAGGCGACACTTTTAGCAACTGACAAAGAGACGAGCCATTGCGGGAGACAATCACTCCAAAGACTTACAGCCAGGTCCAATTGCAATGTATCGTAAGGCTCTAGTGTGATCGAGTCCTTGCGGCCAGAACATCTAACCACACTCCGCATTCTTCCCCCGAAGATGCTGGAGATGGGTGAGGATGGCATGTCCGTCTTAGAAGGAAGGTGCAAAAGACAGACGAGGATTAGCACTTGTTCTGTATCCGATAAAGCAAACACTGTGATCATGGTTTATCGGATAGAGTGGAGATGGAAACTCACCGATCGGGTCTCGAGGGTCTTGTTATTGCGTCCAACTTCGACCCAGCTGTCGGAATCGCTGGCAGTCCCATTGGGCTGAGGACTCTGGGACGTGCGTTGGAGTTGGAGCATCTCCTCGTGGAGACCGTCCAAAATGAACCCCAAGAACTCTTGGGCATCCTCTTGCCGTCCCTGTGGAAACAGTCAGATAAAACATGGCGAGAGAGACTTACAAGTATGTTCACGGGATGATGCACGCAACAATGATTTGGTTACCTTGGCGGAATCAAGGTGCATGAGAGCACGGATAGCCGTGTAAACGTACTCTGGCGCAAAGGCGTCCGGGTCATCGCCTTCTGGCAAAATGAGCTTTTTGCCGGGCTCATCCTCACGGAACTCATCCAAGAACATAATCCTATTGAGAGCAATGGTGCAAATGAGCCAAACGCCCAATGCAACATGAGCAATGCCGGCAATGACACACTACACTTACATAGAGGCAAGAATGGACTGCTTAGCTTTGAAACTGTGTATCATTTGCCGGGACAGCTCCTTGAACGCATTGTAGAAGGGGGCGCAATGCAGCAAGGGTTGCAGAATTGCGTTAAGGAAGCACATATTCCCCGAGTTGATGAGCCCTCGAGGGTGTACCAGGTTTCCATGGTACGACACAGTAAGGCCACCGAGGACCTCTGACAAAACAACACATCAGCGCCAGTGATATTGCAAACAAGCAGAACAAGCATTAAACCTACCACCAATGGTCTTTTTATTTCCAATGCTGGGTTTCGGAACGGCGGGCTTGTGGGAAACGCCGTTTGGAGTGGGCACCGGCCCAGCCTTGATCAGATCTGCCCAGCGCTTGGGACCGGGACCTGCGCTCGTTGGCGAGGTTGGACTAATACTAGGCGCCCGCCCATTCACCTTTCCTTGACCGGACGTGGGCGGTGAAGTAATCAGCTTCGCCAGTGATTTTGCGGGTGATTCAACTGGAGACTTGACAGGGCTTGTCACCGGGGTCTGCGTTGGCGCCTTCGATGGGGACTTGGCGCGCTCAGCATAAGTGACTGGCATGATCTTCGGAGCAGGTATGGCAACTTCCAAGCCAGTATCAGGGGCAGTTCTCTGGTCGTTCAGTCCCTGAGCTGGGGATGTTTGTAGTGAAGAGAATGGTGCCATATTTCTCTGAGGTGACGGTGTTGTAGGCGCCTGATATTTAGCCGCAGTGGGGGTTACTGCGCTACGTTTAATCGGTTCTGTTTTCACTAGCACGAAGATGGAAATTAGGATTGACGTCAACCCGTATTAGATATGATACTTGTGTCTTACCAGGTGTAGAGGGAGTCGGGGCGCTCTTTGGTCGTCTCTTGCGACCACTCTCCCTCTTTGGCACATATGACTGCCCATCTGGGCATATCAGCACCGGCGAGTCAGGCCCTGGCGTTGGTGACGTCTTGTCATACACCTCTACCACGATGGTTCCAAAAACGATGCTGGGTCGTTTTGGGCGTGGTCGTGGCGACCATTGTGGCTGTAATAGAAACGGAAAAATGAAGGTCATCAGTAAAAGGATAGGCAGCTTGAAGTGTATTTTATGATTGCACAATGCTATGTGATAGCAATACTTACTGCGTATGTAGTGAGAGAGGTAAAGTCAACGACCTTGCGAATCTCTGTCGGCGACAAACCGCCGAACGAGAATTTCTCGCACAAGCTTCCGCCAGCCTGAAAAGGACATGCAAAGGAACATTAGCAGGAATTTGTAAATCAGAATAGAACTTTGCACATCAGCACTGCGGCTTTTGCTTGTTTGCTCGCCCACTCGTTCCTTGCGCAACTCGGAGGTTTTTCTTTCCCTGCCCGGCCCATGATTAAATGCTCCATTTTGCGAGCGAAAACCCTTCGCTCACTCGATCGCTAGCATGCGGCCCAAATCCAGTCCCAGATGCAGCCAGCCACCCTCTTCAATCCCTTTCCTTCATTGGACGTACCATGCGGGTCACCATCAGCGATTGTGGTATTTGTTTGGGGTATCGATGGTCTGAGGCAAACTGTTGTTGGGGGAGTTGAACTCCCATACTTTGTCCACCTTCTGGTGGCCCGTAAGACTGTTTGTTTTTTTTTTTGCTCTTGTAGACGGCAGTAGGCCTATGGTTATTGTTTGCAGATTGGATTTTGGAGAAGGAAGAGATGGAGAGAAGGGCGGAGTGGAGCGTCCCTTTTTGACTGACTAGCTGACGTTGGGGGTCGCTTGATTGCCTGACTGTGCCGTTCGCTTTTGAGGGTCTTTGGGAGGGGTCGGGTCCAAAAAGAAAGCTCGAGAGATACTGAGAGTGAGAGTCGATAGTGTGGGGCGGGAGCGACGTTTAAAAATAGTAAGTATCGGAGTCAAACGGCGAGTAAATCTCCGGGCGGGGGTGGGTGAATGAGTAAGGTGGATCCGGAGCCGTTTTTGAGTTGGGAGCGAATATGCTGAGTGGGAGAGTGAGTAGCAGCATTTGCCCCTGCCATGAAAGCAAGCGACTGGGAACGCCGATGCAGCGATGCTGTGTGGGGAGACGAGAAGTAATTCCTTCAGGACGAAAGAGAGCGTCTGCAAAATGCATCAAAGAGTTATTTCGTCAGTCAAGTCAATGAGTCACAGTTTGGACAGCCTATATCCAGCTATCTATGAGAAATCGTCGCCGTCTTTCCGTAGATCTATACAATAAATACTATCCTACTGCCTCACTAGTTCATCCGGTCATTATGCTATAGGCGGTGGTGACCATCCAACGCCCTAGGCCAGATATCTTAAGAGTGGAGCGAGTGAATGAGGCAGGTCTAAGGGTTTTCGTTCCCAGACACGGTGCCAATCGTCCTGCGCGCCATGGCCCACATCGTAGCTCCCGTTTCCATTCAATCTGCTCAGGTATTGGCTGAGCTATGCCCAAGCACGCGGTTTTGGCTATAGGCAACGTCTCGCTTTGTACTTTCCTGATAACGAACTCTAGGGCCAGAAACAGCGCACAGAGCCCCGGCGAGGAAAAAGAAAAGGCCTGCAAACTGGTGTGTGGCATTAGTCTGTAGATCTGAGGGAGTCTCGGACCTGACATTTTGGTTCCCTTCACGCACACAGTTACCGGGACTCTGTCCGTTCAATTCCCATCCGAAAGGAGGATGCTCCACAACAGTATCAGGTGCATCAGCGTCTCACATACTGTTTCTTCCATGCGAAGTGCGAAATCTACCGACATTTGGGGCTATATCTAGCCAGTAGTTCCACGTTTTTTGGCGCGAACTCACAAAGTGTAAATGTAAAACCAGCGACAATCCTACGACAGATGTATGGTGTTTTCAACACATTCCATTGATTTCAGATACTATCATACATATTCAGAATGTCAACGATCCAACGTCTTTTGCGTTGCTTCCGCGGAGTGCCCGCTGGTCGTGGGCTAGCTGCCACGAATTCTGCGGCGGCACCTGGTGCACAGTCGCGCCTCGCCTCGTCGAACATTCCCAACAGTGGCGGATCGGTTGCCCCTGCTGTCCACCGTTCGCCTTCCCCCACCTCGTCAACGTCTTCTCACTCGCAGACCGCTACGCTCCTCAACATGGCTCCCCGATTCTGTCCCACTGGTATGACGCTGCCTGGCTCTCTTTCAACCGACCCTCTTGATATTTGCTTACCGGCTGTCTTGTTCATCATGCTTGTGATCTTACCTTAGATCCCAACTCGTTCGCGAACACAGACGAGATTAGGATCACCCACTCGCACCTGTCCCTTGCGGTCGATTTCGACAAACGTATTCTTCAGGGGAGTGTGACCCACACCGCTAAAGTCGTCGGTAAAAGCGTTACGGAATTTGTCCTGGTGAGATGGCACATGAACTCGAGAGCTGAAAACACACGTGCTCGGTTTATTGACCGACTGCAAACGTTTTGATTTGTTGTAGGATACCAGCTACCTTGACATCCAACAGATTACGCTTCTCGGCAAGGAGCAGGAAGAAGGCCAGACTTTGAAGGTAGACGCGAAAGTGGTCTCAAGCACTGCAATGTTGGTGTCTGACCAATACTTTCGATTTGCAGTTCGAGCTGGCTACGAGGGATGAGAAGTTTGGATCCAGGCTCACTATCCACTTCAGCGAGGTCAGCGAATGGCTTGTACATGGCGGAGATGAATGATATGGCATGGAACAACTGACGCAGACTCTTTGGGAATACAGGCGGTCCCTGCCGAAACGGTCTTTAAAGTGTGCATCAAGTACGCCACCACCGACAAGTGCACGGCGTTGCAGTGGTTGACTCCCAGTCAGACTGTGGGGAAGAAGCTTCCCTACTTGTTCTCCCAGTGCCAGGTAGGAACAAAACGTTCATTACGGACAAGGGTGTCAAATTACTGAATATATACATAAATAGGCTATTCACGCGCGTAGCATGGTACCGATTAGCGACACCCCCGGAGTGAAGATTACTTACTCTGCTGATATTACCGGCCCCGCCAACCTCCGCGTGCTCATGAGTGCGGTCAGGACTGGTGAAGAGACGGTCGGTGATAAGAAGATTTTCCGATTCTCCCAGGAGACTAGCATTCCGGTGAGTTTGAGCTCCAGAGATGTTGAGCTTGGTGTTTGCGACTCGGCGTGGCTGAATAACGTCCCCGCTCTTCTACGCGCTTCTCAGTCGTATCTCATTGCCCTCGCCGTCGGTAACCTGGCCAGCATCCCAATTGGCCCCCGTTCCACGGTGTGGAGCGAGCCGGAAGTCATCGAGGCCGCTGCCTGGGAGTTTGCCGGCACAGAAGAATTCATTGCAACTGGAGAGAGCTTGCTGACACCTTACGACTGGGGAATCTACGACCTGTTGGTGCTCCCTGCTTCCTTCCCATACGGAGGTGCGTTGCCGAAATTGACATGCACATAGTTGAGCATGCCATTCGTTGCTCATCTCTTGTATACAGGAATGGAGAACCCTTGCCTGACCTTCGTCACACCTACTCTGCTCGCGGGAGACCGATCGCTGGTTGATGTCGTTGCTCACGAAATCGCGCACTCATGGTGAGTCTGCCGATCCATTCCGCTGGACTTGATCCTTTCGATGCCTCTTGCTGACATTTTGCCGTTCAGGTTTGGGAACCTCGTCACCACCCAAAACTGGGAGCACTTCTGGTTGAACGAAGGATTCACCGTTTTCCTCGAACGCAAAATCGTCGGCCGTCTGCAAGGGCAGCCCGTGCTCGAATTCGACGCCATCATCGGTCTTAAGGCTCTGACCGAATCCGTCGAGCACTACGACGACATCAAGCGTCCCGAGTTTACATGCCTGTGCCCACGTCTCGAAAATGAGGACCCTGATGAAGCCTTCTCCTCGGTCCCATACGAAAAGGGATTCAACTTCCTCTTTTACCTCGAGAAGGAACTCGGTGGCCCCGCTGTATTTGAACCGTACCTCAAGGCTCATGTCACCAAGTTTGCGCACAAGTCTATCAACACGGACGACTTCAAGACGTTCTTGTACGAGTTCTACAAGGACCAGGAGGGAAAGACGGCGATTCTTAATGCCGTCGATTGGGAGGCTTGGTTCCACAAGCCCGGCATGGTACGTTGTGCAATGCACTTGCGTCGCCTTGCAGAATGATTTTCTCATGTTGCTTCATTTAGCCGCCGGTAACGAATGTCTTTGATGACAGCTTGGCCAAGGCTTGCCAGCAACTGGCTGATGAGTAAGTTTTCGTCTATATGGCATTCTCTTGTCAACGCTTTGCCTCTATCTTTACTGATTTACGCATGTATCGTAGATGGGACGCGGCCCGTGATCAGGAGAAGCCAAACATTGACAAATCGTCTTGGGAGCAGTTCAGCTCGAACCAGAAAGGTAACAAAAGGCAGGATCTCAAAGCTTCACAAGAAAACACTGATTCACGGTTTCTCTTCTTCCCCACCAGTCATGTTCCTGGAAAAGCTCCTCCAAAAACCGTCTCTTTCCCACTCGCACCTCGCGCATTTCGGCGAGCTCTACAACATGCCCGCGATCCAGAACGCCGAAATCCGCTTCCGCTGGCAGTGGCTCTGTCTCCAGGCGGCGTACACGCCCATTTTCCCGCAGGTCGCCACCTTCCTTGGCCAGGTCGGTCGCATGAAGTTTGTCCGTGTGCTGTACCGCGCGCTGGACAAGTGCGGAGCGGAAGGCAGGGAGGTCGCGAAACAGACGTTCCTGAAGAATAGGAGCTTTTATCATCCTATCTGCGCGGCTATGGTAAGTCCGAGGGAGGTTTGTCGTAAGCTCATGAATGCTGGACATTGATGGTTGCGTCCCTCCGTTCCCTTCAGGTTGCCAAAGACCTCGGTCTGTAACCAAGACCGCGACCAAGCCGGCTCAAATTCGGCCAATAGCCTTGCCTCCATGCCGTCCCACCTGCTCGCCCAACCCAAACGCTCGCTGTTTGTCCTCAAACTTTAGGTAGTTTATATACCAACAGTTAGCAGCCGTAGGTGCACATGTTGGCAGTTGCAATTAGAAAAAAAAACTCCATAAGCAAGCCAGAGTCGGCGCCTGAGCTGACATGAGCGAGGCTAACTATGGCTAATGCATTTGCCAGCCGGCAAACGTCCAACATTGAAGTCCAACATTGGCACTGTAAACTACCTCTGCCAAGTGTATGGTTTCTGCTCTTGTAAAAACTTTCCTTGCACCTCTTCCCCGCTGCTTTTTGTTCCTTAACGTATGGTTGAGAATTTTGTGCAGCTCAGGAGCTTATGATTTTTGCCTTCTTGTGCTCCTCTTTGATGTTCGGCCTCAACCCTTCTACTTTCTTTAGCATAGTTGCGGCGCAACGCATTCACGCGGACTGCTGCCGCGTCCATGGGATCCGAGATGAACGGTCAAAACCGCAATGGCGCAGTGGTTTCTGCTAGGTGTCGGGGCCTCCTTTATGTGCCTCGGCGCCAATCAGAATCATGACCTATGGAATAAAGATAGCACAAACTGCGACTGTCTATATATATATATACCTCGTTTCGCACCGTGAAAACAAGAACACAGGAAAAAAAGAAAGAAAAAAAAGAGGGGAGAAAGCAATACATGCAGTGTGTGGGAAGGGGGTAGATGGGGGGGAGATGACGGGGAATAACTGTATTTGCTGCGCATGTTTAGGGAACTGAGCCGTACTTGCTACGCGAAAAAGCCAGGGCAGACAAAAGAGAAGGGCACGAGAAAGAAGCAGGGAGAACGGCGGCGGTGATTGATCATTTGATCGAGCCTTGGTGTCGCGCTCGACCCGAATTTCATCGATGATGTTTGTTGAGTGGTAGGGTGAAAGAAACTAGGTCATCACGTCCCCTTTTTTTTCCTTGTCTGGCATTCGGTTTTCTGTCTCTTTAAGCCTCCATAACGAATCCGATTCCGACGCGGCCGGCACCGCCTCCGCCCTTTGCGTAGTCGATTTCACCCGAAAGCTGGAACGCAATTCCGCCCACGATGCGTTCCTCGAGGATGGCCGAGAGACGGCCAGTGGTGTCAATCATGCCACGGATGGTAGAGTTGATGGTGTCGAGTTTGAACCCGACGGAAGCAAGACCCTCGCGGCGACCTGGGCCCATTTTGCCGTAGCCCGTCATGAGCAGCTGGAGCTCAGCGCAGACTTCCAGGCGTTGGGAGACGCGACGCCAGTAAGACGAGTGGAGGAGGCCGGTTCCGGGGGAGTATACGCTAGTGAAGACCTGTGTAGGAGCTTTAGGGTCGACGGGCGGGAAGGGGGAGGGCATTCCCATGGGCAGGGTCGAGGGTGGGGGCACGGGGGTCGGCGCGGGGGCGTAGCGCAGGGCGAACGAGAGAGCCGATTCTTCCGAGTCCGGGAGCATGCGCTGGTAGACAAGTTCGGTTCCGAGGGCGACGGTCGGAGTGACGGACTGGAGGTAGGCGAGCTGGTATACGCCGGTAGTAGAGGTGGTCGAGCCCTTGCTGGCCCATGACGCAGCCTTGTCGAACGGATTCGGATTGACGGCCTTGACGTTGATCGAGTAGTCGGAGCCAACGTGATCGTGCTCGAGTTGGACCATGTTTTGACCTGGTTGTCCCGACATATGCGCAGTGACTTTGGAGGTCGAGGCCGTCTTGGGGAGCTCGGCGGGAAGAGGCTGTTGTTGGTCGGCGGGCTTGGTCGGGTCAAAGGGCTCGGTGGCGGCGGGAGGCAGCTGGGGAGCGGCCCAGTTGTAGTGCGCGCGAGCTTGGAGACCACCTTGGTCGTCGATCTGGCCGTGCATCATCGTCTATAACAACAGAATGAGAAGAGTTAGCCAAAGAGTCGAGATCACGTCTGCCACGTTTAGTCTGTCAGCCCGATAAGACGAACGCGCTGTTTCCACTTGCTGAGGCCGAGACTCTGCTTCCCCTTCCGCCAACTCGCACAGCGAAGTACTCCACCACGCACGTCTTCCTCAACACAAATACTCCCACGTCTCATCGTCTCACCTTTCCGCTGGCATACATGGAACCAAAGTGGTAGCTCGGAGGGTACTGAGCGGAACCCCAGGCGAACGAGTGCATGACAGTAAAGTTTGGCGACAGGACCGAGGTGAGGTCAAACTTGGCGCCCTCCACGAGGAAGTTTGTCGACTGCACCGCTGTACCAAGAAAATGAAAGAGACAAAGGGACAGGGTGATAAGTGACGTGATCATGCCAACTCGCCCGAGATCGTGAACCCCATTGCTTCAACGCGACGGACGAGATTTGAGAGGTCTCGTTTCAAGTGTTCCGCTCAGCCGGCTCTCCGTTGTCGTGCGGAATTTCTCCATTCCATGCAGCGAGGTATGGGCAGGAAAGAAAGAAGACGTACATTTCATTTCACGGTGCAAGTTCTCCCAGGGCCCGGGGGAAGGCAAGTTCATGCGGGCACGGAAGGCAGCGATCTTGTTGAGAACATCCTGGGCAAAGCCCTGAGAGACCGGGGAAGCAGCAGCGGCAGCAGCGGCCGGCTTTTTAAAGTCAGCCATTTTGGGAGATGGGGACGAGAGGATGCCGGGGCGGAAGAATTATCTATCCTTTAGAAACGTTCGTCGGTTCGTCGTCTTCGTCGTCGTCGTCGTCGTTGGTCGATGGATTGTTTGGCTTGCTTGGGGTCATGACTGTGCCGCTAACTAGTGGTCTCCAGGCTAGAAAAAGGGTAAGAAGTGACGTGACGGATTGGTTAAGCAGTTGGGTAAGCACTCGAACGCCTGCGGCGCAGCAGAGCAGCAACCGTTAGTTCGTCACGTGGTTCGGGTAGCAGAAATAACAAACTTCTCAGCGCGCACTTATCATGCTATGTAGTTGTGGAAACAAAGTAATGGCTGGATACAGCCCCAAATGTCGGGCATAGGAAGAAACTACTACTCATGGAAAAAACAGTGCCAATGATGCCATAAATTAACTATATACAAACTCTCAATAAGGCAGTGTCTACATAACCCGTACATCCACGACACCTCTGGCAACATCTACTCGCTCAATGGCGACGCGAACCATGGATCCCTCCTCCAGACCCTTGCAGGCGACAGATTGAGAGTGCGTTCCAAACGCCGGCTGGATCTTTGCGGCGATGCCGCCGAGTTGGGTAAGGATGACCCACGTGACGCGGTCGGAGACTCTGGTGACCAGGGCATCGTAAATGATTCCATCTCCTTTGATGGCGTTCGAGACCTCGATGTTGTCGTTGACAATGTCTCTAAAGTCGACGTACGGCATGTCGATGTCAGATGGAGAGGCGAGTCTTCCTGTCCGGGCGAGAATTTCACGACGACGGATCCATTCGGTTGCCCAATGGCGCTCCGTTCTGTTGTTGAGGAGGCTGGTGCTCTTCTCCATGTTACGAAGTGGCGTGGCAACCTGCCGGACGGCGTCTGATTCGAACGGGTATACGACCTTGGTTTTGTTGTGGGTGGCAAGCATATGTGCTTTCATGTTCCAGTGTACAATCATGTCCTTGTATCGGCGAAGCGGCGACGTTACTTTGACGTATCCTGTCATGGAACTGAGAGCCATGCCTGGAGCGGCGGTCGTTTCGGACGGCGCCGGAATACCCATGCTGAAGTGTCCAATGGGCTTCATGTCGACGACGGCAGAGGGCATGTATGGTAGGAGTTTACTGAAAGGTACGAAAGGGATGACACCCGTTTCCGGGTCCTGAGCGGCCCGTGCCGCATCCAGAGCTTTGATCGCTTCCTCAAAGTTCCGGTTCTGTGACTTTGCCGAGTCGATCATGTACGGCTGGCCTCTGTAGATCGCAGGAACGTCTCTGTCAATGCACCATTTGGCAGCGACTCTCCCGGCCATGATCATGCATTCGGAGACCATCATGTGGGCTGGACTGAGATGTCCTGATGTCTCTGCTTTCAGGGAGATGGAGGGCCAGGTTTCTTTTGCTGGGTAGTAAGGAGTGGGTGGGTTAGTGGCTGGAGTGAATGGCTGTGGATACGGGTTGACAGAGATGCGAGTCGCCAGCTGGTCGGGTATGCAACCTCCATTACGGATTCGTGCGGCGGTGGCGTTCAGCATTGTCTTCTGTAGCAGTCTGAGTGCCTTCACGCCGTTGGCATCTAGGCCTCGTGCCGAGTGTCCCTTCACTCCCGGTTTCGCGTTCTTTGCTTCCAGTATTTCGTGTATCCATGGAGATCGGTCGCTCGGCTTCTGCTTGACGCCGTAAATCTTGGACCAGTCGAGTATTTCATCAACATCATCATAGTGAATAATCTTCACGTTTCGGACAATGCTAGGTTTCACGTCGATGTCTACAAACTCTCCATCTTCGCCGACGCGTGCGCTGAATGTGATAGCGCACTGCGATTTGCCCAGATTGAATCGCTCGTTGCTGAGGAAATCTGGCATCATTGGGTAGTGTCGTTCGGGAAGATAGATGCTGTTGGCTCGCAGCTGAGCAGTGAGGGATAAGGGGTGACTTGGCGGGATGTAGGCAGTTGGATCTGCGATGTGAACATGTACCCACAGACCCTCTGGGGTGTCCTCTACGGACATTCCATCATCAAGCTCGTGCGCTGACGGATCGTCAATAACATATACGGGTAATTGACCAAAGTCTCGCCGAATCTCGGCACATGGGTCACGTTGATAGAAACTTTCTTCGAGTGGCCCCGTCGGACTAACCACCATTTGTTTCACCAAGTCAGCGACATCTTGCCGTATTTCGGGGTTCCCACCTGCCGTCCCCGGTTCTGCGACATCCAGGACTCCGTCCTCACGGAACGTGAATTCCCCTCCAGCAAGCAGTTGCCTGCCCATCGCCAGTGACTGCTCCGCCACGTCTTCCGCCCATGAGCTCATGCCGTGACCTTCCAGTGTAGGCACTTTGTAGCGCTCGCTCGCTTTGTACATTGAGATGTTTTCCCACGGCGCCAAGATCCCAATCTCCTTCAGCATCTGAAGAGCTTCGGTCTGACCAGGTCGGTTCCCGTACAATGGGTAAAGCGCTTTCAAGATACCGTTCACGGCAATCTGCCGATGTGGGTTGGGAAAGACGGTGGAGTGGTATGCTGCGGCTTTGATGGACCGAATGAAGACATGTTCTCGGGGAGTGAATCTGACGGATGTTTCTGATGGGAGACCGCCGTGGTTGTCCCGATGCGCCTCAATTAGTCCCCGTACTTTGCCAATAAATGTTTGGAGCTGGAGTTCTTCAGCATCAGTTCTTGACTGACCGCGAGCACCTGCCGCACGGACTTGGTCCCAGCTCCAATTGATATCCTCTACCTCCTCTGGTGGTCGGAGGAAGAATTTGCGCTCGTGCCTCATCCGTGTCGCCTTGCAGGCTTCGAAGCAATTCGACTGTTTCAACAGATACTGATACGTCGCAAAGTGCTCAGCCGGTGTTGGCTTTGCCCATCCACTGCCATCGTCACCATAAAACACCCATTTTGCCACCTCGTCCACGGTTACCGACTTTACTTTCTTTGTATGCGAAAAGAACCGGTACACTCGCAGGAACTTTTCCCGTTTGGCAAAGGCGTACGTGTCGACAGCTTCCTTAAACTTTTCGACATGCGCGATCGAGTGCATTGGTATATTCGCTTCGGCGAGAAGTTGCGCACAGTCTACTGACAGCGCTGCTGTAGCGAATCCACTGGAGATTGGTTTTGACACAATGCTGCTGAGCGCCCACCCCGGGATCTGATATGTTACATGACTGGCTTGGTGGAGAATGTAGTGGCCGTTGTAAAGAATGGTTCGGTGGTCTTGGTCGAAGGTGGTGAACTCTGGAACGCTAGCTAGAACTCCATGGAAGACCTGAGTTCCGCGTCGGACTTCGACGTAGTCACCGGGCTTCAAATCCGGCATCTTCGCGTCCACATCCCCTTCGGCGTTGATATCTGCATCCCTCGAGACGATACGTTCAACATCAGCATCTTTGAACTGTGGGCAGGTGGTATGAAGAGCTCGGCTCGGAGACCAGCTCACTGGGCACGAGCGTGAACAAAGAGGGACAATACGTGGCAGAAGGCAGCGCCGCGCCAGGACACGAGAAGCGGCCTGCAATCTGAGCGAACGAAGCATTGCGATTGCGCTCGGGGTTGACAGGTCAGGAAGCCAAACTGGGGAAGTGTTGATTTCGAGGGAAGTGGAGGGAGGAGGAGAGTGTACGTCCATGGCAACAAGTGGATACCAGATTCACGATCCGCTGCGCTGGGGCTTAGGGCGATCGAACCAACTCGAACCAACGGGTCAGTCACCCAGTTCCTTGTCAGCAGAACTCCATGTGACCGTGCACGTGACCAGTTTGTCTATATATGCGTGGCTATTGTTCACTTTTGCCCATTTCCCCATCTCTTATTGCTACCTATTTACGTGGCTATTGTTCACTTTTGCATGCACATCAAGGCTTCCCCGTGCATGGGAGACAGACAACAACAATAGTCCATCATAATGCATCTGTCACCTCAGGTTAGTTCTAACGGCGCATCTTCAGTCACAATCTGTGAACTAATCTGCGTTTGTTGTCCCAGAGTACGAACGGTTCTTGCCCCACTGGATTGGCCGGACAACAACAACAACACATTTTCTCAGACAAGTTTGCAACCCGTCTGTGCCCGAGCCCTGAATCCCTGAATCCCGCGTGGCAAACCCAATACCAAATGCTGGTGCCTGCCGTGAAATGGAGAGTCCGGGAGGTTCTTGGCCACGCGTCTCGCCCGCCAAGATGGGTTCTCTTTGTTAAAGAGGATCACAATCCTAAAGACCATCTGATGGGGGTCTGCGCCACGCTTCCAGCTACGCTCAGCCCGCGCAGACCTTTCGGGAAAGGACTATGCTACAGAAATGTGCACCGATTGGAACACTGTGATTTTTGATGGAGAAAATCGGAACCTGCGCCATGATGGTATACCGCTCAGACACAAAGTCTCGCGAAATGGAGAGTCCGGGGGGTTTTTGGCCATGCATTTTGTCCGCCAAGACGGGTCCTTTTTGTGGGAATCACAATCCTAAAGACAATCTGATGGGGGTCTGTGCCACGCTTCCAGCCCACGCAGACCTCTCAGGCAAAGGCGTTTTAGATTCGGTGTGCTTTCACTCATCAGTCTGTTGGGATTCAAATTAGACAATTGCCATACCGGACTTGACAAAATTTGCAACTGTGCACTAATAGCTTTTCATGCTTTTTTCACTCCCAGGAATCACACACGAATTCGACTATTGCGTTCTCCCCAACTGGTCCTGATTAATCCCCGATGACGACTGGCAACTCTACAGGGCCCGTGCAAGGTGTTGCTTTCCACTCAACCTAGCCGCTACAATTACAAAATCAAAATGTGGAACGGGAAGACATGGAATCTGTTCACGCTAAATGGACGTATCGATTGCATTCGCACTGTCTTGCACCACAAAAGATGACTTAATGATATCATGCAGTTTCACATAAAGCTTGTTATTATCTTCTATTCTTTATATTTTGATGTAGACATGTGTCATGTCTGACTTTGAAAATCTCTACTCAAATTTCTATAAACTGTATCTCTCTGCATCCCTTAGTCTCTTTTTTCTTTAACAAACATATAGACAGTAGTTTCATGAACACATCAACTGTGTTTCAATGATCTATTACTTCCTAACTGTACACAGACCGTACACACATCCAAAAAATGTTCGAATGCGAATTTGCATGGAAAGTACTTGAGAAGTCGGTGGCATTGCTGAGTCAGCCAGCCATTAGAACGTTCTCAACGCGTCGGTTACGCGCCTCGCGTTCATACAAGGGAAACTAAACCTATAGAGCCCTTCGCATCCAATCGAGGGTCCGCCCATTCACTCTGCATCCCACACGAGGTATATCAGACAGACTATAGATTGGACCCCTCTGTAAACGCAGACATCAATGCCAGATTACCCGATACGAGTTGACGTTCATGGTAGCGCGGAAAGCCATCACCGGGACACGACAACGACGGCGGCGCCCGCTGCTGAACGAGCGGAGATTGGAACGGCGGAGGCGAACATGATGGGTGGTGGTAGCGGTGGATTGGGGACGCGGTGGAGGCTGCCGCGCGGGCTGGTACGTGGTAGGCTTTGGAGAACTCATATAAGCATTGCAAAGGCATTTTCATCTAACTTTCATGATGTCCTTTGGGGAGTTTAGACGCGGAGAAGATTGCGTGCGGCGGGCGCCGTCGTGCTCATACTTGGTTTACTGCACTTTCTCAGCCCGGGGAATTTTCGCAGCAACATTAACAACAGCATCGATCCAACACTTGGCACACGGCCGACCACCAGCATCACATTGGCCTCCTCACTCGTATCCCTCATTGTTCCCGCTGCAGCGGGCGCAGCCGTCCGGAGCGCCGGCGGTGGGATGATTGGCATGCTTGCAACCGGTCTCCTCCTGCGCACTTCGGGGTTCGTGCATGGGGTCCCTCACGGGTGGACGACCATATTATTTTCCCTTGCATTGTCGGCTGTTGTTGCGCGAGCGGGTATTCGAGTCCCATTGCGACGAAATACCAGCAAAGTCGGTGTATGGAGCACGGTTTTGATTGGCGGTGCGCCGGTATTGATTGAAACGGTGTGGTTGGCGGGGATTCTGCATGGCGCTTTGCGAGTGCCCCTAGATTGGGCAACAGTGGCGGCCGCTGCGGTCGCGTGCGTGTCGCCTGGGGTAGTCGTGCCAATTCTGGTGGGGCTAGCCGACACGTCCCGTGAGTGGGCGGAGGCAAGAATTGTGCGGACTTTGCTGGCGGCGGTCGGGGTGGACGTGCTGGTCGCAACCACCCTCTTTGGCGTCGCGTCCGCAGTGCTCGAACGACGCCTGTGCGGGAACCATTCACCGGTAACTCTGTGGTGGATCCTATTTCGCGCCGCGCGTGAATTAGCATTAGGTGGCATGGCGGGGGCGGGCATTGCTGCGGCTGCGGTCGTGCTCGCCCCGCGGGTTAGGCATGAAACGGTGGTTAAGGTGTGGAAGTGGGGCGGGGATAAACATGTAGCGTTGTTTGCGGCGACGAGTACGTGGATGGCGTTGGCGAAAACAATGGGGTGTCCAGGTGCAGCTACCAGTGGGGTGCTGGTTGCGTGGGCTGCGGTGGGGAATATGTGGGATTCGACTGATGTCGATATTGCTGACAAACGGTATATTCCGGGACATTTTCTCATGCTCAATCCCTCTGTACAACACTAATTCCTAGCATCACTTTGCCTCAGGCTAAAACACATCTGGACTCTCACTGAACCCTTCCTATTCCCTCTGATCGGCTCCTCTATCCACCTCGCCGCCTTCCAACCACGGATCCTCGCAGCCGCAGGCGCCTGCGTCGCCGCCTCAGTCGCCATCAAGCTATGCACAACCTACGCAGCCACGACCATCACCCGGTTTGAGCGCTGGGAACGTGGCTTCGCGGCTGGGGTGTGGACGGGAAAAGCCAGCGTGCAGGCGGCTCTATCGTCCGTCCCGCTATCCCTCCTTTCCAAACACGCGCTCACCATCCCCGACCTTGCCCAAGAATCCATCCATGGGCAAACCGCGTTCGCTGCTATTGTCGCTGCTATCCTCATTGGGGCCCCCTTGGCGGCCTCCTGGGTCGCGTTTTACAAAGGATCACCGACAGCAAATACTACCACAATGCAGTTTGCAGCACGGTCAGCAGACGCCACGAACGAGGGTGATGCGGATGCGATTGGGGAGAAAGCGGCGGGGATGAAGTCGCTGGAAAAGACGGCGAGTAAAGAAACCCTGTCGCTGGGGAAGAAACCCAGGATTTTGAGGAGTGCGGTAGAGGGAGTGATGGTTGTGTGATAAGATATCGGACTATCTGGGATACACGTGATGTATGTCGATTGGCTGAGCGTGATGGGGATATTGGACTGTACATCTAAGATATAGGGTTTTTGGATTGCATAGTAGTACAATGATTTTGTTATTAGCATATTAAACATGTGAATCGTGTGTGAACGAGAACTGAGCACTTAGAAGGAAGCGCAAAGCGCATCATCATTGTATTCAAACAACGCAGGACAAACACGAGTGGCCATCAAAAGAAGGGGGCTTTACAGTGACAAGAGGGAAAGGATGGGATACATGGGAGTAGAAACAAAAGAGGGTTACACATTCATGTGGGTAGGAAGAGCATATGAGACACAAGTGGTTCAGGTTCTAACATCCATGAGACAGTGGGGGAATGGTTTGCGTTACGCGCCAATAGTCGCCTCCGACTTTTGGTTTTCGATATTTGCGTTCTGTTTTCCAGCAAATTCCATGGCGTCATGATGCGGGTTATGCTTGTCACTGACGATGAACGCCGAGCTCTTCCAGGGTGGGATGCCCGAATCAAATAGCTCGTCAACGTCCTCGAGGGCCAGACCCCTGGTTTCGGGGACAAGGAAGTAGACAAAAACACCTCCGGCGAGAATGAGGGCAGCCCAGAGGAACGCAATCTTCGGGCCCAGGTCGCCTTCGTCCGGGTCAACAATGTATGGGGTGGTGAAGCCAAGAACAAAATTCCAGAACCAGTTGGAGGCGGTCGCGAGGGCCACGCCCTTGGAACGAAGACGGAGAGGAAAGATTTCGGTGGTGACCACCCATGCTCCCGGTCCTACGAAGATAGAGAGAGAAAGGAAGCTGGTCAGTACACAAAGGAGATGTGCCATTTTTCAATGCTCCCTGTGGAGACAGACATACCCCAAGTGGAAGCAAATCCGTAGATGAATACGCAGGTGAAGACAATGGTGCAAATTCCAGCTTCGCTATTTGAGGTGAGGACGGCGCCAGTGTTGGGGTCGAGGGTGGCAGGGTAGGCAGTTCCCACTGCTCCAACAACCAGCTGGCCAATCAACATGATGGTGGTTCCCATGAGCAACACCTTCCGGCGGCCCATTCGGTCAATCATGTACAGGGCAGGGAAGGTAGACAGCACGTTCACAACTCCCGTGATGGTAGAAGTGAGGTAGGCCTGCTCAATACCGGCTTGACGGAAGAAGGTAGTTCCGTAGTAAAAGATGAAGTTGACACCAGTAAGTTGTTGGAAGGCCTGGATCCAGATAGCGATCATGGTCCGACGGTAGCCCTTTCCGCGGAAACAGTCCATGTAGCTGGCCTCGCCCAGTTCCTGCTCGAAGCGGAGGTGTTGTTCCATCTCGGCCATCTCATTGGTGATCTCTACGTCGTGTGCGGGACGGCTGCGGAGACGGCAGAGAGCGCTGAGGGCATCGGCGCGACGATTCAGGCGGAGCAGGTTGCGAGGAGAGTCGGGGAGGAGGAACATTCCACCGGCCAGGAACGCGGCAAAAAAGAATTGGATGGCGATGGGAACGCGGTAGGAAGCACGGCCGTCAACGTTCTGCAAACCTTGATTAACACCAAATGCAGCAAGAATACCGATGGTGATGGCGAGCTGGTACGTCGACACGAGAGTGCCTCTCAGGTGTTTGGGTGCCGCCTCAGCCTGGTACAGCGGAATCAAATCGGAAAGCAAACCAACGCCGAATCCAGCAATGATGCGACCGGGAAGCATGAGGCCCAGGTTGTGGCCGGCAGTCTGGAGAGCAACACCGATGAGAAACACTCCTGAAGAGCAAATGATTGCCCAGCGACGGCCGAGCTTGTCAGCCAGTTGGCCGGCGGCCAAGGCGCCGAAGAAGGTGCCAACGGAAAGGATGGATACGATCAGAGACTTGGTGCTGGCACCAACGGGAGCGCCGTTCCCTGGTCCAAAGTCGGCCTTGAAGGCCTCCATCTCAAGAATACCGGAGATGAGTCCCGTGTCGTATCCGAACAGAAACCCTCCAAAGGACACGAAGAGGCATATGAGAATCGTAGACGTGTTAGTCATTGCTGCGAAGGATCGGCTAGCGCAACGATGATGAAACCGAGAGAAATGACGAGCGCGGTGTTCCCACGGTGCAGTTTACTACGAGGAAAGATGAGGCCCGCACACACGTTGAAGAACTACTCGATTGGGAATCAGAAGGTTTTTATTGTTTTTTGCGAGTGGGCAGAGGAGTTGTAAAGATTGTTATCACAGATCGGAGGGAGGGAGGGAGGGAGGGTGGGATCAAAGTCATGGACTTTTATAACGGATTTCTCCTTTTGATGGAGATACAGTTCAGATGATTCCCCAGTCACAATAACCCATTACACCCATTCTTTTGCAAACACTGGCTTTACCGGTAAACCCACCATATGCCACCAAAGTGACCTTTGGTAACCTAGTCTCTATCGCGCATATGCGTCAAGCACTTCCCCTCCTGACTCGGGTGACCTGTCCGTGGATAACGGTAACGTAGTGCACCGCCCTCCCTTCCCTGCCCTACCCCCACGCATTCGAGTTGCCCGCGGAGTTTGGAGGCGCGCGCGGCAAAGAGAGAACCGAGAACTTGAACCGTGACGCGTTCTTGTTCGTCGCGTGCCCTCCTTCCTTTTTTACGTCATAAACTCCTTTCCCAACAGCTGAGTGGCTCAGATAATCAAACAATAGCAAACGCTTCATCTTCGAGTCACCTCGGGGTTTGCGCAATGTTAGATGGTTTGGTGATGAAGGAGGTGTAGGAATGTACAGCACGGTCAAGCGGCTGAAACTTTACTCCTGTCGGTTACAAATCTACGCACCCACGATGAGAAATGCAGACATGCGCCTCAGGCTTGTTTTACCTTACTGTTCGGCGTCCGCGGGCTTCATCGATGGACATTGATACGGGAATGGGTAATTGGAACAACAGGTGTCTTCTTAGTGTATTTTTGCAGCCAGAGTGTGAGAGTGGGTTGGGCGCTTTGCCTGTTGTCGTCCCTCGCCCAGCACAAATGTAGTTGAGATTTTCATTTGCGGCAGGCCATGTAGGGAGGGGAAGGGCTTGTCAAAGAAAAAGGAGCACAGCGCCTCCAATTTGATTCCTGTGTTACCGAACATCATCATCATCTACCAAGTTGCATCCCTTCTGTGCTACCGATATTCACGCCGCATCCAGACGGATTTTTCCATTGTTAAAATGTATGCTTTCTTGTCGGTGTGTCATGTTGGAACAATGCATAAATGCACACGGTCACGTTACATCTAAAAAGTCATGGCTGGTTACACCCGAGTGGCCATTCCTATATGTCTACCCTCAGGTTTGGGAAAAACAAGCCGTCCCTCTGGCTTGTGTGAATAGATGAAGTAGTTTACAACAATATATAGATGTAGTCTACGTGCAAGAAAATCGTGTGGTGTGTCGTGGTGATGCTAATTGGAATGTGTATCTCACTTCTGGATCAACGACATGCCGGTCATTTCTTCCGGAATGGGCAATCCCATGACCTCGAGGAGTGTCGGGGCAACATCGGCAAGGGAGCCGGTCTTGTGGTCCATGAATTTGCGTTTGGTAGAAGTCATGACAAACGGGACTGGAGAACGAATGTCGTTACGTTAGGCCACAAGAAGAGGGAAAAAGTGACATGGACCAATGTATGTGAACAATACCTTTGTTGCAAGTGTGCGCCGTGTGGGGCTGCCCGTCATCGCCAAACATCTTCTCCGCGTTACCGTGGTCCGCAGTAACAAAGAGCGTGTAGCCGGCCTTTTTGCAAGCCTCGTAGATGATTCCAATGCCCTTGTCAGTGGCTTCAACACCCTTGACAGCGGCTTCGTAGACCCCGGTGTGGCCAACCATGTCGGGGGGAGCAAAGTTGCACATGACGAAGGGGTACCTCTTGCTCTCGATCGTCTCGGCAACCTTATGGGCAACCTCGATGGCGCTCATGTCGGGCTTCTTGTCGTAGGTCGCAACTTTAGGAGACGCAATCATCTCGCGGTCTTCCATAGGGTACTGAGCTTCGGTTCCGCCGTTGAAGAAGAATGTGACGTGCGCGTACTTTTCAGTTTCAGCGATGTGCGACTGAGGCACCTTCTGCTCGCCGAGCCACTCGGCAAGCACGTTGGTCATGGCTTGTGGCGGGAAGATGACATCGAAGGGGTAGTCGGTCTTGTATCGGGACATGGTGGTGAGAGACTAGAAGGTAGAAAAATACACGTCAATCAGCATAAAAGTTTATCTGTAAACGGAATCATGTCCCAAACGCAACGCACCAAGTTCTTGGGTTTCTTGGCCTCGAACGGTGTCTCGAGCCCAATGGCCTGTGTGAGCTCGCGCATACGATCACTGCGGTAGTTGAAGAACACGAGGGTGTCATCGTCCTGCAGACGACCCTTCTCGCCAATGATGATGGGCTTGAGGAATTCATCCGTCTCGCCCTGCTTGTGGCGTTCATCGACCGTCTTTGCCGGGTCATTGGTCTCTTCACCCTTTCCTTCCACAAGAGCGTCGTAGGCGACCTGAATCCGCTCCCAACGCTTGTCGCGGTCCATGGCGTAGTAGCGACCAACAATGGTCGCGAGGGAGCCGTATTTGATCTTGTCCATGAACGCCAACAGCTCCTTCAGGTACTTGTCGGCTGACCGTGGGGACGTGTCTCGTCCGTCACCAAAGAAGTGGACGTACGTCTCGGGAACGCCGTAGTCCTTTGCGACCTCAAGAAGTGCAAGCAGGTGCTTGATATGTGAGTGCACGCCACCGTCGGACACCAGACCGAGAAGGTGAAGTCGGCCGTTGCCCTCCTTCGCACGCTTCAACGCCTTCACGAGGTTGGGTTGCTCGCCGAGCTTCTTTTGGCGAATACACAGGTCGATTCGCACAATGTCCTATCACACACATCCAAAATCAATCAAATATCCGTAGACCGCGTCGCCCTCTAAAGCGCGGACCAGAAGCTCGGGGGTGGCACACATACCTGGTATACAATCCGTCCGGCACCAATGTTAAGGTGTCCAACCTCAGAGTTGCCCATCAGGCCATCGGGCAAACCGACGGCCTCACCGTGGGCAGCGAGCTGAGTGAAAGGATACTTCTTCTCCAAGCCGTCCATGACGGGCGTCTCGGCGTTTCTGATAGCATCCCCCCTGGGGTCCTTCTCTTCAGAGATTCCCCAACCGTCAATGACGATCAGACACGCTTTGTCGGTGACTTCAGGCATATTTATGGATGATGAATGAATGTTGCAGATGGGTGACTTGGTGTGATGAATGTGGAAGCGTCGCCGATTGATGCGGTTGTGGGGAAAACGCGAACGTCACCGGTCTTATCCGATCGCACGTGTTTTTCGACATACCGGATCTAGTCTCCTGAGCTCAGAGTTTGCGGTGAAGATTGCAGAGTTTTACGGACCAGCTCAGTATGCGTTCCACAATGGACGCTCAGTAGGACGGTCGCATTGGGAGCAGTGATGGACCCTAACTTACGTATATAGTACAAGAGAAAGGATGCTTGCTGGACCAAAGAAGGCAGCCGACATTATCATGCTATGGCGTGTATGTATCCACTGGACGGGAATGGCTTGGAGGTGGAAAACACTGACCGGGTCATCAAGGTTTGTGCCGCCCGCAAGGGAAAGGTATCTACCTACCTGTATGAAACGGCGGAAACATTTCAAGGTTGCGTGTTTTACATGATCAACTGGAGGTTCAGAAGCAGATAGCTCAGGAAAAGCGTCTGGCTGCAGAACAGTTGCATAAGGAAGCAGAACAGTTGCAGAACAGTCGCAGAAGGAAGCAGAAGAAGCGGAGGAACTTGTCCGGCAGTTCCAGCAACGGACACGCCTGGTAGACGCCCGAGCTGGAACAAAGACAGGGTATCGTTGAGGAATTGAAGTGAGCTCAAAACCATAACGTGCCATTCACCGCTGAACAATACGATACCCTCATTCGACACAGACAGTCCGTCTGCACAAGCATCTCGGCCTCTCTGTGCTCACGTTGGGAAACAACCTCTATCAAGGAGTGTTCGCCACAAGCCTGACGAGTGAGCAGCTTCTGGATTTGACGGCCGAAGTCAGGAAGACCAATCTAGAACGGATGAGAGAACTTTTGCAGACATAGTCTTAATGTAATTCGATGCGAAGGCAGCTGCTGTCGCGGAGAATCCGCTACCGCCTCCTCCCCTCCGCCACATGATGTTGCAGGGAGCTCCGAGATCAATCTTGCGGATGGGACCAATGGTTAAACGCAACAGATTGAGATGTCAGCAAGCCAATGCCTATGTCAGCAGCATTTCCATAAAGTGCAAAGATTATTGAGACATTCATGAAGCCTCCGCGATAATACTACAACTCCTATCTTTCCGTGAGCGCCATATCACTTACATACCGTTTTTTAACGGGTAAGCTTTCAAGTATGTGATTGCACTACTCTCAGTCGTCACCACGACGTTAGCGACGGTGAACAAGTTCCTGAAGTAACAGGAAAGCTCTACAAACCCTCTCTTGGCTAGCCAGACGTTTCCTGAGCTTCATCGTAACATCACCGAGCATTACCTGTTGCCTGAAGCGTTGAAAACGCGATACAAGATGACTTCCACTCCAGACAGTAACGTCAATCTTCCCTCCAACTTTGAGCCCAATGCGGCGGTGATCGCGTTACCGAACCCCAACCCGTCTCAACTCCCTCTCAACGAAAGTAGTGGCAGTATCACGCCTTCAACGACGTTACAGGTGCCACCAACAGACCCCATCCACAGAAGGGGACGCAGCACCCTAGACGCGTTCTCCGGTGATTACCATTGATGTGTTATTTTTTTAGTAGGTGGGAATCTAAATACATAAGATAATCAGAAATCAAAAAAAAAAACTCGCTATGCCCGTGTCCACTAGGACACCCTGTCGTAAGGCTAGGCGAGACTACGTGGGTACGAGTTGACCTTTGAGAACATAAATGGGCGGAGGGTCTCCAAGGGTATATCACTGCGCGTGTTGTTCTTTTCTTGATAGTAAGCAACTGCAGAGATAATAGGGGTGGAAGATGAGTGAGACAAGCGACAGGAAGTAGGGATGGATGGATCTGCGATCATTGATCATACCCCAGACAAGTTTGTTCATTCTCCCGCGTCTCGACTGCAAAACCTCTAACGAGGCCTTGAATCTCGCGCCGCGCCTATCATGCGCGGTCATATCCAGATGCAGATGTTTGCCTTCCAACGTGTAGGTGCCTAGCATGAGGCCCTTCAGCTTTACATCCAGAGCGTCAGCGGCCATTTGCCGTACAGCGGTCGCGGGTTCGATCGTTGATGTCCAGAACACGACGCGGCGGTCGGCGGGAAAGAACCGAATGTATCGGAAATACGAGATCAGATGGACGGGAGCGTAGTAGCTTTCCACGGCGACGCCCTGGCGGACGTAGTTCATTCTCGATATGAAAATCCCGTCACCGCGTATCCGCGGGCGGTCGAGCCACATGTCGAACCAGCTATGATTGTATAATGGGAGCTCCATCGTAAGCGCCGTGGAGGGCTCTTGCTCTTCCGGGTTCCGCAGTCGCTCATGCTGTGATTCATCATGAAGCCGTGGTACCTCTGGCAGAGCAGTAGCTGTAGGGATCGGGGTGTGTACGCGTTCGCACACTCTCCGCCAAACGCTCTGTTCCGCACACAGCACAAACATCTTCCTTGATACCAGCGATATGGGACAGATGGCGGACTGTCCATGCAACAAGACCGTCCATGTGATGATCTGCGAGAGGATCTCGGCCGGCAGCCGGAAAAATGTGCTCGGGACGCGGGTCTCCCTCATTGGTGTGAACGAAAGATCGAGCGCGCGGAACTGCTCTACAAGGCTGTCGGTGCCTGAACGTGCTCGTGTAGATGTTGCCATTTGCTCCCCATCTGCGCTTATCGTTGGAAAATCGTAGAATGTGTAAAACTTGGAATTGGGATCATCGACTGCTGGACGTGGTGGAAGCTCGCGGAACTTGCGTTCGACGTCGGGGTCTAGGCGATGTGCTTCGCGGTAGAACTTGAGCGCTTCTGCAAGATTGCCCATCCTTTCGCACCTCGTTCCAGACAAATAGGCCTGAAGACTCTTGTCCAGCACAGGTCCACTGTCTTTGACCGCCAACTGTGAAGGTTTTGCAAGCTCTGACGACTTCAACGGCGCCGCTTCAATGGCAATTTCCTTGCTTAACCGCTTAGTGTCGCCAACAACGGGCGCTACTGCCTTCGCGTCAACCAATTTCTTTCCAGGCGAGACAGAGATTGAGGACACCATTGCGGAGGAGGAGGCGGTGGCAGTGACATCTGTTCTCCGGGAAGGCCTGCTCGGCGTACGCTGCGGTTCTTGCGTGTGCTGTTGCGGGGCCTGCTGCTTGTCCTTATGAGAGACTTTTGCGGAAACCTCTTCTTTCCACTGCTGCCGGAAGGTTAGCAGCTCGTCCTCCCCTACTACGGGCGCTTCCAGGTCCATGGTGGTGTGTTGCAGGTGGATAAAGGTGTTAATGTTACAGAGACATGCAGTGCAATTGAAAACGGGTATGAGCTTGTTACATGCAAGCTGATTTGTAAATTGTGACGCGGAACAACGAGCCTCGCTTCGCGTGTTGACGTCAAAAGTTACTTCATTGACAAAATCCAGAAATCTCATCCGCATCTATACGGACAGAATGGCACCTACAGAGATTCGAGAAATCTCTCGCAGCAAGGCATCAGGCGGCTATGTCGTGAAGTTCGAGCATGATTCCCCGCTCTCGCGTTGCTCGATGAAGTTCAGCGTATTCGTCCCGCCTGGTTACGAGAAGAAGAACAGCAAGAAGTACCCCATTCTCTACTGGCTCTCCGGCCTTACGTGCAATGAGGACAACTTTATGCAGAAGGCCGGCGGAAAGGACAAGCTTGCCGAATTGGGTATTGTGCTCGTATGCCCAGATACCAGCCCACGGTGAGTTGCGTCTAGGTCACGGTTGCGGGAGAGCACTGGCAAAACTAAGCTTCCTGTTTGGGGATTGAAGTGGTCTCGGGATTGAGGGAGAGGACGATTCGTGGGACCTCGGCACAGGCGCGGGTTTTTACGTCGATGCAACGGTGGAAAAGTGGAACGGGTACAATATGTACTCATACATTACGCAAGAGCTGTGGGAGGTCGTAAACTCGAACTTCAACGTAGACCCGAGCAGGGCGGGCATTTTTGGTCACAGTATGGGAGGCCATGGCGCAATTGTCTCTGGACTGCGCAATCCGGACAAGTACAAGAGCGTCTCTGCTTTTGCCCCGATAGGTACATGAGCTGTTGTTATCTGGATGAGGGAGACACATACTAACGCGAACAAAAAGCAAATCCAATTGAGTGCCCATGGGGCAAGAAATCGCTGGGTGCGTATCTCGGCACCGACAACCAGGAAGCGTGGAAACTGTACGACTCCACGGAGGTCATGAAGGCGTACAATGGTCCATCTCGAACCATCTTGGTTGATCAGGGTACCGCCGACAATTTCCTGAAGGAGCAGCTTCAAACCGAAAAGGTGGCGAAGGTTGGGAACGCCCGCGTAAAGGTGGAACTGCGGATGCAGGATGGTTATGATCACAGCTACTTCTTTATCAGCACTTTTATCAATGACCACCTGGGCTTCCATGCTGAAAAGCTGAAGGCTTGAACCCGAGAACGTGCGGCGTATGATTAGGCGTAGTAGTTTTGATGCCGCGTACAATACCACTGCAGTCATCTCATCTATAATGAAGGCTCTTAGATCGCAGCTAGGTTGGGCTGTTTCGAGACTTGCTCCCCACTAGAGCGGTTTTCGCTTTTTAAGAGATAGAATGATGTGTAAGAAGGATGTGATTTCTTCTACGAGTCCGCTCAACAGTGCAGGTACTGTTTCTTTAATGTATAGTTCAACATTGCATTCTCCACTGCCTCCGTATTCGAACCAGAGCATCAGACACGGCCGCAAGGATTCGAGTATTCTACTCTCTCAACATCCCATTAGACCATATAGCACAAATACAACATCCTCCTGCTCGGCTCCGTCTTGACGCTTTGTCAGGTCTGCTATGGTATGAGTTTTATGGCATCGTTGATATATAGAGCATACTGTATACTGCACCTCTCAATACTATCATTTTCTCCATCGCATTCAAACTTGCTAGTTTTGTTACTTGTTTCTGATTGAAATTTTACCAAGAAAAGGAACACGCTGGCACACGCTGGGAGATCCAATGTGGCGATCCAAAGTGTTTAAATCGTTCACGCGTGCGGCCGTCTGGCATGACGTCCGCAAGGATTTTGAAGATTGCAACAAACCCCACGCTCTCAACATCCCACTAAAATATATATTACATACAGTACAACGGCCTCCTTCCTGGCTCACTCACTCAGTACGAAGGGAAGAGATAGGAAACGACTTGGGCACTTTCTGCGCACTCACATATGGAGTGACCGCGCTCATCCAGCCCAATCCAGCGCACAGCCCAGCCACACACGACGTGTTTCGACGGCTACATCACGACGTTGGCGGTTGCCGAATAAGAGCAAGCATCTGATAGCATAGGGACATTCTGTGTACGTTTATAGGTGGGGCCTAGCAACATTTTATAGCAGGCCGTTGTTGTCAAATCACTAAGCGGGGGCAGGCGCTATTTTAGAACCGTAGACTCCAAAACCCACCAATGTCAGATCCCTCTGCGCAACAACTTCCAAGGGGACATCCGGGTTGGCCAGGCGGTCGTGGCGGCATGGGAGGGGGCCTACAAGGACCGTCTGGCGGACCAAATGAAGGAACTGCGAGCGGTGCACCAGGAAGTCTTACGTCGTATACACTTCCGGGCGTCCTGCATTTCTTGCAGGTAGAATGGAGACGGTTCGAGCGAGAACGGAACGAATGGGAAATCGAGAGAGCTGATCTTAAGGTAATGCGAGGAGGCCATGGAAGGCAAACGGTGTGAAGTGCTCGCATATTGAAATGACGGTTTTGGGATTGTGCTGCGTTCGATTGCTTGTCCCGTTTTCAAACGAACGAAGTTGTTGACCAGACCCATGTTGTATTGTAGGCGAGAGTCGCTTTTTTGGAAGGAGAACGCAGAGGCACGGAAAATCTGAAGACAGACTTGATGCGGCGAGTGAAGATGCTTGAATTTGCGCTGCGGCAAGAACGGTATGTGGAAGACACATCACCGGAGTGGCAAAACACATCCTAGCAGCACAGCATATCCGGCAAGGAACTGAACTCTTTGCTGCATGTAGGAGCAAATTTACGAAGCTGCAGAGTGAAAAACAATCGTCCTCTCCATTACCCGGCGAACAGGCGCAGAGCACTGGCGCGCCGAATGCGCAGACCGTCGGAACACCTACTTCGACGGAAGCAACAATGCACACACTTCCGGACGCTGTCCTCGCTGCGCCCTCAAGTTACGGCACATTAAATCTTTCAGCAGGATCGGGAACGCTTCTGAATTACTCCAAAGGTTATGGCCACGTGCGCAGCAAGGAGATCCTCAAAAAGTGAGTATATGCCTGTTCGCTTTATGTACCGGGAATGACCTAGTGTGCTCACCCATCCCAAACCCTTTCTAGCTACCTTCGAGAGATGGGTTTCCTGTTGACGAGCTCAGGCGTCGGTGCGGGGTCTGGAGGGGGTGACAATAAGAGTGACAGTGGAGGTGACAACCAGGGCGGTGGGTCGTTTAAGATGGAATCGCCAGCTCTCCGGAGAGAACCCAACAGGGGTCATGCCTCCCCTGCTTTCCCCCCGGCAAACGACAAGCCACAAGACTCGGCTCCCGTAGCGGAGCCCCTTCAAAGGGGGATCACAAAAACAAAGGTCATCAAAAAGCAGCAACAGCCTTCCGAAAACGCGGTGTCTCCACCGAACACAAATCAGCAAGCCGTGGCTTCTGTAATGGACTCGGCGGCCTCTGAGCCCAAGGAAATTGCAGCGGGATCTGAAGAATCTTCGCAACCGCCTGCCTCGAAAAGCAAGGACGATCAACACCCATTAAAAAGCAGTCCTACCAAATCCAAGCTTCCGAAGCGAGAAGCTGCTCCCACCTCGAATAATACCAATGCCAAGGATGAGCATGGTCAGCTGGTATGACAATATGATAAATTCTTTGTCCTTTTTATCCGCAGAATGAACATCTGATGGTGTGGTTGTAGACTGCGGACGAGATGCAAGAGCTGAAACTGACTCCGGACAAGCTCAGCAAGGTCATGAGAAAAATGGAAGGGAAAGGTCCTCAATCGAAGAAGAAATCGCTAGGTGAGGAGCGCTTGCATGTTCAAAAATACGCTGGACATAACTTATGCCTGAACCTTCGCAAACCAGCTTCAGCTGATTCGACCAAGCTTTCGTCTGGCATCCCTTCTGTCATCGGCAACGCTATGGGTCTTGATGGTGATGCGTTGGCGAATCTTTCTCTGAACGACGACGATACAGACGAAGGGACAAAGGTAGATGCAGATATCACCGCGTTACGGGAAAGAAGTCAATACTGAATATGCAAGCGATTGAATAGAAAAAGGGGTCCAAGAAAGTCAATAATCAAAGAATCTGGAGACCGAAAGCCGTGCTGAGAAAGTGAGTTGTTCATATTCCATAACCACCTAATACACTGTATGTGGTTACTGATCGGCTCGCAGTCATCTCGACTCCATCCGCGCAATTGCATTTTCCCCGAAGGACTCACTGCTCATGACTGCGTCCGAAGACAACACCGCCAAGCTGTGGAACTTGGGCAAGCTCGATCATGGCGCCAAGTATGCCTGCGTCAATACGTCCAGGAGGCCGGGCTTTGGATACTAACTGTGGTTCCTTCAGATCTTCGGCAGACGTCGAACCGATATATACCTTCCGTGGTCATTCGGAACCCGTCATATCACTGGCGATATCTGCCGATGGCGAAACGTGTTACACGGGAAGTGTGGATGCCACCATTAGGGCGTGGCAAATGCCAGCTGCTTCTCGAGAGACCTACGCTAGCTACGGTAGGCGCTCAAACGACATGAACCTGACAAATGCTTTTCGCAGCATGCTGACTGTGACCTTCCAGAGAATTCCAAGCAGTACAAATTGCACACCTACGTTGGACACTCTGACGTTATTTGGGATCTCAAGCTGCATCCACTGCCACAGCAGTCTCCCTCTCTCGCCTCAGTATCCAGCGATGGATCGCTCAAAATCTGGAACACTACGCCCGACGAATACTCACTGCGGACCACCATGTGGTATGGTGGCGCAAGCCATGGCGGTGGAGCGGCAGGCGAGGACGAGTCCGATACAAGTGGACTGCAGAACCCGACGTCGGTGGACTGGCTGCCGACCAACCTCAGCAAGCTCGCTGTATCATACCAGAATAGTGTCGTGAAGATCTTTGACGCTGAGACGGGACAGCAGGTGCTGATTTGCAAGAGTAATGAGAGTTTTGGTAAGTCTAAGCGACTCAACGGGAGAGATCCCAGTCGCAGTTCTGGATGTCGTTTTTTTATTTGCTTTAGATTGACCGCATTTGCCCTTGAATTTGTAGATGGCACTGTGAACACACAGATCAACAAAATCGTTGCTCACCCGTTACTCCCGCTGCTTATCACTGCGCATGAGGATCGGTTCATCCGGATATTTGATGTGAACACTGGTGCGTGCATTGTGAGTTGCTCATTTGTCTACGGTCTTGGTTTCTTATGTGGTCTTTTAATGGTTTTTAGGAGCGATGATACATTCCATGGTTGCTCATCAGGACTCTGTGTCCGCCCTGGACATATCTTCTGATGGACTGACGTTGGTTTCTGGAGGTGGGTCTGTGTGTTTATCGGCGAGCAGCGCCATTTGCACCAAGCACGCGTTGCGAGATCAAGCAAGACTAGCAAATGAAAGGAAAGCTGACGCATGTCATGTCATGCTTTTGTTTTATGTTTCTTTCAGGACACGACTGCTCCCTGCGGTGGTGGGATCTGAGCACGCGCAAATGCGTGCAGGAGTACACGTCGCATCGCAAAAAGAACGACGAAGGCATCTGGGCGGCCAAGTTCCATCCCGAACAGCCGCACACAATGGCCAGTGGCGGTGCGGACTCTGTATGCAAGCTGTACAGCTTTGGATTGGGTTCATAACATAACAACGATGATGACGAGGAGAAGAGCCCTGGACGGATGTGTGTCTGACCAGGAGATTAGGGAGATTTGATTTGGATGGAGGGTTGAGAGATTATGTGCTTTTTTTTGCTTTTTTTTTACTTGTTTCTTTATACTTTACTTAGAGATACCTTTACGCCGTGTGGGGGACATAGTCGGCTGTTAATTTTTTGTATTGAACAATCATGAGCTTTGGCCACAAGCTTCCGTTGTCTTTGTGTGAGTGACGGGGAAGCAGACGCGTACAGGAGTGGAGAATCTCCAAACCCGTCAAAATATCAAAACCCGCGTTTGCTCAGTTCTGATTATTCAGATCTTTTTACGACGTGTTTTGTTTTGTGACAGATAAACCGACAGACTTTGGACTGCTAAGAAGAAAAAAAAGTGCCAACATCTCCTTTCTCTCAAACGCACTTGCTGTTGTCACCTATCCCATACCTGTTGCGTGTGTCTTCCTCCCTCGATCATATACAAGTAGCAGTTGACCATGTCGTCCCACAGCGAGCGCAGTCCGCTCCTCGCACAAAGAGGCCGCGCAAACTCGATCAACGCTCTCCTCGCTACTTCCCCTTCAAACAACCCCAACAACAACCACCATAACTATTCTGCAACTGGCAATAACAATAGCAACGCTTCAAGCAGTTCCAGCAACAGCAACCCACAGCAACTTTCCAGTTCAGCAACTGCAAACTCTACTATCGCTACCCAGACTCTTATGGGCGCGCTCGAAGGGTTCACCCAACACAGGCGCGCCTCAATGCATTCTTCCACCGCCGACCTCGAGCAAGTAAGAGTCCACGACTCTCCGACAGCTAAACTTTTGGATTCTGCGACGGGAGATGGTGTGCATACGCTTGCCAAGAACAGCAAGTATGGGAACTCCCTGTCGGCGTGTCCCGAACTGGACGTTTCCGCAGCCGCAGGAGTTGACCAGAATAGGAGAAAGTTGATCATTGCCACGGTGCTGTGTTTCTGCTTCTTCTTGGTGGAGTTGGTTGCGGGACTGTGGGCTGGTATGTGTGGGCAAGAGGCGGGTTTTTGCAGGCCCTTTGGGCTTGGCGAAATGTCATGCTGATGTTAACAACCCTATCGCGGAATTGTAGGATCTCTGGCAATTTTGAGCGACAGTTTCCATCTCTTGTCTGATATTGCTGGGTTCGCTATCTCTCTGGCGGCCCTGTACCTTTCGCAACAACCCGCAACAAAACGTAAACATCGATAGAAAGAGAATTGGTCTTTCGCAATGCTGTTCAGACTTCTAACGCTGGGCTTTCTTTTTTGGTAAAACAGGACACTCGTATGGTTTCTACCGAGCCGAAATTATTGGCGCGATCCTCTCTACTTTCCTGATTTGGATTCTCACTGCATTTCTCGTGTGGGAAGCCATTGAGAGGGTCCGCAACCCGGTTCCCATTGACGGACGAATCATGTTCTGCACAGCCGCCGTCGGAGTGTGTGTCAACATTGTTCTGGGATTCACCCTGCACGGGGGGCATGATCATGGACATGGAGGACACGGCCACTCGCATGGTGGCCACTCACATGGAGGACACTCCCACGGTGCGCATGACCATGCTGCTCACGATCATGATCACGACCATGACCACGAGCATGAACACAATCATGCGCACGGGCATGATGAGGAGAACCCGCTTCATGAGGCACCGCCCAAGAAGAAAACGGTGAGTACGATCACCATAGCAGGAACAAAGTGTTGCTTGGTGCTCATCTATGTTGTTGGGGTCATGTAGCACATGAACATCAATGTCCAATCCGCCGCCATCCATGTCATCGGCGATCTCCTCAGCTCCATCGGCGTCCTCATCGCGGCCACCATCATTTGGATCAACCCAGAACGCACCATCGTTGATCCTATCTGCACCTTTGTCTTCTCCATCTTTGTCCTCGCCACCACCGTGCAGCTCATGTACAACAGTCTGACGGTTCTCATGGAAGCGACGCCGGAGGATATTGACCCATTGGCTGTCGCTAGCGACCTGAGGAGAATCGAGGGCGTTCAAGATATTCACGACCTCCACATCTGGAACCTGACGCTCGGAAAAGTACTGCAGCAAATACATCACCTGATTTACCTTTTAGATCATTTGCTGAACCTTATATATTTGATGTTCCATAGGTTTCCCTCTCCGCGCACCTCCAAATTGAGTACCACCACCCATCCACCCGCGCAGAACTCACCCTCGCCGACTATCACTCAATCCTCGCGGAAGCCCAAAACATGCTTTGCGCAAGATACGGAATCCACCACGCCACTATTCAGCTGGAGGGACTCCATGGATCTGTTGCGGGATCCCTCACCGGATCATCAGAGCAGGGAGAGTCGGAGGTGGACCTGGACGTGGAAGGAAACGACTCGGATGCCCCCAAAACTGTCACCAGGCTACACTGTAACCCGGCCATGTGCAGAACTACTGATTAGAGCGATCGACAGCACGGCCGTCAAAAAGGGGAGATGGACAATCCCAGTGCTCTCCACACACTCTCTGACGCCCCCAGCCATACATACATGCCTCCCGCACCCATATATCCTTTCTTTCCTCATCACTCCTAGGCTCCTTCCTTTGTTCTCCCTCATGGTGAAGGCTCGCCTATCCCCTGCACCGCTTGACCGACTTCCCCAGACTATTCAATTGGCCTTCTCTCCAAGCCTCTTAGTCCTACCCCCGCCACCGCATATCTGCGTACTCACCAGTCAGCGTAGTCTCCCCACCCTGCTTCCATCCCGTCCGTATTTATAACATTATACGCATTGCGAATATAAACAACTGTAATCAGAATTTAACATCCACCTCCGCTCTGGGACTCACACTTCCGCCATGGCATGGCTTGTTAGTTTTTCTTGTTTGGCGAACATGGGACTTCGTCGATGACGCTGGCATAGAACACACATTGAAAACAAACAGCCTAGATCATGCAAGCTGACATTTACAAACCACTCACAACCCTGAGTAAAAAAAGAAAAACAAAAGCAGTTCGGAATTTTACGTTGAGTGCTTTAGTAGGTTTTGTTGTTTCAACAAGCTTACTATTGTTTAAAAAATATCAATGCATAACAATTGTTTGTCTTTTTCTTATATGAAATTGAAGAACTACACTATTGACATTTCTTTCCAACTTCATCAACAATACTTGGTACACATTGAATTGTTGTTACTGTTGTTTCGACAAATGTGAAGTCAAAAAGCACTACAAATATGTTAAGTGTAGGCAAAATAATTGACAGCAATCAATCAATCCGGTTGAGCAACAGGGTCTACAGAAATAGTCCAGGAGTGCAGTAATGCACAAGATGTAAGTGAAGGACTGTGAAGACCTTGACAGTAAACGGAAATTGCAGAGAGAAAAGTAGGAGAGGGTGCCTATGCTGTTCTCTCTAAGGTTCAACGCGTAATTGTCATGATTCTCATGGGGATCATGACGGATTTAGTTCACGCATCCCGCAGTCTCCGTTCACACTCTGCACACTCCAGAGACCGCGGTGCCTCGAGTGGCACGACATGACACACGCGTGGTGGTGCGGTAATTGGGGTTGTGCCTATTTTGAGCCGCGAGACGAAGTAGCTTCAAGGGAAAGTCATTTGCATCATTTCAGTCGGCCCCTTCAGTCATCCGTCATCCTGTAGTACCTCATGGGTCGCCGGGTGGCGTACTCTCCTTCCTCCGCGGCAGGCTGCGTTACTTGCGGGTACATTATCACAAAGGGTTCGCTCAGGTTCGAGGAAGTGTGGTACCGAGCCAAATGTTTCTACCACTTTGACTGCTACCACATCAATCCCACCGTCACCTCTTCGCCGACAGACTTTGACGATCACAGCAAGCTGACAGAGGCCGACAAAGAGCGCCTTGTTCGGAAGATCAAGGAGACCGACGTGGGGTTGATTCTGCGACCTAAAACAAACGCTCGACGGCCGGATGCGACCTCTGGTCCAGCCAAGAAGAAGCGTCGCCTTACGAACAAATTGGCATTGTCTCCCAGCTTTGTAGGGCTGCTGCAGACCTCGTACCACATACTGAGAGACCTACCTACTGACGAGTTGAACGAAATGCTGGTCAAGCTGAAGGTGGAAGAGCTAGATTCTCTGCTACTTTACAACCAGCAACGCAGCTGGTGGGTGCAGAAACCCGCAAAGGGCAAAAATATATGTCGGATGGTCATCGAAGGAGCGTACCCATCGTGCCCAAAATGCGTCACTGGACAATTGGAAACGGATCTGTCAAAGATCAGATGCATGGGAAGGCGGGAGGGTGCCTTCCTTCATTCTTGCGACTACGTGTCGGACGGATACACCGGCGTTCCCTGGCGTTGGCCCAAGACTTTGATTGGCAAGAGTGAAGGGCATACGTTGACTGAGTTGTGCGTGGCTGCCTTGCGCTCCGTCGTCATTGAATCTGAAGATGAACTTCCGGATCGAATGCGGAGGTTGATGTCACTGGCGCCCTACGAACTCGCCTTGTATGGTCAGTTGTGAGGAGTGCGCAGAACTCCGAACCCGCCGAACCAGCCGCCACCCCATTGCTGTGTGATGGGTGACAAGCTACAGCTGAAGGCTGCGATGGGCTCTGGAAGAGGTCTCCACTTTACCGCATGGGGCAAGGGGGCGGATGGGACTTTGCACCGTTACTACACGATACGATATGATGGCTTTCCGTGGGTGAACTTCCGTGCCCTGAGGGAAACAAAGCGTGCGAGTGTTGGGGGAAAGGTGCGAAACGATGCACGCCGGAAGATCATGAGGGGCTTTACATCGAACAGACCTATCTGGTTGAGCATGTTTGGTTTCAGCTATAGAGTTCACGAGTTGTGTATTGGGAGATTGTTGCCCGGCTTCAACAGTTTGAGAAATCGAGAAGAGCTTATATTATCTTCGGGCCATCGTCCTCCAGTGTAACGAGTCGAGAAGATCCCATCTTCTCTTTGGGTCATCGTCACCAGCGTAATATTATTTAGAGTGAAATGCGCTCGGCAGCAACACCCAGTCCGACACAACCGGGACCACTGCTTGCCCAGGCCAGGAAGGTGCGTTCGTTGGCTAGGTGGTCGCGCGCTACGCTCTCAGTTGTTTGGAATCACTTGCGGTTTGAGGTACCGGGCCGTCCGCTGAATATGCTTGGCCAGTTGGCGAAACACCTATCCTGCGAGAAGAAAGCTTTGCGGTCGGGTTCCAGTGACATGTCACACCAAAGGAAAGCAAACTTGTCAGGGGTGGGCAGGACAGGTTCATTTTGATATCGAGCAGACAATGAAAATGAATATTGTGCAACAATGTCTAGTTGCTTTGTGGCCATCTTCGGGGAACACAGCACTCGATAGACGCAAGGGAACTTTTTTGGAAAGGGGTGTTCCAGGTCAGCGATCAAGTCGTGGCGCATTCCAGTTTGGCACGAGAATTGTGTCCTCAGATATATCTTCTATTCACAATGAAAGTAGTACACACACAATGGGAGAAAACAAAATAAAAAGGGTGCGGGATGAGGGGACACGGGATGTATGGTGGCGACGCTGAGGAGTGCGTGAGACCGAGTTGGCAGCCTGCTCGTCGTAGGTGTACAAGCGTACGTCTCGGCAAGCTCGCGTCAAAAGAGGGGATGCTCGAATCAGTAGAGAAAGCGATGTATGCCCACCACTTTATCGCCTCTCCATGTTGGAAACAATGTCTGTTGGAAGCAAGAGTGATGAGTGAACAGATAAGCAAACGATAAGGTAGAAGAGCACACAAACCTTCAAACTTGTTAATGTGCCTAATGAACCAGTCACCGACGCGGCGGCCTTGCTTGCTCTCCGCAATGTAAATCAGATCCTTCTTGAGGTAGAAGTCGAGATCGGTGGTGGGACCAAACTCTCCTTCCAGAACGGATCCGTTCTCGTAACGCCTTTGACGGGTCTTGTGTTTGAACACCAGCAGCTCGGTACGGACTTCTTCGACCGGGATGTCGAGGAACGCAGCCAATTTGTCGGCCTCCAGGGTCGTGTACAGCTTGAGGAAGGAGCGGATGGTGGGGACGAGCAGCTGGGTGCGGACTTCAGACATGAAAACCTTCTGCTGGTGGCGGGTGGGCTCATGAGAGGCGTTCACAGCGATCTCATAGTCCGGCGGAACAGGGGAGATGAATTTCGGGCAAGCAAAGTTGAACAGCTCTTCGAAAGTAGAAATGCCTTCTTCGCCCTTCTGAAGGCGGATCGAGTGGTCGCCGTACTTTTCGCGCATAATCGAGTGCACGTTTTCGTCGATGCGTTGCGGAGAGATGGCAACGCACATGGCCATGAGAGCATACATCTGCTCGGACTTCTTCGAGATGGCCTCGAACTGGTACGAGCGGGTGTGGTACTGCTTGGTGCGGGACACGAAGAGAAGGATGTGAGCGAACGCCTTGATGGCGTCCGAGTATCGCCTCATCATCATGTACGCGAAGCCGACGTAGTAGTAGGTGGTGACGTGGCAGGCGGTGACGCGGGCAAAGAGACCCTTCTTGTTCAGCTCAACGTTTTCCATCGTCTTGAGGGCGAGAACGTAGTCACCGAGAAGACAGTGAACGCGCAGAAGACCAATGATGGAGAAGTATCCAAGCAGACGGTACAGCGGTCGCGAGCCAAACTCGCCAGCGGCTTCCTGCATGTCGCCTCCATTTTTGCTGACAAGGAGCTGCTCATTGATCCTCGACTTTTGAATGAGCGAGTACAAAACGTTGAGAACATTGTGAACGTTCCAGACGTCCGGGCGCTCCTTGAGGAGCTCGATTTCAATCTCGTTCTTTGTCTTCACTTTACTGCGGTAAATGCAGAAGGATTGGAACTGGTAGATGAACTCGTCAATGATGTCCCACAGCCACTGGTTCGGCAGCTCGAGGTCGCTGGGCTCAGTGGACGAGTTGAGAATGTAGTTGAACAGGTCGCAGTAGTTGCTGTACGAAGCGATCCGGTCATCGATGGACGGTGTCAGCTTCGAGTAGATGTGACGGTAGTACAGCTCCTTGTACAGGATCAGGAAAACGGCATCTGAACGGGATAGCAAACGGAATGAGTAAAAAAAAATCGCCTAGCTTCATTCATCTGCGTTCGCGCCCCAGAACCTCTCCAGACGCAAGGTGCGCAAACCATCAACGCTCTTTTCCACATTCTTGCCAGTCCAAGTCGCCGCGTCGCAAGCATGTTCGGTCCTTTGTATATCGAGAGACGAAGCCTTCTTCGCCATAGGCTCCACTGCTCGTCCCCTCCGCTCCTCAATCCTCCGACTGGTTTTGCCCCACTCACCATCGTTCACAAGCTGAGCAACCGCTTCCGGTTCCGGCCACGAAGCTTTCGGGTAAAACTTCTCGGTCAGTTTGTTCCATCCATTCTCGTAGATGGCGTGCAAGTCCCAGACGTTCCTCTCAGAGACGTTGCGGTGGAAGTGCTGGATAAAGTTCCTAACGACATCAGGAATTTGGACTTCCGGGTGTACGAATTCCGCGGCGTTGCCATCATTGTACTCGAGATCGTCCTCGACGTAATTGTCGCCAGCGTAGACGGTCGGGAGCTCGACCTCCTCGGCACGAACCTCGTCCTGGTAAAAACACAAACGGATCAGAGAACTACGTTGAGCCTAGGAGTATGGGGATGATAGTTGGAAGTTTAGCGCATACCTCGTCGTAATGTTCTTGGTACATTGCGAAAGAGGTGGTGTTTTGCAAATGCTGGCCGCGACCCACAAAGCGTTTTGCTGTTCCATTCCAATAGTCCAGTCTCGACTCCTTGCACAACTGCGCCGCTCATTCGCTGCTATGGCAGCTACGGAGTCACGTGCACAGCTCTGACTCAGCAATGACTCAGCGGGCGATCGACAGCAGCACGTGACTTGTGTTGATTGATGGAACTTGGTTTTCTTCTTCCTACTTTTCGTCAATTCATGATCTCGGGCGGTGAGCGACGCCGGGACAGACATACAGAAGTTACAAACGCCTTGTGAGAGTGATGTATCGATAGCCCGTATGCTTTGCATTGTGTTTATTCCAATCTACCCTTATGTTGTTAGAGTTTTGGTCAGCACTGCCACACGTCAAATGACAGGGTCCTACATCTCAAAAAGAGTGCATTTACGCTTTTGTCGGTTGTTGCATATGCAGTGGATGAGTGTCACAAGCGGCCACAGTTGGGGTAGTAGGTTGTTGATATCTCGCAGTAGACGAAAAGCGCGACGGGGTGTGTAACCCACAAAGAACGGTCTACAGTACTTGGCTTACCAAGTTCTCAACGTCAAATTTTGAAAATCGTACAGCCGCCTAAGAGCATCTCCACCGGTTGACTGAAACGCTTGAAGTTGGCCCAATAGCTGCTGACATCAGCCATGATTTGATTGGACGCTGAATCTGTAGCATTTCACTTTCAGCTCGCAGCCCCAGTCGTTGAGCCCCTAAATGCTCCAAGACGTCGGTAAATCCATCCAAATGTAGTCAAATGAAATATGTTCAATTAGATATTGTCAGGATTATCTACCAGTTGTTTGCAGTCCTTGTTTTTTACGAATCTCTAGAGAGCGCATTCCTTGTAGAGCACATTCTTATAAAACCGAATTTTATAGAGCGCATTTTAGTAGAGCGCATTTCGTAAAGCAGTGAAAGTAAGGAACGTCTGTTATTATTTGGCACTTCTTTAGTGTGTATCGGCGCACAGCACATTTACTTACTGCAACTTTCTGTAGAGTAACATGAACGACAACAGCATAGCGCTTGAGCTTACAACACCGCAAAAGACTTATGACTATCTGCAAAAACAACTACGCATTCTTAATTCACTCGATCTTTTCTCTTCAGACACTGAAACCTTGGACGAAGACATTGCAGTTTCCAATCGCAGCCAAATTGGCAAAGCTCGAAACCGAGAACGCTTGCGGCATGATGGACATTTACGGTTAATGCATGACTACTTTGGCGCAAATCCCGTCTTCTCAGAAAAGGATTTCCGTCGACGCTTTCGCATTCCGCGTACCATGTTCGTACGCATTCGCGATGACCTGCGTGCCAGGTACCCTTACTTTCAGCAACGCAGGGACTGCACTGCGCTTCTTGGCCTGTCAACTGAACAGAAGATGACGGCAGCACTGCGAATGTTGGCTTATGGAACGTCTGCAGATTTGCAAGCAGACTACCTGCGTTTATCGCAAACCACGGCAACAGAGGCAGTAGTGCAGTTTTGCGTCGCTATTGTTCAAACCTACCGTGCGCAATATTTGCGCGAGCCTAACCAGCTGGAAATGGAGGGCATTATGGAATTCAATGCGACCCGAGGGTTTCCAGGCATGCAGGGTTCCTTAGACTGCATGCACTGGCAATGGAAAAACTGTCCGCGCGCATGGGGAGGAAGCTTTCAAGGCAAAGAAAAGGCTGCAACCGTCATTTTGGAGGCTGTTGCTACACATGATTTACGTATTTGGCATGCCTTTTTCGGTGTTCCAGGCAGTAACAACGACTTGAATGTGTTGGATCGCTTGCCGCTGTTTCAGAGTGCAGTTAACGGCACACGGCCAGTTGTAGATTATACTATCAATGGAACACAGTACAATCAAGGTGAATGCTTTCTATGAAAATGTGCATTGCGTTTGTGCGCATTACACGAATGTGCATTACATTTGTGCGCATTGCAGCTAGTGCGTACTACTATTAACATATTAATTGTTTGGCTGCAGGTTATTATCTGGTCGACGGGATTTATCCTCCCTATGCAGCATTTATCTCAACAATCAATCCCCCGAAGAGCAAAAAGCAAAAGCACTTTGCCTCAATGCAGGAAGCATGTCGAAAGGATGTTGAACGTGCGTTTGGAGTTCTCCAAGCGCGATGGCATATTATTGTGCATCCGGCACGTTTTTGGCACCGTGAAAAGCTGCAGGCTATTATGGAGGCCTGCATTATCATGCATAACATGATAATTGAGAGCGAGGGACAACTATCTGACAAGACGGCTTTACATGAGACTAGAAAACAGGCACCCCAAGTCTTGGAGGAAACAACCAGCATGATGCGTTGGGCAAGGGTTATAGACAAGAAGGCGAACGCCTCTTTAAAATGTGATCTGATAGAGCATTTGTGGGCATCAAAAGGCGAGGAGCAAATAGAATAAAGCGTTGTGCCCATTGTTATTATACACATTGTCGTTGTGCGCATTGTTATTATACACATTGTCGTTATGCGCATTTTCGTTGTGCGCATAACAGAAATGCGCATTTCTGTTGAGCGTATTATTATGCGTATGCATGACTCTCGTATACAGAGAAAACGCGTGGCGGAGCTGTCAAAAAGTCAGTTATAAATAAGCTCTCCTGTCAATTGACAGCTGTCAAATCTATCAACGTTTCAAGACAATACATACACACACACACACACACACACACACACACACACACATACACATACACACACCATCGTCATGGCGCCCAAGAAGCAACCCCCCAAGAAGCCTGCTGAGAAGCCTGCGGCCAAAAAGCCAAAAACTACTACAACGCAGAAAGAGAAAGATGCAGCTGCGCGCAAGGCCTTGCGCAAAGTTGCCCAACAAAGGTCTCCGCGCCTAGAGCTCATTGCTGCGGTTGCCAAGGCTGCAGATGAAGCAGCGGTTGCGCGCACCAAGCGCGTAGGAACAACGTCTGCACTTCAAGTGCAGTACCCGTACTTGTCGCTGAGAGGCATTAAACGTGTTATGACCAGGGCTAACTGGTCAGTCGAGGCAGCGTCTAAAAGGTTTGCGGACTTGCATGAGATGCACCGCAGGTATTTCCGTATGTATGCGGCACGCAAAGGGAAGGAAAGGTATGTGCAATGCGCTTTGCTGCAGTGCAGTTTTACCTGAATGCGCTCTACTGCAGTGCGACTTTGGATATAATACTAATTCTACATTTGTTCTTCCAGTGATGATGAAGACGAAGAGGAGGGCCGCGAGAACCCGTCAACAGACGAGGAGGAAGGGGACGAGGACTATGGTTTTAGGGGGCCTGATGACGAGCCAAGAGATCCCCCTGGTGGCAGTGGTAGCGGTGGCGGCGGCGCCGGTGGAGCAGGGTCCTTTGCGGACACAGTAGCTCACGCGGTTGGTAGTATCACGGTTTAGGGTTATTCTTTTTTGGCGTATTGCGTGTTTGTTTTTTCGGCTCTTAGAGCAAAACATATTGCATAGTTTGATGAGTTGTATTCAATGTCTGCTATTAATTGTACGAAGTTAAGTAGAAGAACTAGTGACTTTGTAATGAGGCGTGGCTCGCCAGCCTAAGCCTAGATACGCGCCGGGAAGAACCCCGCGCAAGATGGATGCTAGCGTCAGCATCCCGAAGGGTTCTAGACATTAGGGATGGCCACGGATGGCCATCACGTGACCGGGACCGCCCCGCCGTCCAGAAGAAAAGTAGGAATACTCCGACGAGGGCGTATTCAAGACTTAGAGATCTTACAGTAGAATTAGAGATAGGGAATTCCCAAATAGAAGACTAGACTCTGGCAACGGACCTAGTATTATTACATGGTAGCACCACCCCGTAGACGACAACAATGGCACGTAGCACCAGGAACAGCCCAATGGCAGTAGGAGAACCCAAAGTCGACACACCGACCGACAACCCTGTCGCAATGTTGGCTGCACAATTGGCGGAGACCCAACGCCTACTGCAGGAGCAGATCGCAATGGGAGTGGCCCGGTTCGAAGCCCTTCTCTAAAGGATTCCGACTCCAGCCCAACCAGCGGTTGCAACACCGCATGTCGATATCATCCTGGCGGAAGAAAACCGCGCACGAATGCAAGCCGAGAAGGAACGCCGCGAGAACCTTCGCAAGCAGCTGACACACTTTGACGGAAAAGGGAACAGTGAAGAAATGGTGTCGAAGGTCGATGAGTTCTTGAAGGTCCACACACGCTACCTTGAGGCAACCGACTTCAGGACGGACCACCGGGACGTCGACCACATCTCTGGGTACCTCAAGGAAACCGCCGACAAATGGTGGCAAATGCTCAGAGATGCCGGCGACCAGCCCACGACATTGGGAGAATTCACGAGGATCCTCCGCGTCCGCTTCTACCCCGCCAACTTACGAAACACCGCAGAAGCAAAAATGAAGCGGCTGGTTTTCACTAATAGCATATTGGAGTATATCGCCAAGTTCAATACCCTTCGGGCCCAGATCGCGACGCTCGACGACAAGGAGCGGCTTACCCCAAAGGCAAGAGCGTGACTATTTCTTAACGGGATTCTCGACCAACCATGTCGGCCAGCGCATTCGGGACCACTGCTATGCCGCAATCATGAGGAATAATGGTGCCGAGATCCCAATCACCGAGCTACAGAACGAAGCTCTACTATGCTACAGGATACGAGGCTATGCGGACGATGTCGCGTGGGTAACCCCCAACGGAAGGAGACGTCAGTACGCTGCAGTCCAGCCGGCTCAGGTACATCGAGGGAACTACCAAGCACGAGAAAGGGGACGCCACACCCCCTATGACTCAGGTCGTCCCACGCGCGGCACGGACAACCACCAAGGGATCTCAGACCGTGAGCGTATCACCTATAACGAATGTCGTGAACGCAACGAATGTTTCAACTGCGGAGGCAAGGGGCACTATGCCCGTGGGTGCTCAGCAGGTAGAGCTAAGACTGGTGGGCATAGAACGTTTGCCGCCCCTGTAGAGATCACCAAAGAGCCCGGGGACAACGCGGTCAGCGACTGGGGCTCCGTCAACAGCTCGGATTTTCGCCCCGGGTGCTGAACGTTTGCACCGTCTCAGTACCCCAACCCCGGATGCAAGACAAGATCCCCACGGACAGGCCGGGACCCCGCATCCACAGGAAGACATTCGTGGTTCACGGGAAGGTACAAGGGCACTTTGCCCGCATCCTAATCGACACCGGGTGTAACACCCTGATCATCAGCGACACTTGGGCAGCCAAGCACGGCCTCCGGACCTACACCTCTCCAACCCCGCTGGAGGTCCGATGGGGCGATAGAGCGGGAAACTACAGTGCAACGAAGATGACCTGTGGGGACCTTGCAGTGTTCACCGAGGAGAAGATTACCTACCGGGAAGACACCGTACCGTTCGTGGTCGCACCGATCAGGGTCGATGTCATACTCGGTTTACCATTCATATTGGGATTGGACGTCCGAGGGCTTTTCGACCACGAGGGCTTCCCAACAATGACGTTTTACCACAATGGCCAGACCCTCAGCCTTTGAGCCAAATCGACTAATCGCCATTGGGAAGCAACGTCCGCGTGCGCCGCCCGCCTGCTCTCCCCACGAGAGGTACGGCCCCGCAGGTTCCAGCTGGCAAAGCCAGCACTCAATGCAGAGGGAATCTACACGGCCAAACAATGGAAACGCTTGATGAAGAAGGGCGAGATCACTGCAGTCTTCGAGGTACACATCGTAGATGCGATTCCAGTCATAGAAGCTCAATTCGTACGGACGGTCGACGCCAAGAAAAGGGCAATCTTGGAGGAACAATGCCACACCAACACTGAAGCCAAGGCGGCAGATCAAGAAGACCCGCTAGAGGCGCTGGCTGTAATGAGGCGTGGCTCACCAGCCTAAGCCTAGACACGCGTCGGGAAGGGTCCCGCGCGAGATGGATGCTAGCGTCAGCATCCCGAAGGGTACTAGACCTCAGGGAAGGCCACGGATGGCCATCACGTGACCAGGGCCGCTCCGCGGTCTAGAAGAAAAGTAGGAATGCTCCGACGAAGGCGCATTCAAGACTTAGACATCTTACAGTAGAATTAGACATGGGGAATTCCCAAATAGAAGACTAGACTCTGGCAACGGACCTAGTATTATTACATGGTAGCACCACCCCGTAGACGACAACAATGGCACGTAGCACCAGGAACAGCCCAATGGCAGTAGGAGAACCCGAAGCCGACACACCGACCGACAACCCCGTCGCAATGTTAGCTGCACAATTGGCGGAGACCCAACGCCTACTGCAGGAACAGATCGCAATGGGAGAGGCCCGCTTCGAAGCCCTTCTCTCAAGGATTCCGACCCCAGTCCAACCAGCGGTTGCAACACCGCACGTCGACATCATCCTGGCGGAAGAAAACCGCGCACAAATGCAAGCTGAGAAGGAACGCCACGAGAACCTTCGCAAGCAGCTGACACACTTCGACGGAAAAGGGAACAGTGAAGAAATGGTGTTGAAGGTCGACGAGTTCCTGAAGGTCCACACGCGCTACCTTGAGGCAACCGACTTCAGGACGGACCACCGGGACGTCGACCACATCTCGGGGTGCCTCAAGGAAACCGCCGACAAATGGTGGCAAATGCTCAGAGATGCCGGCGACCAGCCCACGACATTGGAAGAATTCACGAGGATCCTCCGCATCCGCTTCTACCCCGCCAACTTACGAAACACCGCAGAAGCAAAGATGAAGCGGTTGGTTTTCACCAATAGCATATCGGAGTATATCGCCAAGTTCAATACCCTTCGGGCCCAGATTGCGACGCTTGACGACAAGGAGCGGCTTACCCCAAGGCAAGAACGTGACTATTTCTTGACGGGATTCTCGACCAACCATGTCGGCCAGCGCATTCGGGACCACTGCTATGCCGCAATCATGAGGAATAATGGCGCCGAGATCCCGATCACCGAGCTACAGAATGAAGCTCTACTATGCTACAGGATTCGAGGCTATGCGGACGATGTCGCGCGGGTAACCCCCGACGGGAGGAGACGTCAGTACGCTGCAGTCCAGCCGGCTCAGGTACATCGAGGGAACTATCAAGCACGAGAAAGGGGACGCCACACCCCCTATGGCTCAGGTTGTCCCACACGCGGTATGGACAACTACCAAGGGATTTCACGCCGTGAGCGCACCATCTACAACGAACGCCGTGAGCGCAACGAATGTTTCAACTGCGGGGGCAAGGGGCATTACGCCCGTAGGTGCCCAGCAAGTAAAGGTAAAACCGGTGAGCATAGGACGTTCGCCGCCCCTGTAGAGATCACTGAAGGGTCCAGAGACAAGGCGGCCAGCGACGGGGGCTCAGTCAACAGCTCGGATTTTTGCCCCGGGTGCTGAACGCTTGCACCGTCTCAGTACCCCAACCCCGAATGCAAGACAAGATCCCCACGGACAGACCGGGACCCCGCATTCACAGGAAGACATTTGTGGTCCACGGGAAGGTACAAGGGCACTTTGCCCGCATCCTAATCGATACCGGATGTAACACCCTGATCATCAGCGACACTTGGGCCGCCAAACACGGCCTCCAGACCTACACCTCCCCAACTCCGCTGGAGGTCCGGTGGGGCAACAGAGCGGGAAACTACGGGGCAACAAAGATGACCTGTGGGGACCTCTCGGTGTTCACCGAGGAGAAGATCATCTACCGGGAGGATACCGTACCGTTCGTGGTCGCGCCGATCAGGGTCGATGCCATACTGGGCTTGCCATTCATATTGGGGCTGGACGTCCGAGGGCTTTTCGACTAAGGGGGCTTTCCAACGATGACATTCTACCACGACGGCCAGACCCTCAGCCTCCAAGCCAAATCGACCAACCGCCACTGGGAAGCACCATCCGCGTGCGCCGCCCGTCTACTCTCCCCACGAGAGGTACGGCCCCGCAGATTCCAGCCGGCGAAGCCAGCACTCAATGCAGAGGGAATCTACACGGCCAAGCAATGGAAACGCTTGATGAAGAAGGGCGAGATCACTGGAGTCTTCGAGGTACACATCGTAGATGCGATTCCAGTTGCAGAGGCTCAATTTGTACGGACGGTCGACGCCAAGAAAAGGGCAATCTTGGAGGAACGACGCCACACCAATACTGAAGCCAAGGCGGCAGATCAAGAAGACCCGCTAGAGACGCTGGCAGCCGACCATCCACTCCGACTGACCCTAGAAAAATACGTCACGACGCTATTCACCGAGCAGTCAGGCATGCCTCCGGACCGAGGCGAGGACAATTTCACCATTCGGCTCAAACCCGGCTCGAAGCCCGTGATGCAGCCACTGGATGTTTCAAGTTTTCGAGCTGTAATATGCCATTCAGATGGCAACACCACCCAATTTACCCTTGTGGAAACCCTATATGAAAGTTGGGGCCTCAAAAGTTCATCGTCCCCTATAGCAGTAGCAAACGCGGTCCCGTATTGCTACAAATTGTGCAACGAGGCCATCTGAATCCCAAATCGCTTCGTTTCTGCTGAATTCTGAGGTCCCGGTGGTGTTGAAAATCGCTTCGAACGCGTCCCTCAAAAACTCAACACGCAAAAACCTGGCTTTTCAGTCAACCGGTGGAGATGCTCTAACCCGTTGGTATAGAAAAAACATCACCGCCTCAACCAGATTGACGGGCACTGGCATTCTCGTTGATGTTACCGTCACCTTTGTATCCACATGATGCCCCCATTTGGGAAATTATAAAAAAGCAAAGAAAGTTCATCAACCTCCATTTTGTCCTTATTCAAATCAAAAAAGAACTACCCTGCAAGTCCACAAATCAAGTCACTCCTCATCTCTCATTCTCTCTCTCTGCGCCTTTCTCGCCCTCTCTCCGTCGCTTTCAGCAAATACAAGACCTGCTCTCTAAAAATCAGCCATCATGCCCAACGTACCATACACTACAATCATCACCGTCATCCTAACAGCTGTTTACGTTGTGATCTTCTTCGGCTTCCTTCTTCGTTGCAACAAGTACCATGGCCGACGTTTACTCGCCCTCGGCTGCTTCCTCTCCGTCATCAGTGGGATTGTAAGCTTCTATCACCTCCAGAAGACCTTCGTCTCGAAGGATGAATCAATCAAATCCGAGCTCGCGATCGCATCGATAGGCATTCTTCAAAATCTCGCCTTTCTCGCCGCATACTACGTTGTCCTCAAAGGCCTGGTCGAACGACGGAGGCCAATGCCCAGGATCCCAGTCATGATGACGATCGCCGTCCTTGGTCTTGTGATGTTCTTGGGGGCCATGGCGTTAAACCTCGACCGGATCGCAAATCAGAACGCACCGTTCCCGCGCCCCGACCCAAGTGTCAAAGAAGGCTTCATGAAAACGCTAAACATCGCGGCCTGGCTCCTGTTCTTGGTCGTCGCGGTCCACATCACCTTCCTCTCGGAAGTCCCACCCAGATTCGCCCCACGGCCGCGTGCAGCCTCGATCGACTCGGCCGGCAATGTCGTGTTACCTCCACACTCTCCCGCCATTGCTGATGATGGGGACACATTGGACCCGCCCCGAGCAGGCTTGTTTGCCCCCGTCTATTTTGGCATCGTGTCCAATTTGCTCTTTGCGTTCGCCTTATTCACCGCATCGGCTTGGGTCTTGACTGGCATCCTCGGCGTGATCGCCGTCATTCTCCACTTCTTGTCCCTGATCGCATTCCTGTGTGGGGGATATGTGCCCAAGGTCGTGACCCCTGCCGCCATCGACTTGGAGGCACCTCCGCCCCCTGCCGCGGCACCTGCGAAGCAGTGATGATGATACCCCTTCTCCCAACCTTGAGTGACGGAGTCACTTGATAATCACCTTTAAGAGAATTTGTAGACGTTATATAGTTTTGTGGTTAAATTATTATCTCATCGTCAAAACGACACGCTCGCGCGTGCACTGCGCAGCAAGCCGCAGCAAGCGTCGCGTGAGCCGTCCAGTTGCACCTTCTCCGCTCACTTCCGTAGATTTTCAATGCAGCACCCAGCGAAATGACAGACAACAAAGGGCACGAACCCCCCACCATCACCAAACTCACCTCCATCAACACCACCACCGGGCACCTGCTCGACAGCCAGAACCGCACGCGCATCTTCCACGGCGTGAACGTAGTCTACAAACGGCCTCCCTACCATCCACCGCTCACCACATTCTCCCCCATCGACTCCTTCACACCTCTGGACGCGCGCATCCTCTCATCCCTCAACATCAACTGCATCCGGCTCGGGGTGCATTGGGCGGGCGCCGAACCCACGCGCGGGGAATACGATGCGGGATATTTTGCGGCCATTCGGGCAATAGTGCGCATGTGTGCTGCCGAGGGGATTTATGTGTTGTTGGAGTTTCATCAGGATGTGTTGGCGAGACAGTTTGGCGGGCATGGCGTGCCGGATTGGCTCGTGGGGAAGGACTGGTTGGGGACGGAATGGTGGCGACGCTGGAGGAGGTTTGCAGTGCCGAATAGGATGACCCCGGTGAAGACGGATGAGTGCGGAATGCCATGTCCTAAGGACATGAAGGGATTGACATGGTACTTGTGTAAGTCCTGCACTTACAGTGTCTTTCTGGTTCTTGATGACTATCGGTTGGCTGCTGTCGCGCCAGGTCTTGAATTCGCTTATCGCTCACCACGTCCTTGCTTGCAGTATACTTTACATTTGCAGTCGTAAGTAACCCGTGGACACTTCCTGCCTCTCTCACTCCAATCACCTACATCAACCACCCCCGTCTCCTTCCCATCCTTATTTCTCCGTTAGGCGGATGCATTCGGAAAATGTGAGAATCTGCAAATCCCCATCTCATACCTCGCCCGTTTACAACACGCGCGTGTATTCATCAGAGTGCAACACAACTTGCCATGATGTCTGTTTTTGCCAGTGTACAGTAACCACGACGGCCTGCTGGACGCGTTCGCTGCGTTCTGGAAACGCGTTGTGGAGGAGTTCAGAGATGAGCCCAATGTGATCGGTTATGAAGTCATGAATGAGCCGTGGTCAGTAGGTGGTAGAGATGGCAGTATTCCTTCATCTTGTTCCAGGCTAAAAAGATCATGTTTTTGACGAGCAGGCCCGGCAATCACTGGAAGAACCCTCTCCTCCTCCTGCCCGGCTACGCCTCCCGCACCACTCTTCACACAATGCACACCCACGTAGCCTCCTCCATCCGCGTCGCCGACCCCGACGCCCTCATCTACTTTGAAGGCGCAACGTGGGACATCCACTCGAAAGCCCGCAGTGTTCCGGGCGGTATCGCCTTTGCTAACCGTTCCGTCCTCGCCTACCACCACTACAAACCCCCGCAACGCGCCCCCGTCGACACGGTCATGGCCCGCCGCACCGCCGACGCACACCGTCTCGGCGGGTGCGGCGTGTTTTGCACGGAATGGGAAATGTGGTTTGGAGATGGGAATACCCAACGCGTGGAGGAGATGTGGACCACCGTGGAGGCGGCGGATCGGCATCTCCATAGTTGGGCGGGGTGGGCGTATAAGAGTTTTGCGCAGGGGAGCGGCAGCGCCGACGGGAGTTTGTGGGTGGATCAGACGGGGGAGCGACGACGCGTGTACGAAGAATTGTGGAGTCGGACGTTTGCGAGTGCGGTGGGTGGAGACCTGGTTTCCATGCATTTTGACAGGACCACGGCGGCGTTTGAAGTGGTGTTCAAGACGAGGGAGGGTGTAGCGGGACTCACGGAGATGGAGGTCGTGCCGAGGGTGTGGTACCCTACTGGGTTTGCCGTGCATGTGCAAGTGGCGAACCGACAGTCTGAGGATGCGAATACTGCTGGGGATGCGGACTGGGACCCAGTGCGGCCTCTGTGGCGGGTGGCGGACAAGACGAATGGAGAGAGCTGTGTCGTGATGTTGGATACGCCTCCTGACGTACCACCAGGGACAAGGGTCACGGTGCGGATTGAACGAACGCAGACAGAGGGTCAAGGATGATGTTTGGAGACGTGAGTGGGACGCTTGTACAATTAGCAATAGCGCTTAGGTTTAGTTAAGCACTGTAGAACGAGAGAAAGCCTGATGAAGGAACGGAGTTGGGTAGCAATGCTGTTGGTTCAGACACAAAGAAAAAACATGGCTGCTCATTCCTCCACATGTTGTGTTGGTTCAGACACAAAGAAAAAACATGGCTGCTCATTCCTCCACATGTTGAGACCACCAAACTGCCGCACGCAGTCCCGTGCAGCCGGAACCCCGCAAAAGCAAACGAGTCCAATTCCACAACATATTTAGATATTAGAGAAACTACAACAAAAAGATCATGAAGGCAACACCCCCGAACAGAACAAAAGCCTCCTCGCTTCACATCTGCGCTTTCTCTCCCTCAGACGCCCCACCGTCTCATCTACGTCCCCACCCACCCATCAGGGGTCAAGACGCTCTCGAATCCGTATTGACTGTGTTTCTTTCATATCGTTCCAATCTAGGACCATGACAGATGTGTATAGCAGGGAAGTCCAGGAAAGGGGAGGGGAGGTTATGTAGTGTATGTCGGCGTAGTTATGTGTGTCGTGTGTTGGCGGTGGTCGGTGTTGTAATGGTGAGTGGGAGTGATGGGGTTGCAGCGTGGGACATGGTTGAGGGATCCTTTAGAACATTTCAGCCACGTACTCGATCACGAACGGCGTTACGCGGATGACGGCCGCGAGGGAGATGAAGGTCGTGACGCTCGAGACGACCTGGGAAGAAATACAAAACGAAAAAGGAATAAATAAATAAAAGCGATAACAGGTAGAGGGCACATTAATCTCGACATGAGTGTTGCACCACTTCAGTCCCCCGTCTTACCTTTGCCCGGTTGCGCTGGGCTTCCTGGAGAGAGACTTTGGGTGCTGCGCCAAAGGAGAACATTGTAGGATGTGATGGGGAGATGTGCTGTGAGTTGAAGTGATAGAATTCGGAACTTGCGACGAGAAGCGTCATGACTAAATTGACAGGATGTGGCTGTGCAACCATCATTCCATCCCATTCCAATGCACTATGCACGTGACCGACCTCAACTCTTTCATCACGTCACGCCGACACGCCCCCCCCCCCCCCAGCTGGCTCCTCAGTTGCCACTTCCCATCTTGCACTCCCATCCACATCACACATCGACTCCAATCTTGTCATCATCCAACAAAACCCCCGACTCTTGTTCATCATCAGCCAACCATGTCCAACTCTGCCACCCGCGTCCTCGAATCTCGCGTCTTTGCCGCCCCCATCGCCACCGTCTGGGCGCAGATCCGCCCCGCCGAATTCGCATTCTGGAAATCGGCTGTCGCGGCCGCTGCCATCGAGGGTGGCGCCGCTGGTGAAGGTGAGTGAGTGAGTGAGTGGGTCATTGACACAGTGAGAATGTAACTGAAACATAAAAAATGGGGCACGAGGCAGAAAAGGGTGGGGGGACCACGGTTTCTGGATATTGTGACTGACCATGCTCGTCTCCCTCCTCGCTCTCCCTAGTCGGCTCGCAGCGCAAACTCACATTCAAAGACGGCGCCGTGCAACGCTACCAAATCGTCGAGCTCTCGGACCTGGCGTTTTTCCTAACCTACGAGCTGATTGAATCCACGCCCGCGGTCGCGTCCTCGGCAGCCATCCACACGATCCGCCTGCGGAAAGTCACCCACGACAACTCGACCCTCGTCGAGTGGGAATCGGACTTCTCGTCCGCGGGCGATGAAACCGCAAGTGTTGTCGAGGACTCGAGGTGCAAGAAGAGGGAGGCGTTGGCGGTAAGCGTTGCGGCCGCTGAGATGCTCACTCTCGAGTATTGATGAACTACCTCTGCTGTCGTTTCTAACTTGCCCTCCTTTTTCTTTTTTCCCTTTGTGTCTCGTAATAGGACCTCGCTAAAGCCCTCGGCGCCAAATAAGCATCTCGAACCAGACGGAAAGAGAGTGTGAATCATCCCAATCCTACAAACAAACAAAAAAACCCTCCTTTCCTATATCGTTACTCGCGTTCGGTTCGGGGTTCCCCTCGATTCTTTTGGCGTCTCCCCTCCTCTGTTTTGCCCCTTTTTGTTTCTTGTTTTATACCTAGCTGACGTCTCACCCCAACCCCCGCCCTAGGCCGTCATTCTTGTTTGCCTGAGCGCGGAGCCGACACATGTGCGTTGAAGATGAAATAAATCTCTCTAAAACTGAAAAACACGAGGCTACATTGCTCCATTGCGCATCAGCGTTGGTTTATAGGGCAGAAGATGATGGCAGGGGCATGATGTGAGGGATGGGGATAGTTTGAAATCAAGGATCTTTTTCCTCAAGCCCTTTCGCTCAAAACCACGCGTACCATCACCACAATCCCGCGAGATGCGCTTCATGCGTGAATATGAATATGAATATGATTGATATGCCAATTAATGTGTACGCCATAAATCTCAACACCCACAACGTGCTACAGCAACGTTACACTGCACTACCCTAAGTATACCTACGCCTCGCACCACGGGTGAACGAAAAAAAAAAAAAGAAATACTCTTTTGCGTTTTCTTTTTCGTTTCCCTGCGTCACGTCGTCAGATATACTGTTTTCCTGGGTCTGATTTGCACACTTGTTTTTACGTAGTTATGGGAAAAACAATGTTCTTTGTTCTCAATGCTGCTGATCATTGGTGTTGCTGGTCCCGGAGCTGGTGCCGGAGCCGGTGCCGTCAAAGTTGGTTCGAGTCGTGGGTGTCGGCAGCCCGAATGGTTGCTGAAGATGCTGGAAAGCCTGGGCCATGAATGCAAACGGGTTCTGCACGGGAGGGTTTGTCGCCGCCGCCGGGTTCAAAAATGGCGTCGCAAACGGTTGCTGCAGTTGGGGAACGGGCGAAGTAGGTAACGTCTGCTGCAGCTGCGGCTGCATCATCTGTTGAAGTTGGAGGAAGAAGGCTGGGTATTGCACCAGCATTTGGCCGTATTGTTGCATCATCGCCAACAAGGCTTGCCGCTGCAAATCGTCTCCGCCGCCTACACCGCCCTCTGCCGCTGTTGCTGCGGCAGGCGGCATGAATGGGAGCATGGATGGCATGCTGCCCATCATGGTCGGATGGGGCGGGTTAATGAGCGGTGCAGCAGTAGGCAGGGTTGCCGAGCCTGAGATAGGAGGTGCCACTTGGGAGCCGCCCGGTGCAGCGTTCGATTGGGCAATCTCGGATGTATTACCGAGAGTCGACTGCAATCCACCCGGTGCAGCGTCGAATAGGTCAACCTCGAATGGATTCGGGAGAGCTGACGGCGAATACTGCGGCGTAGACCGAAGCGGTGCAGCAACGAGCGCGCCGGCCGAGATCGCCGTGTTCCTATCTAACCAGAATCCTGAACCGGTCGAGGGAGGTTGAGGTGCTGAATGCGCGACAAGCGACGGATCGGCAGTACGACGGGGAGATACCGTAACAGAATCAGGAGGAGTCAACGCCGACATGGATCCCAAATCAGATTGCTGCGGTGTACGCTCATGTTCACCGAGATCAGCAGGCGTAGGGTTCACAATCTGCTGTGCACCCCTGCTCGCGCTAGCGGCCGATGACAGAGTCCGATACGCACCGGGCAAAGGGCTCATGTGCCCCAGATCAGGCAGGTGATCATGGTCATCGGCAACAGCTGGCCGAGAACTGAAAGTAGACGGGGGGGAGTCCCATTCTGCCATCTCGTTGTCATCCTCGTCCTCTGGCACTCCATGTCTCTCCGAGTCATACGTTTCCGCAATCTTTTCGAGAGGGGCCGCGGTGGTCGCCTGGACCGATAGCACCTCCATGCTTTCCGCAATGGTAGCATGGTTTGAAAGCGTGGCTTTGACCGTGTGAGCGGTTATATGAGCGATAGCCGTCTCGATGGTCACCGCTTGTTCAGAGCGAGTGCTGCTGTCGGGACCAGAGTCCTCGTCCAGTTTGACTTGCGCTAGGCCCTTGCTCAGCTCCATAACGGACGTCGTTTCACTATCGGAAGCTATCGTCACGGGTGTCGACCGAGCGGCTGTCTTTGCAGGTCTCTCATCAATCTCCCCGTCCTCCAATTCAGAGCTGCTCTCGCGCAAAGCGGTCGAGTGGTCTGCAGCGGCTTTTGGGGGAGCAGGTGCGTTCGCGGCCTTCAATCCGGGAGGATATGCGACCCTTGTGCTTACGGCTGCCGTTGGTTTTGCAAGGTTGAACGAGAACCTCTCTCTCGGCTGGCCATTGGGAGTCGCGGTCGTTGTGGCAAATTGAGGTTCTGCGAAGTCGGACCAGAAACTGGGCTGGCCGCTTGGATTCGAGCTCGTTGTGTGGACTTGACCAGCGGGCGGGCGCCCATCCACGGGAGCAGGTTTGCTGTTGACGACATTGGCCCAATCGGGCGTGTCGGCAGCTGCAGATTGGAAACCGGCTTCTACCTTGGCTAATGTGGTGACAGGATGAGGTGAGATATGCAGATGTCATAATGAAACTATGCTCGCACATTCAAAAGTAAGCGTACCTTTTGATTTGGTTGCAGTGGCCTTGGCAAGGGCTTTCTGATGGCTGGGTCGGGCATTTGCGATCAAGAAAGATCCATCCTTTTTGGGCCGTTCCTTTGTTTCTGTTGCCGGCTTGGGGATTGCAGGCGAGATTTTCCTTATGAAGGCGTTTACAGCAGCAGCTTGTGCCTCCCTTTCGCACACGGCAGCAACTTGTGCCTCCCTTTTCCTTTTTGCTGCGGCGGCGAGCTCGGCTTGTTCTCGGACAAGGCGCTCCTTTTCCTGAGAAGGGTCAACAAAAGCAAAGACGTCGTTTTGGTTAGCAACTTGGGCAACAGGTTTGACACTTTGTGGCGGGATAGTGGACAGAATACGAGGTTCAGAAGCGGCGTGTACCTCTTTTTGTCGCTGAGCTGCCCCCACCAAGGTGATAACGTCAGTGCCGTTCGGATGGGGGTGAATGGGATTTGAAGACGCTGGCGGCGCCTCGGTGGTGGTCCGTGTTGTTGCAGTCGTGGACGATTGATCAATCCACCGTCCCTTCAACCAAATCTTTTTTGGCGGTGGTGGTAATCCTTCCGGTCGGGTCAATGTAGGTGCGGGCCTATTTACAGGGGCGGCAGGAGGCCGATTGACAGAGTTGAGGGAGGAGGAAGAACCAGCGGCAGCATTGGAGCCCGAGACTTGGACTCGCTGGCCATTCTGAAAGACGGTCTTTGGTGCGACGTCGGTAGGCAACTTGATGCTGTTTTTGTGACGCTGGAGTTCATACTTGTCCTTGAACACCACGGGAGCTCGAGGGGTGGGGAGCGGCTCAGGTCGACTGGGGAGCCATGGATGAGTGAGTGACGGGAGCATTTTGATTCACAGAGCAGACAGACTCGCATGTTTGTACTCACAAGTTGTCACCCTGCCTGTGCAACTGGCCGTCGCCAATGTGGTCGTTGGCGACAGCCGGGTGGGGAGTGTAGGAGGCGGAATTCTCGGCGGCAAACTTTTGCCACTTGTTGGCGCGGTCAGCCTGCATTCTGGGAAAACACACAAAACACACTGGGGGAGTGGGGGATGGTTGAGATGGGATGGACAGGCGGGTGGGAAGATGGAAGATGGAAAGATGGGAAAAGAACGAGAGCCTTTTTGAGAGACAGCGGGTGAGTCACTTTGGAATGGAAAATGGGATGGGTCAGATGTGAGAAAGAGATGGGAAACGGGTTAGTAATTGCTGATGAAGAAGAGAGAAAGAGGGAAAGACAAGGAAGGAAAAAGAAGGAGCGCCTTGGGAGACTGAAAAGTGACTGAAAAGTGACTGAAAAGTGACTGAGCGCGTTCGATGATGATGATGACTCACACAGCGCTTCTCCTTTTGACTCACGGAAGCATTCCCATTCACATTCTACACAGCCGTCATTCACCACCACTGTCGCTTTATATCTCAACCAAGCATGCGTGGTACATTCCCATCCCTCTCAACACGCCCAGTCACAAGCACATTGCACAGCGACAACACATGTTGCCCCATGTATCGTACTGATTCCCCCTCCTCGATTATTCATGCACGTTTTCCTGGCACTACAACCCGCACATTCGTTGTGGGCTGCTGCATTTTATTTTCGACAGTATGGGAACAAAACGCGATCCACAGACGCGCTTACGTACTAGCCTGTCAGTCGAAAACTCAGCTGTCCAAATCTCTTCTCGACGACCCGACCAGCTACATACGGCCCTCAACGTACTATAAGCTCACAAGTCTTTATGGATTGCCATGAATAGCGCACTTGTGCGAGGGATGAGTATTGGGCAGCTTATTTTGCCCATCGGAGGCTGAGATCTGCGCCTAAAGTCGAATCCTTGGTCATCATCAATGGAGTGGTACTTTAGTGGCATATTTACCCGGTTGTCATCAATATCATCAACATCATCATTCCTTCCCCTCAAAGATGTAAATGCTCGCTTGCGGCGGAATCAAACACCGGCTTAAAAAGTAGTAGGCCCGAGTTCAATTGTCGGCCAATGCATTTATGGCCTATGCTTGTTTTTTTGGGAGGGTGAGGGGGTTCCCTCAACCCATCTCCCGTGTAGCAGCGCAGACGCTGTTCCATACATTTATTGTAACATCATTATCCCTCAACCGCACCGGTGGTGGTGTTGATCAAATCGGCCGCGAAAAAGTGACAGGTCTACACTGCTGACTCAGCAAGCGGAGCCGGTAACATCCAGCGCGTTTTCAAGGTTTTGCCCTCAATCGCGCGTGGCTGTCAACTACGACGACGACAAGAAGAATCCTGCCATAACAACCGTTTCAGATCTCATCCTCAGATTCTCTTTCATCCCTTCCTCTCTTCTCCTCATCCCACACCACACGTCCTGCTGCATGGCCACCCACTCGTACGACGACGATTTCGAAGTGGATGACAACCCCACCACAAACACCAACACCTCAGCCTCCCGCCATACCTCCAATAAAAAAGCCACCGCACCCAAGCAACATATGGCCACAACAGCTGCACCACCGCCCAGCATGCTTCGTATATTTGGACCCTATGGCTCCGAACCGGAACTCTATGGCGCACCCTATCATCGACGCACGGAGGGAAGGAAACAACCGGTTGAGGTGGAGAAGGAGCCGGAGAGTAGAGTGTTGAGTGAGGAAAAGTTGCCCCAGAAGGGTTCCGGTACATTTCCTCTTTCCCTTACATTTCTGGGCACGCGTACACACGTACTAATGCTCATGGACTTTACATCAGGCAAAAAGCACAAAAAACGCACCACCCAACAACACCACCCACAACACCAACAGCTCCGCCAGCGTCCCTCCCTCCATGCCCGCTCCACCACCCTCACCGCCACCACGCTCGCCTCCTCGGCCGCAACGCACCAATTCGAGCACATCACCAAACTCGTCGCCATCATCGACGAGCAGAAGGCGAGGATCGCGGCCTTGGTGGAAGCTGACAAGACGGCCAAAATTGTGAGTTGGGCTGGTTTTATAAAACAAACTGGGACATGCAGGCGCTGGCTGGGGGAAATTGCTGACGTGTGCTTTGGGTCACCGTTTTGTGTAGATTAATAAACGGCAAGAGAAAGCTATACAGCAACTCAGCAGACAGCAGACGGATTTTCCGACTGTACTCAAAGCGCTAAATGACGAGATCAGGGGACTCAAAGTAAGAGCCCGCCCCCATTTAAGCCTCCCTTCTGTCACTCTCCAACGCTTACACCGCTCCCCCCTCTCGCCCAGTCCGAACGCCACCGCGCCAAACAAGCGCTCGCGCAAGCAACCCACAGCGCCGCGCAGCAACTAGAGGAGAATGTTCGGCTGCGGGGTCTGCTGGCAGAAAAGAGCATTCATCGCGGCGGCAAAGACAGTCCGCATAAAGCGAAACTGGTCAAGAAGCAGGATGGGAGTGAGGTCGTGCATCCGGTAAGCAGACGCGAGAGTGTGTAGATGGGAGTGAGTGGAGTAAAGGTGCTGAACCCGGGTTTGTGTCCCTCCTTTTCCTCCCTTCTTTTTGGCGTTCAGGAATCGAAGGAAGCGAAAAGTCAAAAAGCACGCCAAAACCGCCCCACCGCCAAGAACAAAGAGTCGCCCGTAAGTCCCCCCTCCGTCCACCCTCCGCTCCCCACCATCTCATCCTATCGTCTCCTCCTCCAGACATCTCACAGCGCAGCCCGACCCAAGCCCGAATCCTCGCGCCACGTATCAGGCTCCAGCAACGATATCAACAACACCACTCAACCCGCGCCAATACAATCCCAAAAAACCGAAAAGGGGACAGGAAAGCCGCCGCATCGGCCGGTGCTGGTGGAACCGCAGCGCGCGGAACCCCTCACCACCAGATCACGGGCAGCGGAACCAACCAAGGCGCCCAAACCGGCACCGCACATCGACACACAAGACGACGATATTGCGGATGACACCTTGCAAGCGGAAGACAAAGAGGACGAACCGGTACCTGACCAAGTGCCCGACGACACCACCGAGGACCAGTACGCCGATGACTACGACGACGAATTCGAGACTGCCTCCGATACCGCCATCGACCCCACCCACGCCGCCTACGCCATCTCCTCTTCCTCAGACGAAAGCGACAATGAGACCGCAGATACGGACGCGCCCATTGATTCCCTCGTCCCCACTGCGCACGAAGTCGCGTTTCTAAAACGCATGGGCGTGGAGGTGCAGGGGGATACACCTATCAGTGTTGCTGACGCCACTACGACATCTCACACTAACGCGACCCCGACTGCCGCAACAAACCAGCGCACAGTGGCACAGGCTGCGGAAACAAGTGGGGAGCCGGACGCGGCCTTCCGAAGTAAAAATTTGAATGTGCAGGAAAAAAGCACGATTCATAAACCGAATTTGTTTGCAAGGGAAGAGCCGCACCACAACCGCGACTCGGAACAGCAGGTCGTGAAGCCGTCGCAGCCGGGACCCCTCAAGCCAAACTTTGTTACAAAAGACGCTAGAGAGTCACCCGTGATGTCAAACCAACAACAAAACCAGCCACAGTCCACACAGCCATTACAGGCTACACCACAGAACAGCACCGCCGCCTTCAACAGCACACCCAAGCACAAGCTCGATTTCCTGCCCCCCCAAACGCAACAGCAACACCAGAAAACATCAACCGCCGCAACATACACAACAGACTCCGCCCCACACAAACTCGACTTCCTGGGCCTTCCCAAAGCGGCTCCGGTGGCGGGAGGATACTTGCCATCAACGTTTGCTGCGGGCGGAAAGAAAGGCGATAGCACGGACCCGGAGGGTGGCAACAAGCAGCAGTATGCGATGTGGTTGCGCGGTGGAGCTTAAGGGTTTGACTGTGAATGTGGGAGGAACAACAGCATGTCTGATATTGCGAATAGCCTGTGTTTTGTGTTTTTTGGGTTTTTTTCCACATTACCACAATAAGAAGAAGAATCTTTGCTTCACAAACGAGTTGAGACGGACGCGTCAAAGTGCTGACACAGCCACCCTCTACGTGACTCACGCCTAGATGTATGTATTATATGTTCCGTCTCCAACCTTCGCCCGGGAACCATCCCCAACTCCATTTCTCGAGAAACAAAACCAAACAAACGAAGAAAGAAAGAAGGCAACAAGATGCCCTTCACGTCAACCGCCGCTCCTGGCCTGTACCCCGCACGCCCCTCTTACTCAAAGGAAGACCTCTGTGCTGCCTACGTCGGCAGAGAACTCGACGAGCTGAGATCTCCCGCTCTGGTAAAAAAGATATAAAACATAAACCGACAAATAACAGGAAACGATAAAGAAAACCCGCAGCTCATCTGCCTAACCCATGACTGTCTTCTGCATCGTAGTTGGTCGATAAACAAAAGGTGGAACGCAACTGCAGGGAACTGATTGATGCAGTTCAGCACGCGGGGGTATGTGCGCGCGTGCATGTCAAAACTCACAAGGTAAGGGGATGAGCAGAGAGAGCCGATGCAATATGGATAGGGGTTGTTGTTGTCCGTTTGAAGATTTTGGCTGGAAACCATGTTATCCCACTTGTCGCGTCTCACTGTGCTCATGCTCCCACATTCCTCCCCAGACCATCGAAGGCGCCCTCCTCCAACTCGGCGACACGCTCAAATCCATCATGGTCAGCACGCTCGCCGAAGCCCGCTATTTTGCCGCCTCGGGGCTCTTCCAAGACATTCTCTACGCCGTACCCTTATCCCCCGACAAGATCCAGGAAGTCCACCAACTCGCCCAGCTCGTCGACCAGTTCCATGTCTTTGTGGATAACGATACCATCATCGATGCACTGGAACGCTATGCGATTGCGGTTGGACCGACAGCTACGATGGCAGTGAATCCCAGCAGTGCCGTGTCCCAGGGTTTGGCGGGACCGGGTGCCCCCGGGAATACGAAACCGATGTTTAGAGCGTTTTTGAAGATTGATACGGGATATGGGTATGTATAGATTTGCTCACGCGCGGGAACTTTTCTCCCCTCTCCCTCCTCTCTCTTGTTAACGTGTGCCTTCGAATCTCCTGTCACGAATATCCTGTCACAGCCGCGCCGGAATCCCCTCCAACACCAGCACGGCCATCGCCCTCGCCACCCGTCTGCACAACTCTCCGCACATCTCCTTCTCAGGCCTCTACAGCCACTCGGGCCACTCGTACTCGTCTCCCAACATTACATCCGCCCTCGACATTGCCAAACACGAAGTCCGTGAAACCCTCACCCTCGCCCAGGAACTCCGATCCTTGGGCATCTCGGCCCCGTATGCATCCATTGGCGCCACACCCTCGGTCAAGGCGCTCCTGGAGGTCGCGGGCGCGGGCCGAGAAGCGATCATGGAAGCGAGATTGGCCACAGGCGCCGCGACGGCACTGTTGCGCGAGACGAGCGAGCTGGCTTCGAACGTGGCTCAGTTTGCACTTGATGATGACCAAGAAGCGGCTGATAATAAAGCAAACAACGACAACACCAACAACCACAACAACCACAACGCCAACAACCCCACCCCACCCTCACGCCCCCTCCCACCGCATCAAGAGACAAACAACACGGCCATCTTGCAGCCCAACGGGTCATCCGTGCCCCACGACTACAAACTCGAGGTCCACCTCGGCAACTACATCTTCCTCGACGTGCAGCAGACGACGGGCATGCCGTGGCCCCTCTCCCGCTGTGCGGCGACAGTCCTCACCCGTGTTCTGAGCCACTATCCGCATCGGAATGAAGTTTTGATTGGTATGACAGCGAGCAACCATCTTCACGCGCGAACATCTCACCTGGTAGAAATGGCTCTCTCAAGTATCCACTCTAATCGATTTGTTTCTTCTCATAGACGCTGGCGCGACTGCTCTCAGCAAAGACACGGCCGGCCCGCGCGGCACCGGCGGGTTCGGCACCGTCCTCCTCCCATGCCCCAACCCTTCCTCCCTGCCCCAAACGTCCTCCTCCCCTGCCCCAACCACTTCCGACCAAGCCAACTCGTCCGCCCACTTGCACGACCACCCGCAAACACTCTCCCTGACCCGCATCAGCCAAGAACACGGCATCATTGACGTCTCCCCACTCCTCGCCCACCATCACCAACACCAGGAAGGCAATAATGGAGAAACAACAGCGACAACAACAACAACAACAACACCCATGCCACTGGGAATGGAGATTGGCCAGACGCTGCAGATTGTGCCCAACCATGCCTGCCTCGCCGCCGCGTCCTTTGATTGGTACTATGTCGTCGAAAATGAAAAAGTCGTTGACGTGTGGGTGCCCTGTCGCGGATGGTAGATTGAGATGGAATGTAAAACCCCAAGAACCACTGGTTGAAATAGCCTCGAAGGATGGGGGAATGGAATAGAATTGTTGTTGCCCCCCATCCTCTCCGCTCGGTAACGAAACTACATACTACAGAGCGCATCCCTTACCATTACCCCCCCCCCCCCCTCCCCGTCGCGCTTCAAGCTTGTAAAAGTGGGATAGTGTACATCTACCTAAATGGAAAAAAATGTATACAGAAAGAGGATCTAATATCAACGGGAGCACAAAAAAAACCTACATGGCGAAAAAATAAATCAAAAAAATGAACCCAGCTCATCCGCGACCACATTAAGTCAAAAAAGAGAGTGGATGTATTTTGGTTTTCCCGCTATAGAAATAAAAGAGAGATGGCTCGGCGCGTATTTGTGTGTGGGGGGTGTGAATGGGGAGATTGTGCTTTGATGTTCCTACTCCTCCGCGTCCGCCCCATTCTCGTTTCTCGTTCGCTTTTATAATTTCGGCTGTGGCGGGCGTGTCCCGGCATCCATATCCACATCCACCGTCACCAACGCAATCTTGGCCACCTTCCGGCTGTCCTGCGCAGCGGCCATGGCATGATCATCGCCGTTGTTGTTGTTGTTGTTGTTGGTAGTGGTGGTCGTTTTATCAACGAGGGTGGTGGCTTGGGCCACGGCCCACTTTACACTATCGTCGACAACGGGTTGGATGACGGGCACGGTGCCGTCGAGGAGGTAGCGCATGTTGTTTTCGTGCAAGCGCGGCAGGACGTAGTTGTAGTTGACCATGATGCCGTAGGATTGGGCAATGCCTTTTTCTACAGCGGAAAAAAAAAACGAAAAGGAAAACAAGAATTGAAAGAGAGGAGAATTCGCAAACGGGTTAGCAGTGGGGGAAAGGGGGTGCCGTGTTTTTTTTTTTTTTTTGTTCGGTTTTCTTACCAGACGTATCGCCCATCCAATTCAGTCGCTGCACACACGCGCCATTTCGAATGTGGAAGTTGGCGACCGGGTCCAGGATCGCCGCGCGTTTCTTCTCTAGCAGGAGGTATCTGGGGGGTGACACGTATCAAGAGTGGGTTAGGACCCAAGTTCGAGGGCAGGGGGGAGAGGAAGGGACTTGAACAACAAGGAGGCTTTTCGGCTTACCGTGCGCAGAGGCGGAGGAGGATGGGTTTTAGGGCGGGCGTGAGGTGGTTCTGTTCAAGGAGGGTCTGGGGTAATGTGGCATGTGAGTGGTACGTGGGGGATATGTGGGGGTCACGACAATCGCGCGGTAAGTGAGGAGAGGGCTTTCCAAATACCTTGAACATCTTTACATCCGCACCTTCGCCGAGCGTCACCACCTCGCTCTCCAACAACAACGGTGCCGGTGGCGGGCCCTTGATTGTCATTTCATGATTCAGCGCCGTTTCCAGCCAGATTCGGAACCGGGGTATCGGGGAGAGCGTCACAAAGGTTTTGATCTGGCTTCCGCCGCTGGTGGTGGGGTGGCGGCTCTGGAGTTCCGCCACGACGCGTTTGATGAGAAAGTTGCCGAGGTCGACGCCCGAGAGACCTGGCGGTGGGGGGGCGAGGAGTGTGAGGAATTGATGGAGATGAAGCTGCGAGAAAAAAAGGTGGAGATGGAGGGAGATGCAAACGTACCTTTTTGAGATGAGGAGATGGAGTAAAACACACCCGCGGTCGGGACTGTTGCATTCGGGTCTGGGTCATTGAGGATGTCCTAACACGCATTATCCACAAAAGTCAACATCAATCAATCTGAACCCCATCCCCACACATAGGAAGACGCCCCGCCCCGCCCGGCCTTACCTGCACACTCTCCGGCACACTCCCCACGAGCGCGACCATCACAAACGTCAACGGCACGCCCGGCATACCTTTATGGAAGAATGCGTAACACAATCGATTCGGCCCCATCAGGCGTCGTTTCAGTTGCTGCCATGTCGGGACCGCATGCACGGCTTCGTAGTGGGCGATAAGTTCAAGAATGGACGCGGGGGTGGTTTCCCAGGTTAAGGGTCGGAGGTCGAGCGTGGTGGTGGAGAAGGTTTGTTGGAGGTGCGTGAGGAGGGAGGTGGAGAGGTGACGAAGCGGGGGAGTTGGGTGGGACTGGAGGATTTTCTAGAGGTTGCGGAATGGGGGCCATGAGCATGATACACAAGAAGACGGACATTCCGTTCGATCTGCATTCATCACTCACAAGCACATCACCCCGCATCCCAACCAGAAACGCCATTCCCTCGGGCAGCCGATTAATCTGATCAAAAAACTGCTCATACAACGGCCGCAACGCCGCCCGCAGCGCGCGTTCGTGGCGGTTAATTCTCGGGGTGGCCGACACGGGGCCCTCATGGTCGTCATCGAGGGAATGGGATTTGTCAATGTAGGATTGGGCGGCGGCGAGCGCGTGTGTGCGGTCCACGTCAAAGTCGCGGGCGAGGATGGTGAGGAAGTTGCTGCGTTCGTCCTGTTTTCCAGGAAGAGAAAAGATAGAATTGGGTGAGTGTCGTGTGGAGTGATGGCTGGATATGCTGTTACGTGAAGGGACCCGCACCATGTCTAAACCCGCGTAGAATTCACAACACCGCCGCGCGAGAAGAGCCGGGAGGACGTCGCCTCCTCCGTGTTCTTTCCGCGCCAGAATAGTCGCCCGCAACAGCTGGCGCACATCGTCTCCATCGCCACTGCTGCCAATGCTGCCGTTCGTTGGCGTTTCATTATCATCATTGGGCACAAACGCTCTCGTGGCGTGTTCTGACGGGCAGGAAAGGTCGACGCGGTCAGCAGTATGCCCATCCACACACACACATAGCTAGGACAGGTATGTGGACACCCTACCTGGATTCCGGGCGACTTTCATGATATCTCTCCAAAAGCGGGCAACAGTCGGGCTAGGTTCGATGCGAGAACTCCAGTCGTGGTCCTCAACGGGGCTTTTTGATGTTTCGGGTGGCGGTGACGCTCCTGTAGCTGTCGATTGTTTGCCGCGGCGTCCCAGTAATTGGAAGACCTTTGTTATATCAATATCTGGAAAGTGATGGTTTGCCTGCCCGAAGGAAGACGGGGGGTTTAGTCAGAGGTAATTCCGACTCCTATGCGGATGGGCTAACCGGTGATGTCCTTCGAAACTGATGGGCGCAATGAAAAAGACAGCTGCTTCGAGAATACTGGTGCAGTCTAGTGAGTAGCAAAGGCATCATTGGGTGGGCAGACAGCACCTGAAGGGCAGCCGACCAGCTTCTGCCGCGAATGGCGATGGGCCTCGGAAATCTACGACAGACGCGTGACAGCACCACCTTCTTTCGATCGTCAACGCCATAGAATGCACAAGGTTGCGCTTATTTCATTTACAATTCCTTCCAGACCCAGCAAGGACTTTGTGTGTACAGGTTTGATTGTTTTTGTATATTCCAACCTTTAATTCTGAATGAACGCACGGTAGAGAAATGCACTAAATATTCTAAATGGATTGGTTGGGGGACGAAATGTACATACGAGGAACGACAGATAATGTTTGTTTAAAAAATATACTGCCAGCGTAGGTTGGTCATGCAAATGCTTTAAGCGAGGATCATGGCAGCGACGGCGGCGGCGGCACCAGCGAACGAGGCACCGACGACATTGGAGGCAGCACCACTGGGAGCAGTGGCAGCTGCGGCGGCGGTGCTGCCGGCAGGGCAGGCAGCAACCTTGGCGGCCAGAGGGGCAGTTTCGGTCTTGAGGTAAGCGCCGAGCTCGACGGGGAGGCCTTCAGTCTTGTTGATCTCGTCGATGACAATCTTTCCGCAGGGAGTGCAGACCTGCTTCTCCCAAACGTCCTCGGTGAGCATGCCGTTGGTGGCAGTGACCAGCGTCTTGGTGCAGAACTCGGCTCCGTTTTTGGTGCACACGCCCTTGCGAACGTAAGAGACGATGGACACGGCGTCGTTGGCGGTCAGCTTGGCCAGGAAGGCGGTCGCCATGGGCTCGTCCTTGATCATCTCGTTTCCGGTGACGTTGGCGCCCAAGAGAGGGGTGTTTCCGCAGGCGGCGGTGAGCTTGGTGCTGGCTTCGGTGAGGACGGCTGAGCACTCGGCTCCGCACATTGCGGGAAGGAAGGTGGGCGAGTTTACTAGGCCGGTGAGGAGGGCGCTAGTCTGAGCAGGGGTGGGCGGGGCGCCATTGCCGACACTGCTGAAGGCTGGAGCAAGCTCAGCGAGGCCGCAGGCACCGGCGGCTTTGATAAAGGTGGGCGTCAAGAGGCTTGAGCATTCGGCGGGGAGGGCAGGGTTGAGAAGGCCAGGGGGCAGCTGGGCCGAGACCGAGACAGCAAAGGCCAGGACAGAGGCGGCGGCGGCGAATGTGGACTTCATTTTGGGAATGTGGGGGGAGTGGAGTGTGTAAAGGGAGCTGTGGTGGGTGAGGGAGAGAAAGCAGCGGGGGAAACGGAGCGACCAGCAGGCTTTTATACGTCGCGGCGAGGGGGGCAGCGTCTTTCCCCCTTTCTCTTGCTTGGCATACAAGTAGCTAGCGGCTGAGGAGTGAGTTGAGTGACGAGTGAGCGAGTGATACAAAGTTGTGTTTTGACTGAGTGACTAGCTCTCCTAGTATTAGTATCGATAGTCTAGACATAGGATGGTGGGATAGAAGAAGGTTGTTCTCTCCCTCGGCTGTCTCGCCCTGTCTCCTCTCTCGCTCTCTTTTCTCTCTCGCCCCTCTCTCTTGCTTTGTCGCTCTCTCGGCTGCTTGGTTGGTTTGTTTGTGACACTATCGATAACTGGGGCGTCGTTGCTGCGGCCAACCCAAATGTCAATCAAATTTGAAACAACTGACGCGCGCCGCCCCCAAAACGGATGGACAAGGAAGGAGGCGTAACACGAAGGCGCAGCGCCCCCCCCCCCTGGAATTATTACTACGTTGTCATTAGAGCCGGTTACAGTGCGCTAATTGTCTCCGGCTCGAATCAGTCCTTCGAATGTGACTCACAGCGACCTCAACTCGGTCGTACCTCGCGCTCCACGGCGAGCAAGAGCAATGCCCAGACTCCCAGAATTCCTGGCCGATAGCCACAAGCGATACAAGGCTGATACCAATCGTCTCATCCAATGGCTCGTGACTAACTCAAAGAGACTCGGGTTCGCCACCGAACTCGCAATAGCTAACGTGCACAAAGGTCGTCCCAGAGGCAAAGCGAGGAAAGTTGCTCGCGCGACCGCTGCTCCTACCAAAACATCGCCAGACTCGCAGCAACGATATGTCTTGACTGTTAAGCAACTGATGGATATGGCCAAACACATCGCTACCGCTGGCGCTGCGGTTCCAGGGACAGTGCTTGCGTTTGCTCGTCGAGCAATCCAGGTCCGGAAAAGCTGTGCCGAATGGTTCCGTCGTCTTCCTGGTGGCGGGATGGGAAAGCAGAGAAAGGACGATGGTCATTGGCATTTCATCGCCATCTTGGAAGACGTTGTTGCGCTGCTGAACCCCTGGGAGAAGGGTCAACCGACTACTGCTCCAGACCAGAAAAGCGAGAGCAAAGCTGAAACTGAAAACGTTACTCTCGACCTACAAAATCAGTTCGCCTTGCTCAAAGTTGACGAGTTTGATGACCTTCCAGATGTCGGAGAGAAAGAAAGTGAGACCTTGATGTACGCCCCCGAAGGATCTGGCTTGGATGCTACATACGAGGTGGCGATGGAGAACGATGAAAGCGAGGTCATCTTCATGTTATATTGTCTCTTCAAAGATTTAAACAATATCCGCCTGTTCCTCCAAGAGACATGGTCCGAATATCGCGAGGGGAAAATTGATCTGATCACCGCTTCCGTTACAACCAATACGGCAATCGATCTCGTACGTGATATGCAGGATGATCTCTGCAGCTTGCATCCAGATATCGGGGACTATGAAACGGCAACGGGCGTTCTGTTCGTTTATGCATGTTTCGCTCGTGGAGAGGATCCATCGGCACGGCAACATAGGGACGACGTGGTCAACATGCGGATGATCGATGTGGCACAGTTTCTCTACATCCCCGCTCATGCCATCTTGACATCCCTCTCTAACGCGATATCGCCTTCTGATTACCCATGGTACAATGGTCAGTTTGGGCATTATAATCCGCGCGACAATCGAGAGAAAATGTCCATTCGGGAACGTATCACCGAAGATCGTCTGTTGCTCATGGTATGTATGCCGGATCTCGTGATGATGGGCCGCATGGAACGCGACGACATCTTGAAAGATGAGTTCACTAAGGAGTTTGGCATCTTCGCGGCCACCAAACGGATATCTTTGCCTTTGGTGTTTGCGACGCAAGTGTTTGTCGACATTCACAACATTCTACGCGAACGAGCCGCCAGCGGATTGGCCGTGTTACGTTTGGCCGGCTCTCAAATGATAGAGTCACTCAAAAAGCGGGCTGAAGAGAATCCCAAGGTCCCGCTCGAGAATTGGCCGGCACACAATGAACAGGCCACAGTGGGTTTTCATCAATGGATTCAGGGTTGGATTATCGAGGACCTGTTGCACCTTCCCCGGAAAACGCTGGCGAACAATCTGAAGTTGAAAGAATCATTGGTGCCTTTTGCACTAATGAGGCGACACCCTTGGCTTTGTGGGATGATGCAGTTCAAGCTGCAGCTCTACGGGCAAGAGATCGGCATGGCAATGGCGGACGCGTGGGGCACTATTACCTACACGGGCCACCTTTACGAAGCTTGCAACTATAGCAACGTCTTGCAGGGGAAACTTTGGGGTGACATGGAGTATGTTATGCAGATTCACGGCAAGGAACGCATGTTCAAGGGACGAGTCCCAACCACCCCGCTAGAATCGCTAAAGAGCATCAGCTATATGATGGGCACGTCCCCTCAACAATTTGCGATGACCGAGCGCGCCGTAAAGAAGCGACAGAATCGCAACCGACTCCAAGGAACATCCCAGGGTCCCTCGGGACTTTCGGCGAGCTCTCCGGTCTCTCTCATTTTCCGCAAACGTGTTTGCGATGGAGAAGACACCCCCTTCACTATCGAAGCCGTGGATCATTTGCTCCAGAAGTCGATCAAAACAGACTTCCCGGCCAAACTGCGTCGCAATTGGACTTCCACTCACGTTATGACACCCTTGCAGCTGCTCGCCACCCTGCGAGCGGGACTATATGCAGAACGCGACATGATCCGCTTCGACTATATCCGAATGCACACGCGCTGCCTGAGCATCCTGCGCGATCTCCACAAGGCGGTTGATCCCATCTTCACAAAGTGTTTTGGCAGCGAGTACTTTGAAAACGAAGCTCAGCTGGCGTGGCTCCCCAATTGGGTGTTCTTGTTGGCGAGCGAATCGGATTTGCTTCGTCAGCGAATGAAGATTCGGAATGATGCCTATTCCAGCAGGATCATGGCCGTGTCGGGAGATGTGCTTGCGCCGTGGCTGGACCGCGAAGGTGACTTTGAGTGCAGATCCTTGCGCAAATTTTCGAGGTAGAATGCTGCAGTGCCGTCTCCTTATTCACTGCTGAGAAGACCCTCTTCACCTTGACAATTTAGACTAGAATGGTAGTGCTCTTGTCTTGTATTTAGGTCTCTTGTGTATAGGTCTTTCCTCTCCATAAGCAGAGTAGAATCTGTGCAGAACGTGTCCTCGCAGTGTTGCACATGCATCCACTGGTTTAGTCGGCTTAAGCACTCGCTCGTTTCGTTTCCATCTTGCCCACGTCCGCGATTCGTATCTTTGATCGGGTGGAATCATTGGAGGAAGATGCCTAGCTGCGGCACGGAAGGTACACATAGTATAGAGGTGGCCAGTGTGATCTGGTATAGCGAGCGGTTTTACTGGGAAAATGGCACCTTGGAATGCTTGTACAAACGCAGGGCTATGGCGAGCTGTCGCGACGCCAATGTGCAGAACGTTCGAATTTTTTGGCAAAATTCTAGGTGGAAGGTTTTCGCTCAACTCCAAAAGCGAATGTTGTCGATTCCTTCCGCCGCCATTCATGTCAGCGGCTTACGTGAAGCGCGATCGATTCAGGAGTGGCGCGTCCGCGTTTTGTCCTTTTTTCCTGTGATTTTTGTTTTCACATGAAGGACGTCATCCATGGGACACTTCCCGGTTTTTCTAAAATGTTTCAGGAACGTTGAATTCCAAAATGTTTGGGGACCTGATACTAGGCCTGGAATGTGGACTCAGTGTCTAGTCGGGCTCCATATGGGCTTGTATACGAAATTAAATCTTTCATGTCTAAACCGCTGTACGAAGAGAACAGAAAGCTTTTCCTTGAAAATGGCATCAGACTAAAAGAGTGCGGAAGTGGCGACGTTTTGCAGTGGTGGCGCTCAATATGCGTTTGGTCCAAAGGGTTGCGAGGCGGAGAAAACAACCGTTGGATCTCCTACGCACGGGAGCTTTCGGCTTACGCGAACGTTTCACACTTCTCTCTCTCCTGAATTTCAGCGCGGTTCTGATCCATCGTACATTCACCACCGGTGCAAGGTGTAGTGAACCGGCGGGGAATGGGTCCCAAGGACGTTCGCGTTGTGGATGTTTCTTTTCTTTTTTTTTGCGTTCCTTGTGGGTTCCAAACGTCCCCGCTTTTGACTCCTGCAGGTTGGACAAGGAGAGTAGAAGAAGTCATCCTAGCCATTTGGAAGACCGACCTGAAACCCGTTTACCGTAAGAACAACCACTACAGGAGGAAAAAAGACCATGCAAATCGCAATGACACAGAGCCTGTGTTCCTGCAACGTCCATGATGTAGTTGGCGGCGATGATCTGCAGGGTCCAAGGAACAAAAGAGCCCCATGGCCGTCCCTGGCCGCAGTTGGCCAACTTGACTTTGTTGGATTCTTGGTTCTTGTCGGCCGGACATTCCGTTTTCTTCTCAAACTTTTTTTGGGTCGGAAATTGAGATTCTGAAATGAAGTTTGGCAACTATCTCGCTGAGGAAACGCACCCAGAGTGGGCGGCGCATTACATGTAAGAATCGAGAGATGGGCTACGGGGCCTGGGCAGGCACTAGAGCTCGAGATCACAAGAATCTCAACAGCGCGACCATTGATTCTATAGAGCGTACGAAGATCTGAAGGAGCAGCTCAAGGTCGAAGACTTTGGGCCCAGCAGCGAGATTCTCTTCACCGACACCTTGTCAGAAGAGATTGAAAAGGTGCACCGGTTCAAAGCAACAAAATGGACCGAATTCAACCGTCGCACCACTCTCTGTCGCAAAAAGCTACACGCATCCCTCGCCAACTCCAACACGGCTCCCGCCTCCGCCTCCGCCACTAGCACTACCTTGGAAGCCGACTACGACTACGAAACCGAGATATACGACATTGCCGCTCAAATCAAGCAACTCTATGCGTTCCTCCGGCTCAACCACACCGCTGTTTTGAAGATCTTGAAAAAGCATGACAAACGCACGGGGTTCACGTTGAAGAGCGTTTTTCTGCTCAGGATGCAACAAAAGGGCTACACAAAGGACGATTTTGATCCGCTGCTGTACTCGCTCAGCGAGTTGTGGGATCAGTGGAGACTGCAGGGGGAGAGAGAAAAGGTCGAGGCACCAAGCGGTGGTGGAAATTTTGTCCGCAAGACCAAAAAGTACTGGGTGCACGCAGGTAAGTTTCAGATGCGACCATTGTTGGCCATTGCCAGAACATCATTTGATTTGTATCCCCCTTTTCTCATAGATAATGTGACGGCCGTGAAGCTGCACGTCATGGAACATCTACCCGTTCTCTTGTTCAAAGGTGATTCGGAGCCAGACCCGGCCATTTCGTCCATCTACTTTGACAACGGTACCTTTGACCTCTACCACGACCGGATGGAAAAGCGGGAGGGAGCCGAGGCGCTCCGCCTGCGATTCTACGGCAAGACCAGCAACCCGCTAATCTACGTTGAGCGCAAGACGCACCACGAGCCGCTTTCCGGACTCGAGAGCGTCAAGGAGCGCTTCCCGATCAAAGAAAAGAATGTCAACGCATTTCTCCGCGGCGAATATTCGATGGACAAGGTGTTTGCGAAAATGAGGCAAGAGGGAAAGATTGATGAGGAGGAGATTGAGGCGCAAGAGAAGATGGCCCGTGAAGTCCAAAAGTCGGTTATGGAGCGCGGCCTCAAACCCGCTGTGCGCACTTTCTACAACCGGACCGCTTTCCAGCTCCCTGGCGATAACCGCGTCCGCATGTCCCTCGACACGCAACTGTGCATGATTCGAGAGGACAACAACGGTGTGGAGCGGTCAGGGAGAAACTGGCGTCGAACCGATGTGGGAACCGTGTACCCATTCCACTACCTGCACCCCGCGGACGTGATTGAATTTCCATACGCTGTCCTGGAAGTCAAGTTACAGTCCCATATCGGTGTAGAGGCTCCCGCGTGGGTCAAGGCGCTCACTAGCGGCCACTTGGTAAGCTCATAATGCGGTGTCGAGCAAACATAGCAAAGAGTGGACGTGCTAATCATCTGTATCGCTGGCAGGTCGAAGGCGCACCAAAGTTCTCCAAATTTGGACACGGGGTGGCCCAATTCTTCCCCGACCAAGTCAACATCCTTCCCATGTGGCTTTCTCAGGTGGAGATGGACATCCGAAAACCAGTCCCCGCCGGCATAGCGGACGAGTCTGACCCGACAACCACGAAGCGAAACAGCTTCTCGTCCCACCGAACCAGTGGCATGTTCTCCACCCCGCTCGCAGACTGGGACTCGTCGTTGAGTTCCAAGCGCTCCGCCAGCCAGATCAGCCTCAAAGCCCCTGCCGTAGCTCAGGGAGACACAACCAACCAACAGACTCGGTCTCCATCCCCAGCTTCCGTCTCGAATTTCATGGGCAGACCAGCACCCGCCGCTGAAGTCGCTACATTTGAGCGTGTCCCGATCCGATTCTCGCCTACTTCGCCAATGCCATTTGATCAGCCTCCGCCTCACCGCGCCGATCCCGCGGTCGATGAAATCGAGATCGTAACCGGTGGGGCCATCCCACCACCGGTCGAACCATCCTCACACGTTATACGAAATGCCAAATCCGACGAAACACTTGTGGGAGACCCAGTCATCGTCCACGACGGTCTCCATATCGTAAACACCCCAGGAACTGACGGCCGTAACCGCCATGTATCCATCTCGATGCTCGACGCGGGCGGTCCCAACGAGACGCGACCCCCGCTCAACAAAAAGAGCAGCCGGAACTCGTTTTTCAAGGCCAAATCATGGCGCATGTCCTCTTCGTCCTCCAATTCCAGCGCGTTCAACCCCTTTATGCGAGCATTTTCATCCGACCATCAACGCTTACCCACTACAGACGGCGAGACCCGCCCCCCTCGGCGTAAGCGCACGGCCGGGCAAGTCATGCGGGCACCGTTCCGCGACTTTATGTACGGCACCAATGTCAAGCGGAAGCCCGATAACCGATTTGCGGACGACTTTGATTTGGAAGAGGGCGCCAAGAAGAAGAAGAAGGACGAAGACGGCGACGAGGTCCTGACAGAAAAATCGGACAAAAAAGCGAAAAAGGTGCGGAAGGAGATTGAGAAGGCCGCAAAGAACCTCGTCAAAGCCCGCCGAATCGATCCCAAGCTTTTCATCCAAAACGAACGTACTTATATCCAGTGGTGCAAGCTGGGCGTCATCACCGGCGCCCTCGCCGCCGGAATGTTCAATTTCGTCACGCCTGCGTACCCGCAGCTGCGACAGTACGGCACCGCCATGACGTTTGCCGCAGCCGGGATCATCATCTACTCCTTCTTGCTTTACATCTGGCGCCTGCGCCGCATCAGGATGAAGAAGGAGACGGTCGCGTTTAGCTGGGGGCCTTTCTTTGTGACAATTATTCTGGTGACGCTCCTGGTCATGAGCGCTATCCTACAGATTAGGCTGGGCGGGGCGTTTTCCAATTGATCTTTACAATGGATATGATAGAATATAGTCTAATCGCTACATCTAATTTGAAATACACTTTACTGTTAATACCAAGACTCAACTCAAGCCAGAAGCACAATCTTTGCGCTCTATCATTACTGCCAGCCACTACCAAGAATTAATGGAACATATTGTGTTGGAACCTGGGGTGGGTACGTGAGAATGTACTGCACAGCGTAATGGCCGTAATTCAGCATAGACTTTCGTAATAATCTCCTTTGTGTGTAGCTCTCGTCTACAGAGTAGCAGAGGACCAGTAATGAGCCCTTGAAATACAGAATGAGGTGTGTAGATGGATGCAGATGAGATCAATGTATGTATTTCAAGTTGTTAAGCCATAGTGTTGACGGGAGTGACAAAAATGCAACAAGACTGCAAGGGTTTTCAGACCCATGCAGCGTTGAAACGTATATGCTGTGCAGCCAGGCCAGCGTCAACTGGCCAGGAACAAGAAAACAAAACCAAGGGCAGAGAAAAGGGGATCGCTCAGGCTAGCAAGCTCGTAGCGTTGCCGCCTCGCGCCAAATATCATCCCTACTCAGGAGCTTGCATTTCCTCCCTCCTCCACAGCGAACGGTGTAATATGGATGTGTTGAATTGGAATCAGGGAACGAAGGTAGTTATGCACTAAGAGCATCACCAGCGGTTGACTGAAAAGCCAGGTTTTTGCGTGTTGACTTTTTGAGGGACGCGTTCGAAGCGATTTTCAACACCACCGGGACCTCAGAATTCAGCAGAAACGAAGCGATTTGGGATTCAGGCCTACTATCTACTCAACGTTCCAAGTTTTGACTTGAGGTCAAGTTTTTCTGTTTTCCCGTTATCTTTTAAGCAAAAAATCGTTACGTCTCTAGAGAAAGACGGACTTGACCTTTCAAGTCTGGGACGGTGGCGCTTGCGTCCCCAACTCATCCCCAACTCGTCTCCAACGCATGGTGACACGTCGATCATGCAAAAATGCCTTGCTAAACCCGTCTTTTCGTTGACCTTGCCGGGTTGCGGGACTTGATTTCAAGTAACCTTGCAAGGTAGCTTCATCTCAAGTCTCCCCCTGGTCCCTGCAACCTTGCAATGGAGACGGCGCAGGCAGCAGCCTAGATTTGCGTATGACAGTGAGGGACGGAGTAAGACAAAGTTGTACTGGAATGATGCCGCAGGGACGGCGACTTGTTGGCAAGCAGATACGTTTTTGCCCCCAAGACGAGTTTTGGGACAAAAAGATAAGGCCTTTTCTCCTCATTTGTAATGAAAAAATAGCAGCACAAAAATCAAGTCTGCCCGTCTACTGTCTCAAGTCCATTAAGTAAACGCTGAGTAGATAGTAGGCCTCAGATGGCCTCATTGCACAAAATGTAGCAATTCGGGACCGCGTTTGCTGATGCTACAGGGGAGGATGAACTTTTGAGACCACAACTTTCATATGGGGTTGCCACAAGGTAAAATGGGTGGTGCTCCCATCTGAATGGCATATTACAGCTTGAAAACTTGAAACATCCAGTGGGGTTGACTGCTGGCACATAAACTGAAAACACAACGCAAGCATTTACAAACAAATGGCAGACGAAACAACTTCGGCAACTCCTCAGAGGTTCAAACAGTTGCAAATTGGTGCGCTGAAGGGTAATCACTTAGACGGCCAAGCTCAAAGGTGCAAATAGCAAAGAGCAAAAGGTAGTGTATTGCTGATAGTATAACAAGTCTGTCATAAATCTCTCTCAGAGCAAGGGGCGGGAGTAAAGAGCCCCCGGGCTTAAGAGTAAAATGGGTGAAGGCAGCAGCGGCTCTAGAACAATGGGAAATGAAAGAGCCATGCAAATGAAAGGAATGCAAGGGGCCTAATGTCACAATGCAGGGAGAACAATGGAAACTAAGTGGGGACTGTGCCAGCAAAGATGCGTGGTAGTAGAGGATTAATCATGGAACCGGGTGCCACAAAAGACATGTAGGTGGCACAGTTTGTAGGTAGCAAAGTGATGGAAATAGCCATGTAGCGTCCAAAGAATTGTGGATGGTACAGTACAATAGTGTCCAAGATAGAAGAATAGAAACAAAGGAATAAAGGCTTCTGAGTGACTGGCCGGAGCTCTTTGGTATTTCAACACGCTCCCTCCAAGGAGCAAAGGTGTGAGGAGCCTATGTTTCAAGGCGGGAGTGATGAAGTTTTGAGAGCTCGGAGTTGTTTCCTAGAAGAAGAAGTGATGCGATATTTTGAGTGAGAGACGTTGATGTATTTGATGGATGATGATCTTCTCTGGGAGGTACTTTTCTTCCCTCTTTATATGAGGTTCTCGGTCGACTGGCTTCTAGTCAACTTGTGGAGAACGGAGAGATGATCTAGGGATTCTATGGTAGTGTAGTGAGGGCAGTGCAGCTGCGCAGTACTGAGACCGCGGGGTAAAACTTGTGGGGAGTTCTGCTTATGAGGGATTTGATAATCGCTTATGAGACGCGTCAGCCTTAACTTGAGATATGGCTTTTTACTAGCCAAAAATAAGTAAAGTATAAATATGCCATTATGGCCATTTCACAAAAGGTAGGGAAAAGGTAATTCAAACTTCTAAAGGTCAAGACGAAATTTGTTGTCGGGATGGTTGAGACTTAGTGCACTGGGCTGACACAGGGACGCAGGTATGGAACCGCAGGTTCAATTCCCGCTAGCTGTAATTGAGGGGCCCAAGTAATTTTTAGGAATTCTGAAGGTAGCAGGGGTGTTGGGGACTTGTCCTTTAATCCCACGTCTTGTTGCAATGCAAAACCATGATCCAGTTCCGGGTGTCAAGTGGGGTGCGGAACTAGTGGGAGATGCCGTTGAAATTGCATCTGAATCCAGAGCTTGTAACAGGAGGGAACCACCTTCACTAAGTCTTTTGCCGGAATACAAATGGAACTGTGTGACGGAAGCCAATAGAAGGTGATGGAAGAATGATTCCCAGATATAAAAGGAGGAAGAGGCACTGGCGCCCTCTCCAAAAGTGTCCTGAAAACGTCAGAAGTCCATCCCAAATCGAAAATGGAAAATCGGAAAATTGGCCAAGTCAAGATGTCCAAGCTCTATAGTTTCAGGAAACGCGGCGGAATCAAGAAGCAGAAGGAGACCTCGGACGTGAAGAAACAAAACGGATCCAAACTGGATGCACAAGTCGTGTTCTGATTAGGAAGAAGAATGCTGAATCGGAAACTCTGATCCTGGTGCTGGCTGATAATGAAACGGTGATTGTTGAGAGATGGCCATCATGGCATATTTATACTTACTTATTCTTCGGCTAGTAAAAAGCCATATCCCAAGTTAAGGCAGACACGCTTCATAAGTGATTATGTAATCCCTCATAAGCAGAACTCCCCACAAGTTTACCCCGCGGTCTCAGTACTGCGCAGCTGCACTGCCCTCACTACACTGCCATAGAACCCCTAGATCATCTCCCCGTCCTCCACAAGTTAGCTAGGAGCCAAAAGGTCGAGAATCTAATATAAGAAGGGAAGGAAAGTACCTCCCGGTTAGAAATAAATCAATCATCCCTCATCAATATACATCCACTCATTTGTTTAACAATCTACCTCTCGCCTCTAACCTCTTCTTCCGCAAACTCACTTTCTTCGCTCAAATCACAACCTCCCTCCTTGAAACATAGGCTCCTCACATGGTAGCACCACTCCCGTTCTTTCCTGTCAAACTCATCTACTCTTGTTCTTTTGATTGAGACATAGTGATTCACGATGGCTGCACCCGGACCTGCCGCCTGGACTGTAATGAGGCGTGGCTTGCCAGCCTAAGCCTAGATACGCGTCAGAAAGGGCCCCACGTGAGATGGATGCTAACATCAGCATCCCGAAGGGTACTAGACCTCAGGGATGGCCACGGATGGCCATCACGTGACCAGGACTGCCTCGCGGTTCAGAAGAAAAGTAGGAATACTCCGACAAGGGCGTATTCAAGACTTAGAGATCTTACAGTAGAATTAGAGATAGGGAATTCCCGAATAGAAGACTAGACTCTGGCAACAGACCTACTATTATTACATGGTAGCACCACCCCGTAGACGACAACAATGGCACATAGCACCAGGAACAGCCCAATGGCAGTAGGAGAACCCAAAGTCGACACACCGACCGACAACCCCGTCGCAATGTTAGCTGCACAATTGGCAGAGACCCAACGCCTACTGCAGGAACAGATCGCAATGGGAGAGGCCCGCTTCGAAGCCCTTCTCTCAAGGATTCCGACTCCAGTCCAACCAGCGGTTGCAACACCGCACGTTGACATCATCCTGGCGGAAGAAAACCGTGCACGAATGCAAGCCGAGAAGGAACGCCGCGAGAACCTTCGCAAGCAGCTGACACACTTTGACGGAAAAGGGAACAGTGAAGAAATGGTGTCAAAGGTCGATGAGTTCTTGAAGGTCCACACGCGCTACCTTGAGGCAACCGACTTCAGGACGGACCACCGGGACGTCGACCACATCTCGGGGTACCTCAAGGAAACCGCCATCAAATGGTGGCAAATGCTCAGAGATGCCGGCGACCAGCCCATGACATTGGAAGAATTCACAAGGATCCGCTGCATCCGCTTTTACCCTGCCAACTTACAAAACACCGCAGAAGCAAAGATGAAGCGGCTGGTTTTCACTAATAGTATATCGGAGTATATCGCCAAGTTCAATACCCTTCGGGCCCAGATCGCGACCCTCGACGACAAGGAGCGGCTTACCCCAAGGCAAGAGCGTGACTACTTCTTGACGGGATTCTCGACCAACCATGTCGGCCAGCGCATTCGGGACCACTGCTATGCCGCAATCATGAGAAACAATGACGCCGAGATCCTGATCACTGAGCTACAGAACAAAGCTCTGCTATGCTACAGGATCCGAGGCTATGCGGATGACCTTGCGCGGGTAACTCCCGACGGAAGGAGATGTCAGTACGCTGCAGTGTAACGTCAAAGAAAGCTTTGATAGTTGATGGTAATAAATAGTGTGTATTATCGTGTGTTGTAAGGTAACAAGCGGAGAAGGGCAATCAACGGCTGACAACTTTATATAAGGCGTGTCAGGGTGGCGCACATAATTTATCTGTGAGGCGCTTTATTGCCTATGAGTCAGGAGTCATGTGTATCACCGATGAACGGGTGGCCAGCCCGAACAAAGGAACGCGTATAACGTAATCAGAAAATCACGAAACATACAAGAATATGAGGTTTCCCCGACACCTCCCTCAGACCCTGAGGAAGCATCGTAGATGAATGTGAAGGGGATGAATAGAAAGGGAGAGCTCTTGTTCATTTTAGACTGTTGACGCAGTGCTCAGTTCTTGCGTTGGCGCGCGATGTTTGTGTATGTGACAGAGGCGTCCCTCGTGTCAAAGTGTTTGTGTGTGTGTATAGGTCGGTTCTTGCGTCGCCGCGTATGTGATTTTTGTTGTAGGTCGGTTCTTGCGTCGCCGCGCGTGATGTGAGGAGAGATGAGGCAAAGCCAATCTGTCTTTGTTGAGTAGTGATGAGGTCTATCTTTTCTTCGTACGTGGCTGAATTGCCAGAGAGTGAGGATGGGCTGTTCGCCATTGTTGGTACGCAGGTGTTTGTCGGAGTTCAGGCTCAGGTTCCCATGTAGGGTCGGCCCATCCTGCTCATTTGACCAAGAGGTTTCGCTTATGACGGCGTTCATCGATGATGTCTTCAACAATCCATTCTTGTTCTCCACGAACTTCGATTGGTTCAGGTGGTTGTTCGACTTCGCGTTGTGGATACTGGTCTGTTGCGTGAGGATGTAGGATATCAACGTGGAAGACAGGCCAAATGCCACTAATCTTTGAAGGCGAGAGGTCGAGTTTGTGGGTGTCAGGATGATCACCTTTGGCGATGACTTTGTAGGGTCCGATCCATATAGTAGAGAATTGAGGACCTCTTCTTACGTCAACCTCAAGGTCGATACCCTTGCGATTGAGGTCAACAAGATCTCCAATATTGTAAGCGATAGGAGTGCGGCCTTTGTCATGTTGTCGGGCGTATTCATTTTGTGCTCGACGTAGATTTTCACGTACGATTCGGGCTATCTCTTCTTGTCCCTTATGGTATCTTTCGAGCTCGGCCTTGTCGACTCCGCGTAAACGAAGTTCTTGTCCTTCTAGGAGGGGATTCCATCCAGGTAAGATGACTGTACGGCCAAGGTCTACTTCGAATGGTGTCAGGCCTTCATATTCGCTTCTAGGGGCAGTGTTGAAGGCGAATTCAACGAGCGGGAGTAACTTCTTCCAATTGCTCTTATCGTAGTTGAGATACTGCTTAAAGATTCTCTTCAGTGTTTGAATAGCTCATTCAACTTTCCCATCAGTTTGCTGGTGTCGAGCCGTGGCGAATTCATGTTTAACGCCGAGTAAGATATCGAAAGCGAGGAAAAAATCTGAAAGGGCTCGAGATTCGCGGTCCGTAACAAAGACTTTTGGAGTCCCAACATATTTCCATACTCGATCCAGAAAAACGGCAGCAAGTTCTTTACCGCCAATGTTTTTGTCGACAGCTGAAAGAATAGCACGTCCTGATAGATAATCGATACAGGCAAGACATGCTTCATCTCCGATGTAGAAGATATCGAATCCAATGGTATGCCATCCTCCCAACGGCACAGGAAGTGCTTGTAGAAATCCGTAACGGCGATGACCAGGTTTGAATTGTCGAGAGGATTTGCATGTTCCAACATACTTCATGACGTCTTGTCTAATGTTAGGCCAATAATAATTGACGAGAATTCGAGCGAGTGTTTTCTTGACGCCGAGGTGACCTCCAGTGGCTAAATCATCGTGAAATTGTTGTAAAACTTTTGGGCGTAAGCTTTCAGGTACGTAAAGACGTCCTTCATGGCGAGCAATTCCATCTTGAAAAGTATTTCGTCGTTCTCTTGCAGTCTTTTCGTGATCAGGTTTCTGACAAATCTCTTCGAGATATTCTGAGTAGGGATCAATAGCTAAAGCTTGTTTCCATTCTTCGATAGAATATGTTGGTGTCGTGCGAAGATCAATTGTTGTTCCGACTATAGAGAGGATTCCATCCATCATGTTGTTGATCTGAGTATGCATATCGACGCGTCTTTGACATTTGACACACCGTGGAGCGTAAATAGTACTTCGGGAGAGAATGTCCGCAATATGATTCCACCTCCCTGGAATGTACTGAATCGTAAAATCGTATTCTTGTAGAATTTCGACCCATTGAGCTTGTCTTTGGCTAAGGTGAGGTTGTGTTTGGATAAATTCTAAGCCCTTATGATCGCTGAAGCCCTGAAAAGATCGTCCAACCAGGTATGGTCTATTGGCTACAAACATCTTGACTAATGCAAGTAATTCTTGTTCATGGGTTGGATACCGAGTCTCAGCGCCCTCCATCTTGCAAGAATAAAAAACAACAGGTCGGAGGCAAGGTAATTGTTTCCATTCGCCAACAAGACAAGGAAGATTCGTTGATATAGTCTCGTCATTGTATGGTTGTCCGATCCATCCAGCAATGGCGTAGCCAGATGAATCTGTGTAGACGTAGATAGGTTTGCTTTCATCAATAGTTGCTAAAGCTGGCGCATTGATGAGTGCTTCCTTCAGTTTCTGGAATGCTTGTTCTTGATCGGCTTCCCATTTGAACTTGACTTTCACTGATTGAATGTTAGATAATGGTAAAGCAATGTTGGAATAGTCTTTGACAAAATCGAGGAAGTAGTTGGCGAGACCAAAGACTGATTGAACTCCTTTCGTAGACGTGGGTCTAGGCCAGTCCTTGATCACTTGGATCTTCGAAAGGGCGATGCGAATTCCATTTCTGCCCAAGACATGTCCACACCATTCAACTTCGGGGACAGCCCAGACACATTTAGAAGGTTTGACATAGAGTTGATGTTCTTCGAGTTTCTTGAGGACTAGGTCTACATGTTTCTGATGTTCCCCCAATGTCTTTGAGAAAATGAGGATGTCGTCGAGGTATGAGTTAACAAAGTTGTCGTAGTCTTTGTGGAAAATTTTGTTCATCAATCGTTGGAATGCGGCAGGAGCATTGGTTAAGCCGAAAGGCATGACAAGGTATTCGAAATGACCAAATCTTGTACATATGGCGGTCTTTTCCCGGTCTTGTTTTCGGATGAGCAAACAATGAAAGGCTTCCTTGATATCAATGAGACTGAAGTATTCGCATCCTTGTATTCGGTCGCGCATTTCACGGATGTTCGGAAGAGGTGTTCGATCTTTCTTTGTGACGGAGTTGAGACCTCGATAGTCTCAACAAATACATAATCCTCCATCTTTCTTCAAGGCAAAGACGACACTAGCTCCCCATGGGCTTGAGGAGTGCTGTATCCATCCCTTCTCGAGCATCAGTTGAATTTGCTTTTTCAGTTCGGCTAATTCTTCCTTGTTCATGTGGCGGAGAGGTTGCCAGACAGGTTCAGCGCCTTCGACAAGTTCAATTTGGAAATTATCTTCTCCCCAATCAGATGGTAAGCCTTGCGGTTCCTTGAAAAGAGTATCAACATACTTTTCCAGAGAATCTTTCAGAACTTCAGGGTTTCCCCTAAACCGTTCAGGATCCTCCGAAATTTCGTTGAGAGCCAATTGGCATACAGTATTATCTTCAAATTTATTTCATCGCCAGGCTTTGTTGAATCGCTTAGATGTGACTTCGATCATTTGGATATTGCGATGAGTAGCGGCTTTGGTGAATATAGATTGTTTCGTAGATGGAGTAGTGTCAAAATGAAAGAGACAATCTCGAGGGAGAAAGTCTAATGGTTGCCATTTTCGTGATGTTCGTTTGCATTTGATGGTGACAGAGAGTGATGCGTTTGGTATCTGTGAATGATTAGTAAAACGGAGAATAGGTTGTTTTTCGTGTAAGTATTGTTCAGCATGAGTAAAGAGGTTCCAGAAAGGTGTTCCGATGATCACATCATATATAAGGTCGCTGACGAGCCATGGGAGTTGTCCAACCATAAAAGGCGAACGAGATTCAATGTTCCAAAGTTCTAACGGTTGGGAGACAACGGTGTCTAGGAGAATTGGAGATTTTTTGTCGGCCAGAGTTATTTGTTGTCGTTCGGTAGGCCTAGTTTCGAACTTATGTTTTTTGACGAAGGTCTTGTTGAGAAACATTCCCGTCGCTCCGCTATCGAATAATACTCGGGGAAATTTCTTTCCAATACGGCCATGTGCAATCCATAATCCGGTGGCCAAAGGTTTCCACGCATCTTGAACGGTAGGTAGATATGGAGGCCAAACAGAGCTACCGATAGGCTCTAATGACCGTTGAGAAAACCCACTTGTCATTGTTGAGCATTAGGGACATCGACTGCGCTTTGGATGGCCGCTTGCACTTGCGGCGTGACAATTTGATTTAACTGATTCTGCATTGTGTTGTCATTCACCATTCCTTGCGCTTGGTTTTGATTTGATTGGATTGGCTACGACCGCCTCGGCCGCGACCATTTCCACGACCTCGTTGTCCGGAGCCACCGTGTCGGTTACCATGTTGTTGATTTCCAGTATTATACCAGCAGTCAGCGGACCAGCGTCCCATACGATTGCAAATTGGGCAAGGAGTTGTCGGTGCTTGACGTCGTTGACCGCGGCCTCTCGGTTGGTAACCTTGTCTAGGATAATTGTACAATGGCCTGTAGGTAATGAGGTTGCGACTGACACCAGGTGGATATGGAATGAGGTTGAGGTTGTTGAAGTCGTCCGTAAGATTATCAGTGTCTTGATCTATTCCGGTTATTTGCGGGCTGGAATAAGGACTATATCGTTGTTGGCCGTCTCGACCGCCTCGGCCACGACCGTTTCCACGACCGCAACCAGATCCGCCGCGTCCACGAGAAGATGTGTTAAGAGGGTTATTGTCAGAAAATCCATGAACTACAAAAGCTTGTTGAGCAGCTTCTATAGCTTGTTGAATGGTAATGTGTGCAGCAGCTGCGGCGGCGAGGTTTTGGTTAATTTCGAAAGTATTGATCGCATTATATAAATAGTGACCGATGATAGGGTTCTTAAGGAGATCTGCTTTAAAGATACGAATAATGTCAGCAGCAGGAATAGTAGCTTGTGTAGGGTCAAGACACAAAGCAGCATCAAGTTCATGACATTCATCTTGGAACTTCGTGACAAATTCTTCAAGTGAATTTCCGAGAGCGAGATTGGTCAATCTGAGTTCGATTGCATTGCAAAGATTGCGAGGGAAGAACTCGGTAATGAGGGCTGTTTGGAACGCTACCCATGTAGCAGGTGGACCTGCAGCGGAAGTCGTGTTGTACCACTCGAGAGCAGTACCCTTGAGATAGGATTGGAGTGTGCCAACGTAATCGGCCATGGGCAATGGTACGGCAGGAACTGTGGGAACAGGAGGAGGACCGACGACGGCAGGAATGGCAGGAGTAGCAAGAGCCCAATAAAAGTTACTGTGGGAAGTCAAAAACTCCTCTATCTTCTTAGCAGACTTGGTGCCATTGTATTCGGAGAGCTTGGCCTTTTGTGCGTCGAGAAGAGTCTTAGCTTGATTGGGGCGAGCGGGAGCTGCAGCAGCAACGACAGGAGCAGCGGCGATAACACCGGCTGTAACGGCAGCAACGATAGCAGCTTGTTGAGCGGCGGTGAGTGCAGGGGGCATGTTGTTCAATTGGAGTGATCGTGGTTGATGGTGTTAGTGTGGGGTGGTGCTACCATGTAACGTCAAAGGAAGCTTTGATAGTTGATGGTAATCAATAGTGTGTATTATCGTGTGTTGTAAGGTAACGAGCGGAGAAGGGCGACCAACGGCTGACAGCTTTATATAATGCGTGTCAGGGTGGCGCACATAATTTATCCGTGAGGCGCTTTATTGCCTATGAGTCAGGAGTCATGTGTATCACCGATGAACGGGTGGCCAGCCCGAACAAAGGATCGTGTATAACGTAATCAGAAAATCACGAAACATACAAGAATATGAGGTTTCCCCGACATGCAGTCCAGCTGGCTCAGGTACATCGAGGAAACTATCAAGCACGAGAAAGGGGATGCCACACCCCCTATGGCTCAGGTCGTCCCACGCGTGGTATGGACAACCACCAAGGAATCTCAAACCGCGAGCGCATCACCTATGACTAACGTAGTGAACGCAACAAATGCTTCATTTGCGGAGGCAAGGGGCACTACGCCTGTGAGTGTTCAGCAAGCAAAGGTAAGACCGGTGAGCACAGGACGTTTGCCGCCCCTGTAGAGATCACCGAGGAGTCCGGGGACGACACTGTCAGTGACGGGGGCTCAGTCAACAGCTCGGATTTTTGCCCCAGGTGCTTGAATGTTTGCACCATCTCAGTACCCCAACCCCGGAGGCAAGACAAGATCCCCACAGACAGGCCGGGACCCCGCATCCACAGGAAGACATTTGTGGTTCATGGGAAGATACAAGGGCACTTTGCCCGCATCCTAATCGATACCGGGTGTAACACCCTGATCATCAGCGACACTTGGGCAGCCAAGCACGGCCTCCGGACCTACACCTCTCCAACTCCACTGGAGGACCGGTGGGGTGACAGGGCGGGAAACTACGGTGCAACGAAGATGACCTGTGGGGACCTCTTGGTGTTCACTGAGGAGAAGATTACCTACCGGGAAGACACCGTACCATTCATGGTCACACCAATCAGGGTCAATGTCATACTTGGCTTGCCGTTCATATTGGGATTGGACGTCCGAGGGCTTTTCAATCAAGAAGGCTTCCCAACAATGACGATTTACCACGAGAGCCAGATCCTCAGCCTTCGAGCCAAATTGACTAATTGCCATTGGGAAGCACCGTCCGCATGCGCTGCCCGCTTGCTCACCCCACGGGAGATACGACCCCGCAGGTTCCACCCAGCAAAGCCAGAGCTCAACGCGGAAGGGATCTTTATGGCCAAACAATGGAAACGCTTGATGAAGAAGGGTGAGATAACCGGCGTTTTTGAGGTACACATATTGGAATGTTGAGACTTGCGTACTCAACGTTTGGTCCTCACATTAGATCCTTACTTGGATTCTCCAACTAGAACGCGTGACCGCCATACCGGTAACGCTAAAAGCTGAATTGGATCACATGTGATCACGTGATTGGAGAAAAAGTAGATTAGAACGCTCGAAGCGAGACATTACCGATAAGACTTTAAGACATAAAGTACATTCACATACATTACATCTCCGTGCATCTGACAATGCTACATTGTCAACTGCATCACAGAAGAGCTCTGTAACCCCCCTTTACAAAGTATACTGGAGGCTGCATCCAATTCGGCCAATCCTCTGCAATTCCAATAAAGTACTGGAAGTGCCCATATCTCCAATAGGTTATGAGCCCTGAGACTGTTGGAATCTACCTGTGGGCGCCTCTGGGAGGACTTAGAGCACACGGGACATGTGGGAGGACATCCACTTGTGTCTAGAATGGTCTGGAATGGTCCAGAATGGTCTAGAACGATCCAGAATAGCTGGAGAGGGCCTGGGAAGGCCTAGAACACGTCTGGAGCGCTGATAGAAGCGCCAAGAAAAGGCAAAAAGACACCCTGTGATTGGGAACAATACTAGGCCAGGCCAGGGCCGTCTTGGCCAAGCTAGGGCACAGTTAGATTGTCACTACACATGTACTATGATCCAAATTGTTATTAAAGGACGCCCTCTGGGCATCCCCAACCAATATAATAACAGTCCAACACACTCTACTTGTCTAGTACACTCTGCCAAACACTACAGGCGACCTTCCCTACCTTGGGAAGCACCTTCAGACCCTCTGCAAGTCTTGACAACAACCTAGCAACCTATCTGGTATGCTGAGTTCCTGTTTGTAGATGTCAAGACGTCTCAACAGGTTATGAGCCCTGACACAGCTGTCTGAACATTACTGACTCCACCTCTATCCCTATCTGGGAAACACGTCACTGTGCCTATCACTGGTGCTGCTGAGGACTTGGAGAACTGTTTGAGCACTCGAGAAGCCTAGATAGCAGGCATAGGACACCTGCGTCTGACCATCAAACGAGCTATTGTCTGGACTGGACTGGACTGGAGTGGATTTTCTGGAGCAGGTTCTGACCACTTGCGGTTGAACACCGGGACTATCCCATTTTGCCACACTCTTTGCACAAGATGGCTGGCGACTCTGACAGCCGAGTGTCCATTGAGAGGTTCACTGGGGAGAACTTTCACCTTTGGAAGTTGAAAATGAAGATGCTGTTGATTGAGAAGGGACTTTGGGATGCCATTGACATCAAGGACGGCTCAGGAACTGCCAAGGCCACCAACACAGCATCAGACGACTGGATTGTTGAGACGTCTTGACATCTACAAACAGGAACTCAGCATACCAGATAGGTTGCTAGGTTGTTGTCAAGACTTGCAGAGGGTCTGAAGGTGCTTCCCAAGGTAGGGAAGGTCGCCTGTAGTGTTTGGCAGAGTGTACTAGACAAGTAGAGTGTGTTGGACTGTTATTATATTGGTTGGGGATGCCCAGAGGGCGTCCTTTAATAACAATTTGGATCATAGTACATGTGTAGTGACAATCTAACTGTGCCCTAGCTTGGCCAAGACGGCCCTGGCCTGGCCTAGTATTGTTCCCAATCACAGGGTGTCTTTTTGCCTTTTCTTGGCGCTTCTATCAGCGCTCCAGACGTGTTCTAGGCCTTCCCAGGCCCTCTCCAGCTATTCTGGATCGTTCTAGACCATTCTGGACCATTCCAGACCATTCTAGACACAAGTGGATGTCCTCCCACATGTCCCGTGTGCTCTAAGTCCTCCCAGAGGCGCCCACAGGTAGATTCCAACACTCCCACTCACGAAACATGTTTTGTGATCCCACAGGCGTCCCTCAGTTTCAAGAACTGATCCCTAGCCAGTGGTTTTGTCAAGATGTCTGCAACCATGTCCTGAGTCGAGAGATACTCTAATGCAATCTCCAAGCGTCCTAGTGCTTCTCTGATAAAGTGGTACCTCACTTCAATGTGTTTGGTGCTGGCATGCAATGTCGGGTTCTTAGCAAGAGCGATGGCACCCTGGTTGTCCTCAAAGAGCATTGTGGGTCCATCCTGCTTGAATCCAAGCTCCCCTGCAAGCAGACGAAGCCAAACAGCTTCCTTGGTGCACTGGGCTAGTGCCATGTACTCTGCTTCCGTGCTTGAAAGAGCTACAGTGGTCTGCCGCTTGGATTGCCAGGTGATAGGCCCGTTGAACATGAAGATGAATCCAGTGGTTGATCTCCTTGTGTCCAAACATCCAGCATAGTCGGAATCCGAGTATCCAACCAGCTTCCTAGGCTCAGAGACATTCTCTTTGCCTCCCAGAAGGATTCCAAGTTCGCTTGTGCCCTTCAGGTATCTGATGATCCGCTTGGCAGCACTCCAATGCTCCTTTCCAGGCTTTGCAAGGTACTTGGACACAATTCCAACTGCAGCAGCAATGTCAGGGCGTGTTCCTAGCATGGCATAGATCAAACTGCCCACTGCATTCCTGTATGGCACAGAGCTCATCTCCAGCTCCTCCGTCTCATTCTGAGGTGCCATGTTGTTTCTGAGGTGCAGTCCATGTTCCATAGGCGTGGCATGAACCTTGGCATCTCCCATGTTGAATTTCGAAACGACCTCTTCAACATACTTCTTCTGAGACAACCAGATGGTGCGGGTGCTTCTGCTCCGTCTGATGTGAATCCCAAGGAAGTAATTCAGCTCTCCAAGGTCTGTCATCTCAAAAGCTCGTCTCAGCTCCTTCTTGACATCCCCCAGCTGTTCCTTGCTTGATGAGGCCACAATGAGGTCGTCCACATAGATCAGAATGTACTCTGTTGTCCCATTCTGACTCCTGTAGTACATGCAAGGCTCTGCAGTCGACTGCACAAAGCCCATAGACTTCAGTTTGTGGTCTATCTTGTGGTTGAAGCGCCTTGCTGATTGCTTGAGGCCGTAGAGGGGTCTCCCAAGCTTGCAGACCCGTCCTGGATGCTTGGAATCCTCAAAGCCCTCCGGTTGGCGCATGTAGATCACATAGTCCAGATCCCCTTGCAAGAATGCTGTCTTCACGTCCATCTGATGTGCCTCCAAGTCATCTGTGGCAATGATGGAGAACAGCAGTCTCATGGGACCAAACTTGGCAACAGGAGCAAACGTCTCCTGATAGTCCAATCCCTCTCTCTGAGAGAATCCCTTGGCAACAAGTCTTGCCTTGTATCTGTCAAGCTCTCCTGTGTCCTTCAGCTTTCGTTTGAAGACCCACTTGCATCCAATAGCTTTTCTGCCCGTTGGCAGATCCACAAGTTGCCATGTCCCATTCTTGGCAAGAGCATCCATCTCTTCCTGAGCAGCCTGACGCCATTGTGAAGCATCTGGCATGGTCTGGCTCTCCTTGTAGCTTGTGGGCTCGTTTGAGACAAAGGAGACAGCATAGGCAACTGCAGCAACGTTTGCAGCGTTGCTTGAAGCCTTCCACCACTCTCCTGGCGGCTTCCTGAGTCTTTTGGGGGTTGGAGAAGGCTCTGCAGCACTCTCATAGTCAGAGGACGGCTCAGGGGTCCGTTCCCTCATGTTCTCCTCTCCCTCTGACATGTCTGTGTCCTCAGAGCCGTTACTGACATCCTGCAGCTCGTCACTGACATCCTGCAGCTCGTCACTGACATCCTGCAGCTTCATTTCGGGCCCAATTCCCACTTCCAGGCTCTCAGCAGGCACTTGGGGCGTCTGAGCAGACTGGAGGGATGGAATGAAGCTCTTCTCATCGAATTTGACACTTCTGGAGAACAGGATCTTCTTAGTCTGTATGTCCATAAGCCGGTATTCCTTGCTGTGGGAGCTATACCCCAGCATGATGCACTTGACAGCAGCATCATCCAGCTTCTGGCGCTTGTTGGGTTGAATGTAGGCATAGGCAATGCATCCAAACGTCCTCAAATATCCCAGAGATGGTGGGATACCAAGGAACATCTCATAAGGCGTCTTGGGGCATGCAACAGTGGGAGATCTGTTCCTCAGATAGACTGCTGTCATGATTGCTTCTCCCCAGAAACGCTTGTCCAAGCCTGACTGCTTCAACAAACATCTCCCCATCTCCACAAGGGTACGGTTGGCTCGTTCAGCAACACCATTTTGCTGTGGAGTATTTACTGAACTCCTCTGATGCTGTGTGCCCTTCTCCTTGAAGTGGTCCCTTAGCAAGTTGCTCATGTACTCGCCTCCTGGGTCGGATCTGACAGCTTTGATCTGCTTTCCATGTAGGGGGACAAGTGCTGCTTCCAGCTCCTGATAGTGCCTAGCAACTTCTCCCTTGGTCTTCATAAGGCAAACATGGAAATATCTTGTCTTGTCATCAATGAATGTGACAAAATAGCGATATCCAGTGATCGTGGGTGGTTCAACTGGTCCCCAGACATCTGTGTGGATCAATCCCAGCTTCTCTGATGCTCTGGAGGCCTGTGCCTTGGGGAATGGCGCTCTGCTTGCTTTGCTGAGTGCACAAGTGTCACAAATGCTCAAGCTCCCACTAGTTTGAACGCCCTTGGCAAGCTTGGTGAGCCTTCCAATGTCTGCAACGTTCAAATGGCCGAGTCTCTGATGCCATAGGGACAAGTCCTGACTTGTTGTGTCCCTTCCAACATTGTGGGCAATCCCAGCATTTGCCTGCCCATGTGTTGTCTCGAATGTGTAGACAAATTGGTTCTCTTTGGCAAGGAAAGCCATCCCATCCTTTGCAATGATCCGAGCAGCCTGTGGTCCCACTTCAAAACAAGCTCCAGCTTTGGCAAGGCGAGCCAGTGATAGGAGGTTCTTGGTCATCTTGGGGACGTGCCAGCAGTTCTGGATTTGCAGGGGCACTGTCTTCCCCTCTGTGTTGATCACCCATGTGTGAAGCGTTCCATGCCCCACAGCTTCCAATGTGTGATTGTCTGCCATCTCAATGGCGACAGGAGACATCTTCTCATAGTCCCCAAACAGCTCTCTGCGGCCAGTCATGTGCTGAGAGGCTCCTGAGTCCAAAATCCAAGTGTTGGATGTCAGGGATGGCATCTGAGTTCCAATGGTGGTGAAAGCAAAGCCTCCAGGCGTCTGTTGAGTTGAGTTGGCCTGGTTTAGGCCCTTCTTCTCGTCTGCTGCCCTCTTGTGGCATTCCTTCTTGATGTGGCCCTTCTTGTTGCAGTAGTGACAGACTGCCTCCTTCTTCCAATCTGGCTTTCCCCCAGCCTTGTTGGTCTTCTGAGCATTCCCTTTGGTGTCAGCTTGTGTGAAGAAGGCTTTTGCTGCCTTTCCAGAGTTCTTCTTTCCATCTGCACGCCTCATTTCCTCCTGCAACAGCCTGGATGTCACAAAAGCCAAGTCCAGCTTCTCACTGGTCGACTCCAGAGTCATCACAAGGGTGTCAAAGGCTTCTGGAAGGGAAGAGAGCAAGGAGAACACATGGTCCTCCTCAGAAACGGGAGCTCCGATGGCTGCAAGTTCCTGGGTCATCCTCTTGATCTTGTTGATGTGGATGGTCATGGAATCAGTTGGGTCCATTGTCACAGTGAGGAACCGACGTCTCAGGAAGTGTCTGTTGGCAACCCCCTTCTTCTCATGCACCTCCCTCAGCTTTTCCCATGCTTCAAGGGCGGATTCAGCCTCATGAACATGCATCAATTGCTCATCATTCAAAGACATGATCAGCAGAGCCAGAGCTCTCTCATCTCGACGTATCCAGTCGTCTGATGCTGTGTTGGTGGCCTTGGCAGTTCCTGAGCCGTCCTTGATGTCAATGGCATCCCAAAGTCCCTTCTCAATCAACAGCATCTTCATTTTCAACTTCCAAAGGTGAAAGTTCTCCCCAGTGAACCTCTCAATGGACACTCGGCTGTCAGAGTCGCCAGCCATCTTGTGCAAAGAGTGTGGCAAAATGGGATAGTCCCGGTGTTCAACCGCAAGTGGTCAGAACCTGCTCCAGAAAATCCACTCCAGTCCAGTCCAGTCCAGACAATAGCTCGTTTGATGGTCAGACGCAGGTGTCCTATGCCTGCTATCTAGGCTTCTCGAGTGCTCAAACAGTTCTCCAAGTCCTCAGCAGCACCAGTGATAGGCACAGTGACGTGTTTCCCAGATAGGGATAGAGGTGGAGTCAGTAATGTTCAGACAGCTGTGTCAGGGCTCATAACCTGTTGAGACATCTTGACATCTACAAACAGGAACTCAGCATACCAGATAGGTTGCTAGGTTGTTGTCAAGACTTGCAGAGGGTCTGAAGGTGCTTCCCAAGGTAGGGAAGGTCGCCTGTAGTGTTTGGCAGAGTGTACTAGACAAGTAGAGTGTGTTGGACTGTTATTATATTGGTTGGGGATGCCCAGAGGGCGTCCTTTAATAACAATTTGGATCATAGTACATGTGTAGTGACAATCTAACTGTGCCCTAGCTTGGCCAAGACGGCCCTGGCCTGGCCTAGTATTGTTCCCAATCACAGGGTGTCTTTTTGCCTTTTCTTGGCGCTTCTATCAGCGCTCCAGACGTGTTCTAGGCCTTCCCAGGCCCTCTCCAGCTATTCTGGATCGTTCTAGACCATTCTGGACCATTCCAGACCATTCTAGACACAAGTGGATGTCCTCCCACATGTCCCGTGTGCTCTAAGTCCTCCCAGAGGCGCCCACAGGTAGATTCCAACATGGATACGTCGAGATGAGAGAGCTCTGGCTCTGCTGATCATGTCTTTGAATGATGAGCAATTGATGCATGTTCATGAGGCTGAATCCGCCCTTGAAGCATGGGAAAAGCTGAGGGAGGTGCATGAGAAGAAGGGGGTTGCCAACAGACACTTCCTGAGACGTCGGTTCCTCACTGTGACAATGGACCCAACTGATTCCATGACCATCCACATCAACAAGATCAAGAGGATGACCCAGGAACTTGCAGCCATCGGAGCTCCCGTTTCTGAGGAGGACCATGTGTTCTCCTTGCTCTCTTCCCTTCCAGAAGCCTTTGACACCCTTGTGATGACTCTGGAGTCGACCAGTGAGAAGCTGGACTTGGCTTTTGTGACATCCAGGCTGTTGCAGGAGGAAATGAGGCGTGCAGATGGAAAGAAGAACTCTGGAAAGGCAGCAAAAGCCTTCTTCACACAAGCTGACACCAAAGGGAATGCTCAGAAGACCAACAAGGCTGGGGGAAAGCCAGATTGGAAGAAGGAGGCAGTCTGTCACTACTGCAACAAGAAGGGCCACATCAAGAAGGAATGCCACAAGAGGGCAGCAGACGAGAAGAAGGGCCTAAACCAGGCCAACTCAACTCAACAGACGCCTGGAGGCTTTGCTTTCACCACCATTGGAACTCAGATGCCATCCCTGACATCCAACACTTGGATTTTGGACTCAGGAGCCTCTCAGCACATGACTGGCCGCAGAGAGCTGTTTGGGGACTATGAGAAGATGTCTCCTGTCGCCATTGAGATGGCAGACAATCACACATTGGAAGCTGTGGGGCATGGAACGCTTCACACATGGGTGATCAACACAGAGGGGAAGACAGTGCCCCTGCAAATCCAGAACTGCTGGCACGTCCCCAAGATGACCAAGAACCTCCTATCACTGGCTCGCCTTGCCAAAGCTGGAGCTTGTTTTGAAGTGGGACCACAGGCTGCTCGGATCATTGCAAAGGATGGGATGGCTTTCCTTGCCAAAGAGAACCAATTTGTCTACACATTCGAGACAACACATGGGCAGGCAAATGCTGGGATTGCCCACAATGTTGGAAGGGACACAACAAGTCAGGACTTGTCCCTATGGCATCAGAGACTCGGCCATTTGAACGTTGCAGACATTGGAAGGCTCACCAAGCTTGCCAAGGGCGTTCAAACTAGTGGGAGCTTGAGCATTTGTGACACTTGTGCACTCAGCAAAGCAAGCAGAGTGCCATTCCCCAAGGCACAGGCCTCCAGAGCATCAGAGAAGCTGGGATTGATCCACACAGATGTCTGGGGACCAGTTGAACCACCCACGATCACTGGATATCGCTATTTTGTCACATTCATTGATGACAAGACAAGATATTTCCATGTTTGCCTTATGAAGACCAAGGGAGAAGTTGCTAGGCACTATCAGGAGCTGGAAGCAGCACTTGTCCCCCTACATGGAAAGCAGATCAAAGCTGTCAGATCCGACCCAGGAGGCGAGTACATGAGCAACTTGCTAAGGGACCACTTCAAGGAGAAGGGCACACAGCATCAGAGGAGTTCAGTAAATACTCCACAGCAAAATGGTGTTGCTGAACGAGCCAACCGTACCCTTGTGGAGATGGGGAGATGTTTGTTGAAGCAGTCAGGCTTGGACAAGCGTTTCTGGGGAGAAGCAATCATGACAGCAGTCTATCTGAGGAACAGATCTCCCACTGTTGCATGCCCCAAGACGCCTTATGAGATGTTCCTTGGTATCCCTGTTGGAATCTACCTGTGGGCGCCTCTGGGAGGACTTAGAGCACACGGGACATGTGGGAGGACATCCACTTGTGTCTAGAATGGTCTGGAATGGTCCAGAATGGTCTAGAACGATCCAGAATAGCTGGAGAGGGCCTGGGAAGGCCTAGAACACGTCTGGAGCGCTGATAGAAGCGCCAAGAAAAGGCAAAAAGACACCCTGTGATTGGGAACAATACTAGGCCAGGCCAGGGCCGTCTTGGCCAAGCTAGGGCACAGTTAGATTGTCACTACACATGTACTATGATCCAAATTGTTATTAAAGGACGCCCTCTGGGCATCCCCAACCAATATAATAACAGTCCAACACACTCTACTTGTCTAGTACACTCTGCCAAACACTACAGGCGACCTTCCCTACCTTGGGAAGCACCTTCAGACCCTCTGCAAGTCTTGACAACAACCTAGCAACCTATCTGGTATGCTGAGTTCCTGTTTGTAGATGTCAAGACGTCTCAACAGGTTATGAGCCCTGACACAGCTGTCTGAACATTACTGACTCCACCTCTATCCCTATCTGGGAAACACGTCACTGTGCCTATCACTGGTGCTGCTGAGGACTTGGAGAACTGTTTGAGCACTCGAGAAGCCTAGATAGCAGGCATAGGACACCTGCGTCTGACCATCAAACGAGCTATTGTCTGGACTGGACTGGACTGGAGTGGATTTTCTGGAGCAGGTTCTGACCACTTGCGGTTGAACACCGGGACTATCCCATTTTGCCACACTCTTTGCACAAGATGGCTGGCGACTCTGACAGCCGAGTGTCCATTGAGAGGTTCACTGGGGAGAACTTTCACCTTTGGAAGTTGAAAATGAAGATGCTGTTGATTGAGAAGGGACTTTGGGATGCCATTGACATCAAGGACGGCTCAGGAACTGCCAAGGCCACCAACACAGCATCAGACGACTGGATACGTCGAGATGAGAGAGCTCTGGCTCTGCTGATCATGTCTTTGAATGATGAGCAATTGATGCATGTTCATGAGGCTGAATCCGCCCTTGAAGCATGGGAAAAGCTGAGGGAGGTGCATGAGAAGAAGGGGGTTGCCAACAGACACTTCCTGAGACGTCGGTTCCTCACTGTGACAATGGACCCAACTGATTCCATGACCATCCACATCAACAAGATCAAGAGGATGACCCAGGAACTTGCAGCCATCGGAGCTCCCGTTTCTGAGGAGGACCATGTGTTCTCCTTGCTCTCTTCCCTTCCAGAAGCCTTTGACACCCTTGTGATGACTCTGGAGTCGACCAGTGAGAAGCTGGACTTGGCTTTTGTGACATCCAGGCTGTTGCAGGAGGAAATGAGGCGTGCAGATGGAAAGAAGAACTCTGGAAAGGCAGCAAAAGCCTTCTTCACACAAGCTGACACCAAAGGGAATGCTCAGAAGACCAACAAGGCTGGGGGAAAGCCAGATTGGAAGAAGGAGGCAGTCTGTCACTACTGCAACAAGAAGGGCCACATCAAGAAGGAATGCCACAAGAGGGCAGCAGACGAGAAGAAGGGCCTAAACCAGGCCAACTCAACTCAACAGACGCCTGGAGGCTTTGCTTTCACCACCATTGGAACTCAGATGCCATCCCTGACATCCAACACTTGGATTTTGGCTTCAGGAGCCTCTCAGCACATGACTGGCCGCAGAGAGCTGTTTGGGGACTATGAGAAGATGTCTCCTGTCGCCATTGAGATGGCAGACAATCACACATTGGAAGCTGTGGGGCATGGAACGCTTCACACATGGGTGATCAACACAGAGGGGAAGACAGTGCCCCTGCAAATCCAGAACTGCTGGCACGTCCCCAAGATGACCAAGAACCTCCTATCACTGGCTCGCCTTGCCAAAGCTGGAGCTTGTTTTGAAGTGGGACCACAGGCTGCTCGGATCATTGCAAAGGATGGGATGGCTTTCCTTGCCAAAGAGAACCAATTTGTCTACACATTCGAGACAACACATGGGCAGGCAAATGCTGGGATTGCCCACAATGTTGGAAGGGACACAACAAGTCAGGACTTGTCCCTATGGCATCAGAGACTCGGCCATTTGAACGTTGCAGACATTGGAAGGCTCACCAAGCTTGCCAAGGGCGTTCAAACTAGTGGGAGCTTGAGCATTTGTGACACTTGTGCACTCAGCAAAGCAAGCAGAGCGCCATTCCCCAAGGCACAGGCCTCCAGAGCATCAGAGAAGCTGGGATTGATCCACACAGATGTCTGGGGACCAGTTGAACCACCCACGATCACTGGATATCGCTATTTTGTCACATTCATTGATGACAAGACAAGATATTTCCATGTTTGCCTTATGAAGACCAAGGGAGAAGTTGCTAGGCACTATCAGGAGCTGGAAGCAGCACTTGTCCCCCTACATGGAAAGCAGATCAAAGCTGTCAGATCCGACCCAGGAGGCGAGTACATGAGCAACTTGCTAAGGGACCACTTCAAGGAGAAGGGCACACAGCATCAGAGGAGTTCAGTAAATACTCCACAGCAAAATGGTGTTGCTGAACGAGCCAACCGTACCCTTGTGGAGATGGGGAGATGTTTGTTGAAGCAGTCAGGCTTGGACAAGCGTTTCTGGGGAGAAGCAATCATGACAGCAGTCTATCTGAGGAACAGATCTCCCACTGTTGCATGCCCCAAGACGCCTTATGAGATGTTCCTTGGTATCCCACCATCTCTGGGACATTTGAGGACGTTTGGATGCATTGCCTATGCCTACATTCAACCCAACAAGCGCCAGAAGCTGGATGATGCTGCTGTCAAGTGCATCATGCTGGGGTATAGCTCCCACAGCAAGGAATACCGGCTTATGGACATACAGACTAAGAAGATCCTGTTCTCCAGAAGTGTCAAATTCGATGAGAAGAGCTTCATTCCATCCCTCCAGTCTGCTCAGACGCCCCAAGTGCCTGCTGAGAGCCTGGAAGTGGGAATTGGGCCCGAAATGAAGCTGCAGGATGTCAGTGACGAGCTGCAGGATGTCAGTGACGAGCTGCAGGATGTCAGTAACGACTCTGAGGACACAGACATGTCAGAGGGAGAGGAGAACATGAGGGAACGGACCCCTGAGCCGTCCTCTGACTATGAGAGTGCTGCAGAGCCTTCTCCAACCCCCAAAAGACTCAGGAAGCCGCCAGGAGAGTGGTGGAAGGCTTCAAGCAACGCTGCAAACGTTGCTGCAGTTGCCTATGCTGTCTCCTTTGTCTCAAACGAGCCCACAAGCTACAAGGAGAGCCAGACCATGCCAGATGCTTCACAATGGCGTCAGGCTGCTCAGGAAGAGATGGATGCTCTTGCCAAGAATGGGACATGGCAACTTGTGGATCTGCCAACGGGCAGAAAAGCTATTGGATGCAAGTGGGTCTTCAAACGAAAGCTGAAGGACACAGGAGAGCTTGACAGATACAAGGCAAGACTTGTTGCCAAGGGATTCTCTCAGAGAGAGGGATTGGACTATCAGGAGACGTTTGCTCCTGTTGCCAAGTTTGGTCCCATGAGACTGCTGTTCTCCATCATTGCCACAGATGACTTGGAGGCACATCAGATGGACGTGAAGACAGCATTCTTGCAAGGGGATCTGGACTATGTGATCTACATGCGCCAACCGGAGGGCTTTGAGGATTCCAAGCATCCAGGACGGGTCTGCAAGCTTGGGAGACCCCTCTACGGCCTCAAGCAATCAGCAAGGCGCTTCAACCACAAGATAGACCACAAACTGAAGTCTATGGGCTTTGTGCAGTCGACTGCAGAGCCTTGCATGTACTACAGGAGTCAGAATGGGACAACAGAGTACATTCTGATCTATGTGGACGACCTCATTGTGGCCTCATCAAGCAAGGAACAGCTGGGGGATGTCAAGAAGGAGCTGAGGCGAGCTTTTGAGATGACAGACCTTGGAGAGCTGAATTACTTCCTTGGGATTCACATCAGACGGAGCAGAAGCACCCGCACCATCTGGTTGTCTCAGAAGAAGTATGTTGAAGAGGTCGTTTCGAAATTCAACATGGGAGATGCCAAGGTTCATGCCACGCCTATGGAACATGGACTGCACCTCAGAAACAACATGGCACCTCAGAATGAGACGGAGGAGCTGGAGATGAGCTCTGTGCCATACAGGAATGCAGTGGGCAGTTTGATCTATGCCATGCTAGGAACACGCCCTGACATTGCTGCTGCAGTTGGAATTGTGTCCAAGTACCTTGCAAAGCCTGGAAAGGAGCATTGGAGTGCTGCCAAGCGGATCATCAGATACCTGAAGGGCACAAGCGAACTTGGAATCCTTCTGGGAGGCAAAGAGAATGTCTCTGAGCCTAGGAAGCTGGTTGGATACTCGGATTCCGACTATGCTGGATGTTTGGACACAAGGAGATCAACCACTGGATTCATCTTCATGTTCAACGGGCCTATCACCTGGCAATCCAAGCGGCAGACCACTGTAGCTCTTTCAAGCACGGAAGCAGAGTACATGGCACTAGCCCAGTGCACCAAGGAAGCTGTTTGGCTTCGTCTGCTTGCAGGGGAGCTTGGATTCAAGCAGGATGGACCCACAATGCTCTTTGAGGACAACCAGGGTGCCATCGCTCTTGCTAAGAACCCGACATTGCATGCCAGCACCAAACACATTGAAGTGAGGTACCACTTTATCAGAGAAGCACTAGGACGCTTGGAGATTGCATTAGAGTATCTCTCGACTCAGGACATGGTTGCAGACATCTTGACAAAACCACTGGCTAGGGATCAGTTCTTGAAACTGAGGGACGCCTGTGGGATCACAAAACATGTTTCGTGAGTGGGAGTGTTGGAATCTACCTGTGGGCGCCTCTGGGAGGACTTAGAGCACACGGGACATGTGGGAGGACATCCACTTGTGTCTAGAATGGTCTGGAATGGTCCAGAATGGTCTAGAACGATCCAGAATAGCTGGAGAGGGCCTGGGAAGGCCTAGAACACGTCTGGAGCGCTGATAGAAGCGCCAAGAAAAGGCAAAAAGACACCCTGTGATTGGGAACAATACTAGGCCAGGCCAGGGCCGTCTTGGCCAAGCTAGGGCACAGTTAGATTGTCACTACACATGTACTATGATCCAAATTGTTATTAAAGGACGCCCTCTGGGCATCCCCAACCAATATAATAACAGTCCAACACACTCTACTTGTCTAGTACACTCTGCCAAACACTACAGGCGACCTTCCCTACCTTGGGAAGCACCTTCAGACCCTCTGCAAGTCTTGACAACAACCTAGCAACCTATCTGGTATGCTGAGTTCCTGTTTGTAGATGTCAAGACGTCTCAACAATCCCACCATCTCTGGGACATTTGAGGACGTTTGGATGCATTGCCTATGCCTACATTCAACCCAACAAGCGCCAGAAGCTGGATGATGCTGCTGTCAAGTGCATCATGCTGGGGTATAGCTCCCACAGCAAGGAATACCGGCTTATGGACATACAGACTAAGAAGATCCTGTTCTCCAGAAGTGTCAAATTCGATGAGAAGAGCTTCATTCCATCCCTCCAGTCTGCTCAGACGCCCCAAGTGCCTGCTGAGAGCCTGGAAGTGGGAATTGGGCCCGAAATGAAGCTGCAGGATGTCAGTGACGAGCTGCAGGATGTCAGTGACGAGCTGCAGGATGTCAGTAACGACTCTGAGGACACAGACATGTCAGAGGGAGAGGAGAACATGAGGGAACGGACCCCTGAGCCGTCCTCTGACTATGAGAGTGCTGCAGAGCCTTCTCCAACCCCCAAAAGACTCAGGAAGCCGCCAGGAGAGTGGTGGAAGGCTTCAAGCAACGCTGCAAACGTTGCTGCAGTTGCCTATGCTGTCTCCTTTGTCTCAAACGAGCCCACAAGCTACAAGGAGAGCCAGACCATGCCAGATGCTTCACAATGGCGTCAGGCTGCTCAGGAAGAGATGGATGCTCTTGCCAAGAATGGGACATGGCAACTTGTGGATCTGCCAACGGGCAGAAAAGCTATTGGATGCAAGTGGGTCTTCAAACGAAAGCTGAAGGACACAGGAGAGCTTGACAGATACAAGGCAAGACTTGTTGCCAAGGGATTCTCTCAGAGAGAGGGATTGGACTATCAGGAGACGTTTGTGTTGAGACGTCTTGACATCTACAAACAGGAACTCAGCATACCAGATAGGTTGCTAGGTTGTTGTCAAGACTTGCAGAGGGTCTGAAGGTGCTTCCCAAGGTAGGGAAGGTCGCCTGTGGTGTTGGCAGAGTGTACTAGACAAGTAGAGTGTGTTGGACTGTTATTATATTGGTTGGGGATGCCCAGAGGGCGTCCTTTTATAACAATTTGGATCATAGTACATGTGTAGTGA